>JACYFF010019584.1:108588090-108613442 GCA_017589665.1 Selenicereus undatus | reverse complement strand
TATATGTGTGTGTGTGTGTGTGTGTGTGTGTTATACATATCTCTGTGTGTGTGTGTGTGTATATATATATATATATTTGCACTCACACACACACACACACGTAGGTATGTACATATGTACATATATATATGTACATATGTACATATATATATATATATATATATATATATATTTGCACTCACCCACACACACCCACACACATATGCATATAATTGTAGAGGTATATCGAATGAAGGGGATATTCAAAACCTCAATATTTATAGAGGGATAAAATTGCCTAGTCACGCAATGAAATTGTGAGAAAGAGTGATTGAGGAAAGGTTGATGAAGGATATTGGGATCTCAGAGAGCCAGTTGGGTTTTATTCTAGGTAGGTTGGCTACAAAAGTTATTCGGCCCATAGAAGAGCTCGTGGAGTTCTATAGGGATATGAATAATGACTTTCACTTGGTGTTCGTTGACTCAGAGAAAGCTTACGATAGCGTGTTGCCCTACCTAGGGATGTTTTGTGGAGGTGTTTTTGAGAAGAAAGGCGTGCTAGTAGCTTATATGCATGTTGTTAAGGACATTACGAGGGAATAAGGTCAAGACTTAAGACTTTAGGGGGGTTACAAAGGACTTCCCTATTGATATTGGCTTTCATTAAGGGTTAGGGCTGATCCTTTTTCTTCTTACTATGGTTATAGATGAGCTCACTGAAGGGATTCAAGATGAGGTACCTTGCTGTATGTTTTTCGCTGATGACATAGTTCTTATCAATGAGATTGAGGATGGGGTTAAGTTTAGCAACAAGTTTGAGCGGTGGTGAGATACCCTGGAGCTAAAGGTTTTAGGTTGAGTAGATTAATGAAGGAATATTTAAAATGTCGATTTAGTGAAGGGGAAGGTGGTATTGATAAAGAAGTGATCATTGGGGGTGTGGCTTATCCAAGGCTGGAAAAGTTCAGATATTGGGGCTCAATAATACAAGAAAAGGAGATATTGACGAGAACATTAATCAATGAATAAAGATAGGATGGCAAAAATGAAAAAAATATATAATGGGTGTAGTGCGATAAGAAGATCCTACTGAGATTGAAGGGAAGCGTTTATCGTGTGATTATCAGACCAGCAATGTTGTGTGGTGCGAAGCAATGTTGTTCGGTCGCCAAGATGCGGATGCTTTGTTGGATGCGTGGTTACTCGAGATTAGCTAGGATTAAAAAGGTAGTGATAAAAAACAAACAAAGTAGAGGTGACTTCAATCAAGGATGAGATGAGAGAGACTAGACTTAGATGATTTGCTCATATAAAGAGAAAGAGTATTGATGCACCAATGAGGAGACGTTAAAGGATTGTTTTGCCAAGGTGTAGAAGGGGTTGAAGCTGACGTAGAAAGAATTGGAACGAAATGATTAGACACAATTTCTAGGCTTTAGGACTAACAAAGGACATGACTCGGGATAGGGAGTTATGGAAGTCTAGGATTAAGGTCGTAGACTTTATGTAGCTTGCTATTTCCCCTTCTCATAGTAGTTTTTGGGTGTGTATGTAGTAGTTTTTATGTTCTTATTTTTTTGTGATGCGGAGCTGGTCTCTACTTTTTATTTATTTAGTGGCACAGCTTGCTAGTATTTATCATTTTGTTTTAGTTTTTGTGTGAAGGATTTTCAACTACAAAACTTTTTTCTCAAAATCTCTTGTGGGTCTATTGGAACTGACATCTTTGTGGGCAGTGATATATGTAAAGGTAAGACTGCTTACATCTGGATCTCCCCAAACCCTACTCAAGCTGGATTCACACTGGGAGTTGTTGTTGGTGTGTGTGTGTATATACACACGCATACACACATATGTGTATATACATACATATATGTGTATACATACATACGTATGTATATACGTGCATATATGTGTGTGTGTGTGTGTATTGCACGACTCCCACTTCTAAACAGCTAGAAGTTTTGTGTATGCTATTCTCCGCGTTGCTGATCTTAAAGGGTGACAGCTCTATTCTTGACAATTTGGTTTTAAAACAGCTAATGATACCAGCACAAGCACACAACTCTGCTTGGAATTACTATTCATGTGTCTAGTGTGTCCCACTATCCCAACCTGTTCGTAATGGCCAAATTCTGAGCCAAGCTTTTCAATTGATACCCAACATTTGATAAGTGATGTTAATCTGTAATTTTAATAGGTTCGCCTTGTAATTAGTAAGATGATTTTGTCATATTTGGAACACCTGTTTTAGTAGTTAGTGCTATCAGAAGGCTATATCACTGTTAATTTTGTTGTTTTCTGCAACCTGCATGTGTACTTGTATGCGTAACTTCAAGTGGCTTTGGCGGTTGGCTTGGGCACGGTTGTTAGTGCATTATTAAACTAATTGATGAAGTGCCGTATCAAAAGAGCTAATTCATGTAGTGAGATGCTAGATAGCAGCAACAGGCATCACAGAGTGGATGCTGCTGAAGTGAGATGCTGTATGCAGGGTTATATTAGTTTGCTTTACATAGTGCTGTTATTTTGAGGTTTCTTATGAAGTCTTGTTGACATATCTCAATTAGATGTTTTCCTGACTGATTATTACAAGCACTTATTCAAAACTGACATTCCTGCAGGAAAATAATCGGAGTGAACTAGAACGAATTGAAAGAGAAAAACATGCAGATTTTTTGAATATGTTGAAGGGGTTTGTAAGTGATCAGGTACCTCTCTGTTCTTAAAACTTTATTCATGCTCCTCGTCAAAAACGTTGTTTTCATGTTCAATATTTCTTTTCTTTTCTCTTTCTCCTTTTCCTTGCTTTTTTTTTTTTGGGCCTCGCTTCTTCTTCTTCTCTCTCTTTTTTTTTGGGTGGGTGGGGGGGGGGTGAGGAAGGCTTTTTTGCATGTAGCTGGTTATTTTGTGTTCAGTGTGCCGGCATCAGAGGATGGGTGAGAATATTATGTTTTACGCATGATTTTTACCGACTATTATTCGCTCTCTTAGATCCGCCATCTGCACACCCACAATTTTCTGAAGGCGACTTTTTTCCATGTTTCTTTATATAATTCAATCATCTTGCCTGCAAATTTGCTTGCTAGTTACGACCCATTGTGACTTTTGATACTCTGGATTCAATAGGTAAGCTGTGCTGAGAAAATGGCTAATTTGTGGGCAAAGGCTGCAGAAGATACCAGAGGATATTCAAAAGAGGAGATTTCTTCAGAGTAGGCTTATATAGATGTACAGCGGAAAAGAATCTTCTGTTGTTCCTCATCTGATTTTGCCCTAGCGTTTCAAATGGAGTCTAGTCTAGGACTAGTTGATGCCAGAGACAAGAAATGGGAACGCTATATAAATTGTAGGATCTTCTTTTTTGTTTTTTGGGTGTTGGTGTTGATGAACATCGAGGTTCTGTAAACCCTGTAACATTTTCCACTTGGAGGCTGTTGTTTTCGGGAGCTGTATTGCATTTGAGCATTTGACGTACGAATAAGAAAATAAAGGGCACTCCAAGATCATCTGGGGTGGGGCTTTTGCCCTTTTTGTTTTCCTTTTTTTCTCTGCCGCCAAGCCTTTTTTTGGGGGGGGGGGGGGTGGGAAGTTGGTGTTTGATGATTTTGTGATGAATTAATCTCACTAAAAAAAATTTAAAATTTGTGCTGAATTAAGGGCAATCATGCGACTCTTTCGTTCAGTAATTTCTCCTCCACATTGTTACAAGGATTAGAGTGGGGACATTGACGAGGATATTAGCCAGCAGATTAGAGTGGGCTGGCAAAAGTGGAAGTCAGCGTCAGGGGTGCTGTGTGACAAGAGAGTGCCAATGGGTTTGAAAGGCAAAGTCTATCGGATGGTAGTTAGATCGGCGGTTCTCTATGGATCGAAGTGTTGGCCTCTAAAAAAGGCGCAGGTTCAGAGGTTGATGGTAGCTAAGATGAGGATGGTCAGGTGGATGTGTGGTTTTACGAGATTGGACATGATTACGAATGGAGTTATTAGGGGCCTAGTTGGAGTGGCCCCATAGAGGAGAAGATAAGGGAATCGAGGTTCAGATGGTTCGGCCACGTGAAGAGGAGAAGTGTGGCCGCCCGGTGCGAAGATGCGAGAGTATCAACCCACCCGGTGGTAAGAGAGGGAGAGGTAGGCCGAAGAAGAGCCTAGAAGAGGTGGTTAGAGAGGACCTGAGAGTTGTCGGTTTCACGGAGGACATGGTTCAGGATAGGAAGTTGTGGCGGGACAAGATTAAGGTCCCTGATTGTAGGGGACCGGCTCCGTAGGAGGCAGTAGCCTAGGCGGTGTGGGGTGGGGTGGGTTTTGGTTTGCTTGTTTGCAGGTCATGCTTTTCCGGATTGTCACGGCACCAAACGCCCCCGATGTGTTGAGATATGTCTTCGCCCCCTCTTTATTCGCTTATCTGGAACCTTTTCTCCTCCCCTTTCTCTTACTTTGGTAAATGGTTTTGTAATCGTTTTCTCTCCAAACCTTTTTTTTCAAAACTTTTTTGTGGGTCTTATGGAATCAACCTCTTTATGGGTAGGAATACCGGTAGAGGTAAGGTTGCCTATAGCTGGATCTCCCCAAACTCCGCGAAAGCGGGACCCACTTTGGGAGTTTGTTGTTGTTGTATTGTTACAAGGATTGAAAATAAGTCATAAATTGACGAGCTTAGTATCGAGCCAGTGTATTCATGTTGTGTAGAGTATTGCTTTATTCAAGGAACTTCAGAAATTGTGATGTAACAAAATCTGACGTCTTATAGGGCTGATGAACAAATACTGTCAGAAATATGAATGCTAAAAAATCTTGCTTCATACCGTGGAGATGACATTCTGCACTGCCGCAGAGGCTGATGCTACAGAGTCCCTATTAGCAATGGAAAAGAAACCAGCTGGAGACAGTTGATCTCGACCATCGAGAAACAGATCCTCAGGATCTCTAAAAGCACCATGAATGCATATGATCACCCCTCCGACCAGTGCAGCAGATATGAGCAACGATCCAATGCTTGTAAAGAACACCACTATGACGGTGGCCATCGCCAAGGCAGCTAGGGTCTCGTTGTTTGATAGTGTATGGCCGAAGAGGATGAGCGGCTGCTCGGGTGGTTGAAGAAGTAGAGAAAGAGCCAAGCAGAGAGGAGGAGGAGAGAGATTAGGGAGAGAGGATGAGAGAGGAGGGAGAAGGCGAGCCCGACATTGAAAAGGGCGATGTAGTTGATGCGGAAGTAGGAGAGGTTCTTGCGGATCCGAAGCGTCGCATGGGAGGCAGACTGAGGGCGGGAAAAAACGGAGAAGTCAAAGAGCTCCTGCCATGGACGTCGTTTGGAGATTCCACGGTGGAGAGAGTCAGTGGTGTGGGAGAGGAAGGCCTGGAACGAAGGGGGTCAGAGAAACGCTCTTTGGGATCTGAAGCAACAGAGGGGAGGACATAATGATTGGTTCAAGTTCAGAATTGAAGAGTTGGAATAGATTGGAATTGAGTTGGAGGGTGATTGATTAAAATGCAGGAGGTTGATTGCAGATATGGTAGGGTAAACATTTCCCCTTTGCTGGTGCAGCCAGTGATCAGTCATAACTCATAACTCATAAACAAATTAGTAGGAAGATGGAAGTTCGTGCATTGCCTGTTTATCAGCAGACTGCATGTGAAAAGCCAAGAGTGACGATCATAGTTTGTTTACATTGGGTTGGAAACTTGTTCTAAAATTTGGACCCCATTGTAACCGGGTCCTAAATTTGGACCCGATCGGAACCGGATTGATTCCGGGTATCCGGTTCCTAATGTTTTTTATTTTCTTTCCTATTTTTCCCTTAGAAAATAGGGTGAAGGAGAGATCGAAAAAAGTTGAGAATTTATATCTGAAACCAAATTTTGAAAAACCAAATTATAGGCAAATTATCATATACATTCATGTGCATGTGCTCCCACATTTAATCTATATATATTTTCTTGGGTATATTTTTTATATATTCTATTTTTTAATATATAATTATTTATGTATTATATGGGAGTACATGTTTTCGAGTGTATGATATAGGCTTCGAAATTATAAGGTTAAATCAAATACACAATAAGCAGTAAAGAATATTCACGTACTCTAAAATAAACTCAGAAAATGGGAAACAGATTAAGATTACAAAACGAATGAAAAACCTAAAAATTACTTTAATTCACTTGAAATAAAGAGAGAAAGAGAGGAAAACTGTCAAAATAATATAAAAACAAATACATAGTAAGTAATAAGGCTCATGAAAAGAAGCATCAAAGCTTGAAAGAAGAAATTCATAGCGGTCGAGATACATAAAGAGCAATTCAGGAATAAATAGAAATCAAAAAATGCAAAGAATTAAATTAGAGTAGTTGGAAGTTTAATGTTGGTACAAAAAATAAATTACTTGATGAATAAGGGTTTACTTTTTATATTTTTTTTATCAAAATTTTTAAATTTTAGATGGATATTAGGCCCGACTCCGATTTTAAAATTTCAAGACCTAGAACAAGTTCCTAAATTTTGAAACCGATTTCAAAACTGATCTAAGTGAATTCAGATACAAAATAGTTCTGAATCTGAAATTGAATATTCGATTTTTTTCTCACCCCTACATGGAGTCGGCCAGCCCCCTCCTAAGAAATGTACAGATGTGGTGAAAATTTTAAAAAATTGGAAGTTTAATGTGAATAAACAATTTGGCAAGTGTATCAAAATGCAGCAGGCGTTGCAGTGTTTGCGTAGTGCTTTATCTGCTGCGAAGGCGTAGGATCAAGCCTTCCCATGGAAATTTTCAATGTTTATTTTTTAAAATGCTTCTCTTTTTTTTTTTAATTAAAAGGCTTTAATTAGTTGCCTGGAATTTTCCAACAATTAATTTGAAATATATGCCTTTTTTCAACTAAACTTTTCAGCAATTAGTTCGAACTTATTGTTGAAAATCATAGTAATTTTTTTATAAAAAAAATTAGTTATTAAATTGAAGCAATTAGTTGCTACGATTTTTTTTTCACGTATAAAAAAGCAATTCTTTCTATAAAAGGTGCAGAAACAATATCCTCTTGTATTGCCTATGCTGTAATTGATACTATAATGTAGGAGTAATTTATCAAAGAAAGAAGTCTTTTTCAACAATTTTTCATGAAAATCATAGCAATTTTTTTTTTACAAAAAAATTAGTTCATTGTTTTATTTTAATTTAAATGTTTTAATTGACTTAAATTTGGCAATTCCTTTCCATTTTTAGGTTAGTTTGTTATTTTTGTTTAATTTGAGAGTTTATTTGTCAATTTTAGTTCTAAAATTATTTAATTTATAGGTTTAATTTCAATTCTAAGTTAAAACATATAAATATTTCAAAAAAAATAGTTAAGGAATCAGCATTATTTTTAAGTTTTAAATTGGACACCCCCTTTCTAAAATTTCTAATTTCGTTAATGTGGAAAGGTAAATGATGGGCCCGTTCTTTTCGTGTGTAATTAGGATTGTTAAAAAGATAAAGTGGGTTAAAATAGGTTGAAGTGAGTTGAATTTTTTTTTATGTAATAAATTAAACTTAATTAAAATAGTGAAAGTAAATTAAAGTATATTAAAATAAATTAAAATAAATAAAAATAAGCTAAAATGAATTTAAATTGATATTTTAAAATTGATTTACGAAAAAAACGGATCCAATGACAACCAAGTGAGAAAATCTCGTTGTTTCCATTTCACCTGCCATGATCTCCTTTTGATGGTATATTTGGTATCTGATGGGCTGTCATGTTCCTGTACTCGACGAGGTTTAGCCGCAGTTTTAATTGGGTGAAGAACACTCGGTGATTTTGCTAGTACTACTTTTTTTGACCAAGTCCACACAGAAAGTCATCCTCATCTCCAGTCTCCACCGCCACCCCACACAG
This sequence comes from Selenicereus undatus, assembly GCA_017589665.1. Classification (NCBI taxonomy): domain Eukaryota; kingdom Viridiplantae; phylum Streptophyta; class Magnoliopsida; order Caryophyllales; family Cactaceae; genus Selenicereus; species Selenicereus undatus. Next base: position 108,605,582 of record JACYFF010019584.1, on the reverse strand, counting down.
GATTCGTGTGACGAAACTTTGTATTTGTTTGCCCACGTCACTGTTTTGGCCGTGTACTTGCAGGCTCAATCTCACCGGATCCAAGCATCCTCGTGAATTAGAGGTTAGACAAAGCATCAGTTGTAAATGTCACAAGACTATCGTGAACATCATCGTCAACTCACAAGTCTTCCAGTCTGTTGAATGCTTTCTACCCTTCTGGTAATCAATTATGTTAAACCCTCTCCTTTACATTTAATTTAATAAATTCAAAACAAAAAAAGGAGGTTGAGGGGCAGGGCACAGTAGAAAAGGATAAATTATGATCTATTTTTGAGAGTATATATTGCTATGTCACACGCGCACACACATATATATATAATTTGTATTTAGCATATGTACAGTTATTAATATATATTTTGTTTGTAAAATGATAAATATCTTACTATAAGACACTTTTAAAGTGTTTTATTTTGATATAAAAATCATATTATAATATTTTTAAATTAAAAAAAGGTATAATCTAATAGTGAATTCATATTATAACTTATAAATTACATAAAATCATCTTTTTTTTAATAATTGAATATATTTTAAAAATATACGAACTATATGCCCTCATGGATAGAATTGATTCAATTAGAGTATTATTCAATACTTTATCGGCGTAACCAACGTATATTTAAACTTAGTCATTTATAATTAAGTGTAATTATTAAGAATTTGATAATTTTAAATTATAAAATATGTTAATTTAGAATGAGAAAAAATATTTAAAGTGTCTTATAATAAGATACATATCATCACTTATTTTATTTATGTAATTTCTATTCTATAATTATATGCTCTGGAATATATAATACAGATTTTACTGAAAAGGCTCCGAAGGAAAAAGTGGTGCCCACTGCCACCCCTCCTCCTACTACTGCCAGCCTTTCACGTTCGGTATCGTTTTCATTTTCAATCTAACCTTCCGCCCCTTGCGCCGCCTCCTCTCCTTCCTCATTCCGTCTCTCCTTCCTCTGTCCTTTTCATCTCTCTCGCTCTCTCTCTCTCACACATCTAACCCACTTTCCCTTTCATTCCACAGCCAAAACCGCGTCTCTCTCTCTCTCGTGTCTTTGTCTGTTGCCTGCTGACCCCATCTGCATCTGCATCTGCTTTTCTTTTCTTTTGTTTTTAATGCAGCAGGCAGTACACAATACAAATAGAGCAACTCATATCAGACCGGACAATCTCATCTCATCCAGCCATCATCCATTCTATCGGTCCTTCCAGAAATCCCAGTTATCCATCTCTTCTCACTTGAAGCATACCATTCCACAAACCCCAACTTCTAATCCACGCCATTTGAAATTTCAAACGACAAAGTCGCCTTTTCAATTTTCCAATTAATTACCAAAAAAGATAAAAAGTAAATAATAACAATAATAATAATGGGTGACAGCAACAGCAACAGCAACAGCAACGGAGGAGAGGAGAAGCTGATAGCAGTGGCCAGGCATATAGCCAAAACCCTCGGCCATTCCGACTCCATGACCGACGACATTCTCCAGATCTTCTCCACCTTCGACGGCCGCTTCTCCCGCGAAAAGCTCTCTGACGCCGCCACCATGCACGCCGCCTCCCCCGCCGCCGCCTTGGACGACTGTCTCTCCTCCATCCGCCGCCAGATCTCCCACGCCATCTCCTCCGACGCCCCTATCTGGCTCGACCCCGCCGAGTCCTCCGCGTTTCTCGACGCCGTTGATGACCTCGTCGCCACCATCCGCGACTTCACACCTCTCGCCCGCGACAACCAGGCCGTCGCCGCCGCATTGGATCGCGCCGAGGATCTTCTCCAGCAGGCCCTCTTCAAGCTCGAGGACGAGTTCCGAGCTCTAATCCACCGCGGCACCGACTCGTTCGACTCCGCTCGCCCTGGATCTCTCGAATCGTCCGATTCCGAATCGGAGGATGGACTTCCGGTCGCGCATCCCGTTACCGACTTCAACATCATCATCGACGCCTTGCCGTCGTCCACCATTAACGATCTCCACGAGATCGCCAAGCGGATGGTGGCGGTTGACTATGGAAGAGAGTGCTCCCACGCTTACAGCGCCTGCAGGAGGGAGTTTCTCGAGGAGAGCTTGTCAAGGTTGGGGCTGCAGAAGCTCAGCACCGAGGAAGTCCAGAAGCTTCCATGGCCGGAGCTCGAGGATGAGATCGAGCGGTGGTGTAATTCGGCCGTTTTCTCTCTCCGGATCCTCTTCCCATCGGAGCGCCGCCTCTGCGATCGCGTCTTTAACGGGTTCCCTACTACCGCTGATTTTTCGTTCATGGAGGTCTGCCGTGGATCCGCGACGCAGCTGTTGAACTTCGCCGATGCGGTCACCATCTCGAGCCGATCGCCGGAGAGGCTGTTCAAGGTGCTCGACGTTTACGAGACATTGAGGGATCTGATGCCGGAGTTCGAGCTCTTGTTCTCCGATCAGTACTGCGTTTTACTGAGAAATGAAGCCATGGCGATCTGGAGGAGGGCTGGGGAAGCAATTCGAGGGATTTTCATGGAATTGGAGAACTTGATCGGCCGCGATCCGGCCAAATCAGCCGTCCCTGGTGGTGGGCTTCATCCCATCACACGATACGTTATGAACTATCTCCGAGCTGCGTGTAAGTCGCAGCAGACCCTAGAGCAGGTGTTCGAGGAGGAAAGAGAGAGGGGGATGGCGCCTACGAGCTCCCTTTCTGTTCAAATGGCCTGGATCATGCAGCTCTTAGAGAGCAATTTGGAGGCCAAGTCTAAGATTTATAGGGATGCAGCTCTGAGCTGTGTGTTTATGATGAACAATGGGAGGTACATTGTGCAGAAGGTCAAGGACAATGAGTTGGGGATGCTGTTAGGGGATGATTGGATTAGAAAACACAATGCAAAGATCAGGCAGTTCCATGTCAACTACCAGAGGAGTTCATGGAACAAGGTTATTGGGGTTTTGAAGGTTGAAAATGCCAATGCCGGGGGACCATTGAAGGACAGGTTGAAGATGTTCAATTCCCAATTCGAGGATATTCTAAAGACCCAATCTTCATGGGTCATCTTCGATGATCAATTGAGGGACCAATTGAGGACTTCTGTTGCAGAAAATCTATTGCCTGCATACAGGAACTTCATCGGGAAGTTCCAGACCTCCCCGGAAGCTGGGAGGAACCCCGACAGGCACATCAAGCATAGTGTGGAGGATGTTGAAGCTCGGATCAATAACGAGCTGTTTCAGGGGAGTCCGGGGAGGAGATGAAAGCTAGTCGATAGTTAACAAGATGGTTGTTGCTTGTATTGGTGTAGAACAATGTATTATTATTAACAATGTATGTATTCTGTATGCTCTGTGGATGATGGTAGGGCTAGGTCTCAGTCTCTGCCACAATTTTGGTTGGTGGTTAACTGTTGTAGTTCCTCACTCAGGAGTGTCATTTGGCCTTCTATTCTGTACTACAACTGATCCTGTGAGTGAGCCAACTATTTGTTCTACTGTCTCCTCTTATGCAATTAGTGTTGCTCCTCAGTCATCAGCTAGGCGAGGAAATTATGGCTTTCATGGTGATGTCGCATCATGGGCTATTGTTTGATGTTTCCAAGCCATGCTTATATACAAGGGGGAAGACCCTACTTGAATCACCAGAATTATGTTCATTACGCAGTTGCAATGTTACTATTACACCTTTATGCAAGCACTTCCTGTGACCCTTGTATGTTGAATTTGTAGAATGTCTATTCCTTTCATTTGATTTAAAATCATCTGATTCCAAGAGGGTTGTAGCAAAGTATATATGAATCCAACTTTTCATATGTTCTCCTGTCCACCCCTCAATTGAATTGGACACCTTCATGAAATAGTGTAATTTGACCTCTGAGAGCTGAACTCCTGCGTCCTGACCTTGCACTTCTAACTTGGCCTAAAGAAAAGCCGAAGTCCACCGATGAATCGGCGTTTTCAAGTTGGAGATTTGTGTGAGGAGGAACTTCCTTTGATGCCAATGAATGAGTTTGGGGGCAAATACGTTCTTGTGTGGATGCATACATCACGATAACAACAGCAGAACAGAGGGCTCATTGGGCTCCACTATTGACTCCCCTGAACCTAATGCCGTTGAGCTTGGTTCCGCTTCGTACAAGCATGATTCAACATGGGCTCAAGCTTTGTTATAGTTTCAGTGTTTCACATAATGCTCAGCAATGCAATGTGTACCTATGTTAATCTCAACAACACCACCCCATTCAATATCCTACCTGTCTGTATTTATAATATGTGCATGTTGAATTCTATTTTATTTAATGACCATTGACCCGGGTTCTCAAGCCAGCTTGCACACAACTCGACTAATTTCTTGGGGTTCAGAAGTTAGTGACTAGTAAAACCTGGAGTCGTCCTAATAGAAGTTGAACTTCTGATGATTGAAAAGCAATCTTAACACCTCACCAACTCATACCATTCGTGGATGTTAAATTCATAACATAGAGTTTCAAGTATAATCTTTTTTCGTGAGTACTGAAAAGGTTAGGAGTAGTACTTCCCCCTTTTTTCAAGTCAGAATTGACAAGGTTAGTATTGTAGCGCTTCCTGTATGTATACAGGTTGAGCATCAGCCTTCAAATGTGCATCTAAGTTCCTACTTATATGTAAACATCCTATTTTTCTCCCACAATTTGCTATTTCTACGTTGCACATATCTTATGTACAAATTAAATATATTAAGCATTGATTGGATTTAAATTTGGAGCATACCCTAAAAAGTAAATTTAAAGTTTCAATGACACATGCTATTGCATTTTGTGAATCCCTAATCTAAGATGAAAACGAGTACTCATTAAGTTCACTGAAATATATACTATGTACTTTACACTAAGGTGGTATTTGGTTGGAAGGAAAATTATTTTCCCATAAAATATCGACTGAATGATCGTAGCAGAAATAAATGTTGATCAAATGGAGGAATGTTGAGTTCAAAATTCATATAGCTTTTTTAATATTTCCTATCGGATAATCAAATTTTGACATAAACTGTTGAGGCATTGTTTTAGTGACGAAAATATCAATAGAATTGTTTATGTGGCGAAAAATATCGATTGCATTTTTATGGTGGAGAAAAATGTTGATCAAATGAAAGAATGTCGAGCTCAAATATGAATTTGAGCCTATTTTAATTTTTTCTATCTAATGATCAAGTTCTGTAAACTATTGAAGTTGTTTTAGTGGTAAAAAGTATTGACTGAATTGTTTAAGTGGCAAACAATGTCAATTAAATTATCATGTTGGAAAAAATGTTGACCAAATGAAGAAATGTTGAACTCAAAATTGAATTTGAGCCTATTTTAATCTTTTCTATATGATGATCAAGTTTTGATCCAAACCATTAAAATTGTTTTAGTGGCAAGTCAATTGAATTGTTTAACTAGCAAAAAAGTCAATTAAATTATCATTGCAGATATAAATATTGGCCAAATAGAGAAACTTGAGCTCAAAATTTAGATTTGAGTTTATTTTAATATTTTTTATCAGATAGTCAAGTTTCAATCCAAATCATTTTAATCAGATTTTACACTTAAATTTCGGCTGATCATATCGTCAAAGAGTTAAAGGAAAAAAATCAACTTCCTACCTTCTAAAAAAAGGAAATCATTTTCCTCCATTGGGGAGAAAAACTATTTTCCTTGAAAAATAGCTTTTCATCCTTCATTATGTCAAACAACGAAAAATTGGAACATCTTTTTTTTGGGAAAATCCGTTAGAATCGCAACAAATGAGGAATAATTTTGCATTCAAAGAAACCGATATAAAGTAATGTTGTTAAATTACAACTTTATCTTCTGTGTGTTCTCTACACTCTCATGGTCATCTATAATCCGTCTGCCAAAAATGAAGGATTTCATTTCTTGAAAATGCCTAAAAAGCAAATGAATTGAAACCCAGTGGTCTCTCTTCCAAGTAGATACAACTATAGATCGGATGGAAAAGACAGAGAAATAAATACTTTGGACTTTTTATTCCCAAACTTTTTGAATCCTTTGATACTTCAGTAGATGGGAATTTGTCCACCACGAACTTAGGCTCTTTGATTAGAATTTTATGGCATTTTTTATGGGAGTGAAGCGGTAGAGAAATAGATTTTTGGCACCTGAAACAATCAGATAGGGACGAGGAGAAACAAAGACACATGATAAGGGAAAAGAGGGAAAGAGGGAGAAAAACTACATATTCACAGGAGGAGATATAATCATGTATATATATGCGGTTTATGTTTATTACTGGACCTTGCAATTATTGTGTATATTGTAATCCTAATTTCTAATATAAATATACCCAAAGATCTCAGTTAGGAATCAAATTGCCTCATTATCGCACATAGTATTACAGCAGGTTGCTCTTGGATTTGCCATCCTCCCTGTTGAATTAAATGTATTCAAGTGTTTGGCCTCGTTAGTAGCCCAAGCGTGAATGAAGCGTATTGGAGTTGTGAAGAGTAGGGTAGTCTCCCATATTGACAATTTAAAAAGCCTTGATCATGTATTTAAAAGCTTGTAAGTCATTCTACCATTGCCAATTGAGTTTGGGTTATGATATCTTTTAACTTATAAGCATAGCTTATTTGTTTAAGCCTGTAAGGCCTAATTTCTATAAAATATAACATGGTATAAGAGCTTTTTTAAATGAAATGTCTCAAGTTCAAATCTTAGTTGTCCTTACATTGACTTATTGTGCAAGGTAAAATAAACTTTTGTAGCATCCACACTTGAAACCCAAAGCGCATTCGCATGAAGGGGTGTGTTAGCGTATAAAGCCTATTCCTAAACCTTTAACCATCAGTTTAAACTTGTAGTTGAAATTGTTCTTGAACATTGTAGAGCTCTCAAGCCTATACGCACACCATGTGGTTCTCAAGCTACTTTGTTCCTGACTGATGGTGAGTTGCTTTCCAATATATCTATCTATCGAAACGCGATTGGGCCACTATAGTGCCCTACCATAACTAGACCTAATATTGCAAATGCCACACATGTGGTTTCCCAATTCATGCATGCCTCCTTACTACTTACATGCATGTTATGGCCTGTGAAAAGAATTTTCAGGAACTTGTAGATGGACTATTTTTCAAGGCAAATTCCAAGATGGATGTCTTGCTGCCTTTTGTGATGCTGGTTAGGCTAGCATCCAGATAGTAGCCGCTCTACTCCTGATTTTGCGGCTTTCTGGGATTGTAACTTCGCATCTTGGCGTGCAAAGAAACAACCCATAGTTTCTTATCTTTCCACTGAGTCATAGTATATAGCATCTGTTTATACTGTAGCAGATATTCAGTGGTTGGGTTACCTTATCTCTGATCTGGGTATATTTGTGCAAGTCTTTGTCAAGTTACTATATGACAATATCTTTGCTACTTAACCTTGCTGCCAATCCCGTCCTCCATTGTCGCAGCAAACTTGTCTAGGTTGACTACCAATTTATTGATCAAGTAGTTTCTCAAAGTCAATTTTGGGTCAAGTACTTCCCTACTAAAAGCCTCTTAGTAAATATATTCACTTGGAGGCTTTCTTTACAGCATTCTCATCAGTTCAAGGTAAATTTGTAAATTTTTTTTAATACAAATTGAGGGGATGTAATAGTGTGTGTGTGTGTGTGTGTGTGTGTATATATATATATATATATATATATGTATAGTTTATGCTTATAATTGGACCTTGTAATCCTGATGTATGTTGTAATCATAATTTCTAATATAAATATACCTAGATACCTCAATTAAAGGGCAAGTTGTCACATTACCGCATATAGGGGGGAAATTTTTAGCAAATTACCACACATGAGAGAACGCAACACTAGAATTGAAAACAATAAAACAAAAAGGATAATGGAAAATTGAAATCGGGTTGGCCTCCACCTAACCGAGTGTAGCACCTTAATCTGAAAGAAGTAAGTTGGCCTGAAACAGGAGTCCTCCATCTTCAGTGGAAACAGTGGAAGCATTCAAAACTCAAGTCCTGTGTAGCCAGGTCTCGACGGGCACTGCAAATACTGTTAGTGACGAGAAAGGAGAGAGAAACCAATGGATCTGTAAACACAAATTTCGAGTCTAAAATAAATAAAGACAAGAAATTCAGAAACAAATTTAATTTTGTATTGATGTAGTGTGTAGGTACAATCTCTGAATTTAATACAATAAAAATTATCCTCTGATTCGATCTCCTAATGACTTGAGTATTCCGAGGGCTTGATGCTTGATCTCGGTTGATGCAAATCAGCTGAAGAACTCTGAAGGTTGTTCTTGATTTTGATCTGCAAGTGGCTGATTATGGTTTCTGAAACTCTGCAAGTCTTGATCCTTCTCGCTTGGTAGCTGGATGCTTCTTGCCGTCTGAGCTCTGAATTCTGCAAATGCTCCATGCTCTAAATGAAAGGAGAGAACCCCTATTTATAGGCTCTGTCGGCTAGGGTTAGAGCCATATTTTGGGCCTAGGCCCAGTAATTGTTTTCTTATTTTTTAATAAAGAAAATAATTACTAATTTCTGCATCATCAACGACACGTGGTGGCTTTTGATTGGTTGCACTTAATTTTGATCAAGCGGGTCCACCAAAGTCAACGTGACACATGGCAATTTACGATTAGTCATTTTTTTTTACACATGGCATCATCCGATTTGTTGTAGAATTTTTGCCTTCTACAGGATCAAGGTGAAAAATGAAGGGTCAGTCCAAGTTTATATCCGATGTAAATGTATCATACTCCCTATAACAACAAACAATGATAATCATGCACTAAGGTTAGCGTACAGGAAAATTCTAGCAGGTAATTTTGCATATAGTGTTATTAATGTGTTTTTTTTTTTGGGGATCATTCAAACAACCATGACTAAGACCATCACAAAGTGACAGAAAACAATATGTTAAGAACACAATACATGAAGGCTATCAAAACATTGAACAACCTCTGTTGGATCATATAAGAAATTATTCTCCATAAATTTATCCAACACCTAACGCAAAATTTAGTAAGAAATAGAATTTGCTCCAATTGGAAGACTTGGTGTTATTAATAATAAACAGGATTTGCAGCCAACCCGAAATTTAACTTGGGTGTTATTAATATGTTTTTGATAGTGGATGTTTATTACCTCAAGTGCCTTCTTATACACTTCAATGATTTTCGTTGAACTTTTTTTAAGAAAAGTCAACGTTGTTTTGCAATATTTTTCGTGAATCTGTACTGTAAAAGAATCAATTTTCTTTTACTTATATAAATAAAATAACCAATATTTAAATCTTTTCCAAATCCGTTAGCAGAATAAGATGTACATCATTATTGAACTAGACTCGTCAAATCTACCAATTCCCATTTACTAAATGGTGATTATTAGGGATGGGCAATGGATTGGGTACCCATTGGGTTAAACAATCGACCCCTTTAAAATAGGGCTAATAATGGACCGGGTTAATAATGAATTGGGTCAATATTGGGTTAGCCCATTAAGACATATTAACGGGTTGGACTGGGGTAGCCCATTAATAGGCCGTTTAGTGACCCATTAGTTTTTTCAACCTACTAGACACACTATTTTAAATGTTCCAATTCGTTAAACTTATTACCAATACTTTGTACATAACAATAATTATTATATACCGTGTTTCGATACAAGTTTGTTCCATTTTTAAACAAGTCTAAAGCGGACCGCCCATGGGCGACTCAATCCAACCCACTTACTAGCTTGGTTGTGTATTTTCGAACTTTGAATTTACACTAATTTAGTTTGGTTGGAAAATTACAGAGATTTTAGTTGGAACTCCTTAGTGATAATGGGCGGACCGGATTCACTTGGTCCATAGCCCAACCCGAACAAATATATTGGGTCCAACCCGACCCAATTAGTTAATAGATTGACCCAACCTGATCTGATCTGATCTGATCCAATGTCCACCCTTAGTGATCATACATCCAAAAGTAGAGGCTAATTTTAGTTGGACTTACTTGTGGGATTTGGAGACTGACACATCAAACATACATGCACGAATGGGTGCAATGAATAAGACCAGCGATGGCTTGCTAGCTATGGGGCCACATCTTCATTAATTTTAAGTATGATAATACCTAATTTTTTAAATTTATTTTTATCTATGAAGCTCTTGAGAAATCATGTGTAGACTTTGAACTACCTATTCAAGATATTGTAGCTTGGAATTCAAAGCTGATGATGTCTGTGAAGCAAAATTTATTACGTATTTTAAAGCATGTTTTTGTAAGAATAATTTACCGAATTTCATGAATAACGTACTACTATCAATTACTGTTGCCATTAACGGCTATTTTTTGAAAATCTTTTGATGGATAATTATTTTAAAAATAATTGTAAAACTACTGTATGATACAAAGACCGTGACATTGTTAATTTCTCCAGGTTATACCATGAAATCTATAAATTAATTCAAAACTAATAAATGTCTTGTTAAATACATCTATATATTAAGTATAAAAAATAAATGATTGTACAGTAGAAGAGTTTTAACTCTTATAGATTAGATAGAATTACCGTTTCATTTGTAATATTTCAATTATAAAAGTACACATATAGCTGTTCTTCATGGAGATGGTTGATCTGATTAAGTTCATTTTTTATACGTTGATGGATACTAATGTAACTGTAACTATTAAAAATTTGATGGTTTTAAACCATATAATATAGGAATTCATTTAGAATAAGGCATTACACGCGGGAAGTGTCATCCTACAAGAAATTTATCTATTAATTAGTTTTCTTTGTTCAGCCATTTTTGTTTATCTTTGATTTTTCCCCTCTTAGGCCCTGTTCTTTTTGTAGATAAATCCAAATTTACCAACTTCAACCTATTTCAACCCACTTCACGAACTTTAAAAAAAATTCACTTCAATCCATTTCAATCAACTTCAATCAACTTCCTACTATTTTAACCAACTTCTACCCATCACACAAAAAATAAAAAAAAAATATTCAACTCACTTCAATCAACGTCAACCCATTTCAACCTAAAAAATACCCACTTTAATCAATTTTAAATTACTTCAACCAATCTCAACCAACTTTACCTATTTATCAACCCATATTTCCCAATCAAAAGAATAGACCCTTAGCATACTAATAACTAGAATACTTATAGAATTTGAAAGGCTAGGCAAATACACCACATCGTTTTGCTCTCAAATAGGGACCTTTACTATTGTTTATTTGTTAATTTGTATAATTCCTACCTTTAGGCAAAAATTTAATATTGAGTACCAAAAATGTCAAATGCATGATTTTTTTTTTAGGTGTGTGTGAATGAGGAAAGATCGATGCAGGAAGAATCCACATCCAATTTTTTTAATAAAAACTTTCAGAAACTTTATAAATTGAGCTAACTGATATCCACTTGACACACAATTAGATTGTGAGTATAGTCACTTTCACTTAGAACCAATGCAAACAAAATATAATTTTGGGGAACACCCAAAAAGAGTCGAGATGGGTTTTTCTTTATTTTTTTGGGGTTTTTCAGGAATTAAAAGTGGCTTGGAATTGAAAATGGAGGAGTTTTTTGGAGTCATAATAATGATGATTTGATCAAGGTGTTGGGAATAAACAAATGAAGGCTCCATCTTGGCTTTGGTGTCAAGACAGGGCACTAACTTACAAACTCACGTTGCTCAATTCACGGTTCTTTTCACTTCATCCCAAGAGTCACGTCCCCCTAATTATTTTGCCTAATTTTTTAATCTTAATAATTGCACTTACACTAATTAAGATAAAAGCAACTCGTGAAGCCAGAAATTTTTTTTATAGATTTTGGACTTAATCCAAACAACAACTGTATTAATTTGAAATGAGTTGATTTGTCCTAAACGTGCATGCTAGGAAGCTTCGCACCGTATTTTCCGGATTACTTGGTACTTCTGCAAGATTCATTAGCTCTGATCAGATCTTTTTTAACATTAATTAGGTTTATTAATTAACCGCTAATTATCATGGTGGTGCACTTTGCAAAAATTGCACCCTCCTGCCCTCTCTCCCCGCTCTGTAAGTACTAGTGGTTAATGAAATCGTAAAGGATAATAAAAGAGGAATTATGTTTGACGCTTACCATTGGATTTATTGTACATGTATTTGCGTCAAAGGATGTATTAAAGTATAAAATCTTTCTCGACCCTTTAGCTATGGGTGTAAAATTTTAATTAAGATGATTATATAATACTAAGGAAGATGCTTCTATCATTGATTTTTTTTTTTCAACTACAATAGTTAAAAATCATAATTACCATTGATCTTGTCCTGATAATTATGAGTCATTACTCTTACCTGCACAAACCGGTTACTATAAGTGATAGGCTACCGGCAGTTCTGCAAACCACCCACTACTCCCACCACTTACGCCCTTCTCTCAGTCCGGTTATCTTGACTCAAAAGCTCCGGTTAACTGGATCAAACATTATTACATACTTGTTATTATTATTATTATTCATAGCTCATTTTCCTTCATCCTTCTCCCCCCTTTGTTTGAATGTAAGACAAATGATTTGAGGCGTATAAGATGAGTAAACACATGTTGGTTCGTCATCCCAAGAAAACTGGTTTCAGCATATATTAAAAGCCGGGCGGGCGATGTTAGCGATGCCCACATGGTATTAATTGTTAATTGCTACTATCGTCTATAATACTACCAGAGGACCATTCTGTACTAACTGATTTTTCGTTCCGTACCTAATCTCTCTGATTGCACTCTTAATCGTCGACCAAAACTCCGCCATTATTCGCGATTACTCTTCATAATGCTCACTGCCCCCACACAACATGATTGATCGTTCTTTATTAATAATCATACAAAAAAAAATAAAATATAAGCCTCATTTCTTATGACTGGTAAACTTAGCAGCAAAATTTTGGAGACAGGAGAAATTACTAAGCTAGTCAACTTACTGCTAGTACTAATTTCGACCCCAAGTTCGAGAGTTCTTGTTAAAAATTACCATTAAAATATTTAAAATATTTAAATATATCACTTAATTTTTTTTAAGTTAAAAATGTCATTGAACTTGCTTAAGAAGATAAAAAAATATCACTTAATTTTTCAAAATGACTCAAAAATGACCCTATTACAATGACATTTTTGAACATTTTACAAAGTTTAATGATATTTTTAATTGAAAAAAAGTTGAATGATATTCATTAATATTTTAAAATTTTTAGTTTTTAACAAGAACTCCCAAGGTTGAGCCGCCTTGATTAGAAATGAAGATTTCGTTAACCAATGAATGATCTCCTCTATTCCCTAAAAAGGTTGCAGACACTAGTACGTACCAGCTTGCTTGTAAATTATATTACTCATGTCCGCTTTTTAAGTAGTTGAATATTTTCTTTAAAAAAGTTCGTATTGACCAAATTTTATGCATATTTTATGCCATATATATATATATATATATATATATATATATATATATATATATATATATTGATAAGAAAAATGAATAATTCATTCATGAAAAATCATGCGGCACTATACAATGAATTCTTCTAACAAAAGTAAATCTAAAATATCAAATTGAATATTTTTCTTCAAAAAGCTAATAGTAATTATATTGTTAACTGACTCTGAACTTGTAGCAGTATTCTTGCCATTAACTATATTCTTTAACGTCAGTCCATCTTTTCTTAATATCGGTGAGTTTGAGTATAATTTTATGAAACATATATCCAATTGGCGTGGTAGATCACATTTGAAAGGAATATATATAGTAGAATCATATAAAATTTCATTGCTGACTCATTCCTTAATGGAAAACCTAGATCTTATACAATAAATTCCAAACCTACTCCATAAGAAACTCACACTCTAAATTTCCAAATCTTCGATAAATTGTATGAAGACAATTATTCAAACTTACACTAATGGTAAGAACAACTTATTTCACACTAATTGTGAGAAAAATAAACATCTCAACTCTGACAAATTGGAAAATTTTTATTGAAAAGAGACAAAACAATATTAGTAAATACCTTATAATTGACAGAAACTTTAAGAAGTACAAAGATTGGGGCTTACCACCAGCAATTGTGACTAATGATAGTTCCTTACCAAAGTAGATGAATGATAAGGTTTTTCTTGCAAAGGCTAGGTTTTTTTGAGAGGGAAGAAGAAGAGAAAGCCGATATATATATATATATATATATATATATATATATATATATATATATATTTACACACACATACATATATACGTATGTATATACACACACATTAAAAATTTGATTCAAAGTGTAAGAACCTTCCTATAAGCAGTGGCGTAGCCAGCGTGGGGTCAACCGATACCCCTCTAAAAAAAAGCAAAAAATTAATATACGTTTGAGAATTAAAAAAATATATAAGTAATATCAAATGTGTTGAAGAGATACATGAAACCTCCGTTGCCTCAATGGTCCAGCCACTTGATTTATGAGTTGACTTGTTTCTGAGGTAGCGGGTTTGAGTCCTCTATCTATCCCTTTTTTCGTTTTATTTTTTTCATTTTTTTTTAGTCTCCGGTACTCTTCCACTGTTTGTTCGACAATTTGAGTCCTCAATTCTCTCTTCCGACACCCCTATCCCAAATTTTTGGCTTCGCCACTACCTATAAGGAAGATATCAGCCAAGTTAGGTATCATATAATAGAAAATCAATATATAGCAACTAATATAAATAAAAACTTACTGATTACTAAAAAATTGTATGTATCTTGTTGTGGATTTCCAAGAAAAAAGCCACAACAGCCACCACGGGCTGACCACGACTGGCACCATGTCCGTGGTCAGGCTATGGCCCTTAGCTTGACTGGAAAACTGGCAGTGAGGATCATGGACTGTCTATGATCCTTTCCACAGTTTGTGTTGAATAGTTTTTCTGTTATTTCTATCTAGATTGATGGATAAGAATGACTCATTATCTCCCTTCAAAATTACCCACCAAACCCTATCCAAACTCGTATTTTTTCAGATTGTTTAGACATGTATATAAGGAAGAAGAGCTTGCAGAAGCAACATATATGATCTATATGAGTGATTGCAGTAGCCCCATTGATTAAACTTTTGAAAAACCTTGAACATTTTCGCTTGTTTGTTCAGCATCTTATCCGTAAGTTATTTGCAGTGCAACGAATAAGTCTTAAAGAAAGTGATACGTTCACGATTTGTTGAAACATCCAACCCTACATTCAACCTTTTTAAAAAAAATATCTTTGTGGGTTTTGTTCCCCTTCTTGCTATCCTTGCACCTTACTAACAAATAATGTTCAAGAATTAAGCTCATATAGTTTTGAACCTTCATTCTTTGTTGTTAGCATATCTCTTAAATTCGATAATTTTGTTGCCTACTAAGCCCACTGAATGGGATATCTTCCCAACAAAGAGGTGAATACATCGTAAAATTAAACATAAGTTTATTAACTCGAAATGCGAATTTAATTGTCTTTCACTCTAGCTTTTTATTAGTCTCCACACCCCAAAATATTGGTATGTATAACTTCAATATATATTGCAAAATAAAAATTAATTACTATTAAATTAGTTAACTAATACTAGATCAACCAACTTTTTGGCATTGAATAGAATTTTGGATTTGTAGGAGTCACAAAGGGCAATACAATGCAATTACAATACAATGAAGATGGGAGAATCGAACATGAGACCTAATGTACCTAGTACCTTAGTCTTTACCACTAGACTAATAGAATGAAGAAAAAGAAAATGAAGATCGAAAATACCAACCCAAAGGGGAAAAGGGGGGAAAAACAACCACCTAATACTTCATTATGCTAGGTCATAGTTATGATGTACGAAGTGAAGGCTGTCATCATTTATCTTATATATAACCCCAAATCCCTCATTTGCTCATCCCTCCATCACTGCTTTTGCTTCCCTCAACTTCGCCCTTGAACAATTTGATTAAGAACTAATCAAATCGTCACAAAATGGGGAATCGCCTAAGGTGGTGTTTGGCATGCGTACTTCCGTGCGGGGCGCTAGACTTGATCCGGATAATCCATCTCAACGGCTACGTAGAAGAGGTGACTGGGCCAGTAACTGCTGGGGAATTCCTCAAAGCCTATCCAAACCATGTCTTAAGCAAGCCTTCTTCTCAAGGGTTGGTCCGTAAAGTCCTCATATTATGCCCTGAATCTGAGCTCAAGCGTGGCAGCTTTTATTTCTTGATCCCTCAATCTTCATTGCCCTCCGATCATCGTAATCATTCTGACCACAAAAACCCTCCGATCTCCTCTTCTAACAACAAGACCGTCAGGATTCAAACCCAAAAAATAAATGATGATATGACCGTTCGTAAATTCGATAAGGTAACTTTGGATGGTTCAGATTTGTCCACAGTAAACCATAAAAATGTGGCGGCATGTGAGGCCAAATCTAAATCTAAATTCAAATCCAAAGCCGGAGGGCATCGAAGGAGCAGGAGCAGCCGGGGTAAAAGTGGGTTTTGGCAACCTCAGCTGGAGAGTATCACAGAAGATTAATTTATGATCTTTCTTTTTTTTTCCCCTTTTTTTGTGAGGGTGATTTCCTCCTCCTCATGGGATATTGCAAACTTTTTTTCCCCCCCTTTTTTCTACCAAGGCGAGTGTCAACTGTCAAGGGGGTATTATGGTTTTGAATTTTGTGGATACACTAGCTTTTTTTTTTTTTTTTTTTGACTGCGTATGATAATGGCAGATTTGGAATTTGTAATTTCTTAAATATATGAGCAGAAAGGATTTTTGCCAATGAAAGAATTATTGCATATGAGCCTTTAGTTGGTAGTATATCTTGAGCCATGAGCCTGATGTTGCAGACTCTTTTTGTTTTTGTTTTTTTTTTTAAATGTATGTTTGGATGAGTATGAGTCATCCTATTGGGCTCTAATTCAGGGTACTTAATAGGACTTGACGATTAGGGAAAACCGAGTACAAAAACCCGTTGAAGCCCAATAGGTGCCTTCAAACAAGAGAGAGAACCTGCACCCATGTACAAATTGTAGCCATTATAGACATGACGATTAATCACTCCACTACTTTTCTTACAAGTATATAAATGTTGTTATCAAAGTATATCAATCTGTAAGCAGAAAAAAATTAATCAAATACATATAGATTATAGAATAAATAATTTTAAAGGAATTATTTTTTACGTATTATCACATTGCTCAAGTAGATTTATGTGTGCGTTGCAGTTAATTAAGGTATATGTCAGTAATTGCAAGCCCTTTTATTGACCTATGATTTAGCGGGAAAACATGATCATCGCTAAAAATAAAATTAGAGATCCAAGTTATTTAAACAATTAGTACTATAATTATGCTCACGTTAACTTATGTACACGTACATTTAATATGGACATCGAAGCATTGCTACTGCTAATTAATGACCTTCACAATGATTAAGGACATGTCTTTAAAAAATAGACATCAGACTTGTCATTATTACTTATGATAGGCTTAGCTATGATTTAAAAAAAAAAAAA
>JACYFF010019584.1:108567311-108580363 GCA_017589665.1 Selenicereus undatus | reverse complement strand
ATGTATATATATATATATATGTGTGTGTGTGTGTGTGTGTGTGTGTGTGTGTGTGTGTGTGTGTGTGTGTATGTGTGTGTGTGTGTTTATCCCCTATCCTTGGCTGAAACCATAGTGCCCACTACTCTCTTCCGACATATCCTCTTATCAATAGCTCTAGGGTTCCTTCCACCGCTAATCCAGTTGATGATGGCATGCCCGCTACTACCACCTTAGTGCTGTTGTTGCTCCATGCAACGTCCTCCATTACCGCAACACTTCGCACTACTCTGGCACCACCAAGTTTCTTGACTAGGGATGATATTGGGGCGGGTACAAAACGGATTGAGTCATACCCTCATCCATATCCATTTTCGAAAATCATACCCATACTCGTACCCATACCCATCATGTATTAAAAAATAAAACTCATACCCATACTCATCGCGTTTTGTAGGTTTGTAGGTTTTATCTGGATTCAAATAGGGAATGAAAATTAATATGCATATGCAACCCATATCCAAATACGATATATATTTTTGTCATTATAAGATGGCAAATATCTAAGGTCGAGAAGTTTAAATATCTAGGTTCGATCATTCAATAGAATGAGGATATTGACGAAGATATTAACCAGCGCATAAAAGTGGGTTGACAAGTATGTTTCAGGTGTGCTGTGTGATAAGAGGATGCCTGTAGGATTAAAAGGCAAAGTTTATCGTATGGTAGTTAGACCGACTGTACTGTATGGATAAGAGTGTTGGCCTGTAAAAAAGACACAGGTCCAAAGGTTGATGGTAGCAGAGATGAGGATGATTAGGTGGATGTATGGTTATATGAGAATGGATAGAATTAGAAATAGGGTAATCAGAGATTTAGTTAAAGTGAATCCCATAGAAGATAAGATGAGAGAAACAAAACTCAGAACGTTTGGCCATGTGAAAAGAAGAAGTGTGGGCTGCAGTGAGGAAATGTGAGATGATTAACATCCCCGAAGGTAAAAGAGGAAGGGGACGATCAAAGAAGAGTTTGGACTAGGTGACTAGAGAGGATTTGAAAGTTGTAGAATTGACGGAGGACATGGCTCAGGATAGGAGACTACGGCGGGATAGGATTAGAATCTTAGATCACAGAGAGTTGATCACTTGATTTGATTGTGGTTTTTTCGATTGCATAGGGTAGGTTTAGTTGTGATTTTTTTTTGTATGCGTGTTTGTATGCAGGTAGTACATGCATATGGAAAGAGACATTGTCTGCTTACTTCTGTTTGTTAAGGTACAATACATTCATTTACTTTGTTCTACATATGTTGTACATATATTTACATAGTTACGATCATCCGATTTATTAGTATTTCGTAATTCATTCCCTGCTGCAAATCCCTAATTTTTTTTTCCATTAATGTTTCCGTAAAATCCTTATTTTATAAAATGTTTTCACAAAATCATTGTTTTTGTGGGTCCCTTGGATTTGGCATCTCTATGGGCAAGGATGCTTGTAGATGTAAGGTTGCCTACATCTGAATCTCCCCAGACCCCGCGAACGCGGGACCCACACTAGGAGAAGGTAGTGTTGTTGTTGTTGTTGTCATTATAAGATGGCAAAGTTGTGACATTTAAGGAATATATTGTTTAGAAATGTGAAATCAAATGCATTATTGACTAATTTCTTGTTAGAAAGGTTTAGATTAGGCTAAAATCGGAAAAATGTTGAACTAAAATAATTTTTTTTCTTATTATAATAACGGGTATGGGTAAGTTGCGGGTATGGGGCAGGTGAGGGTTATATCCATACTCGTACCTATACCCATACCTGTTTTTCAATATCTACTCCACATCCATTTAAAATCCATTCTTACCACCCACTTGAATTATAAGTGAGGCGGATTTTGCGAATTTTAAATGGATATGGATTGCATTAGCATTCCTATTCCTGGCCTCTTTTCCCTGCGCTAGTGCTTTTCAGCCTGGTGTTTTGATAGTGGGTTGAGTAATCTGTATATAACTCTCTTAATCACGTGCTGGCTGGACTTCAGCACTTGTAGTTGGCGCTCAAAGTCCACCTCCCTTCACGTCTGCCTCCTTGGTTCCAGCCTTTCCCACGTCCATTAACATTACAAATATTGTTCCCGTCCCTCTCAGCAAGATCGAAAACCAGCGGAATTAGTGCACGCCTCTCACTGCTTTCAATATTAACCATACCAAAATTATTCATATGTGATTAAATCTGAAGATACATCTAATTTGAACTTGTATACAATTTTTTTTTAAAAAGAAATAACCTGAGACTAGCTAAAATTGTAACCTTCGATTGACTAGATCTGATCTATTTTCCTTGGATGCAACTCTAGCACTCGATATTTGCCTTTTTGTAATCTTACAACAACAATGAAATTTCATTAGTAGTCTTTCCAAGTCCATTGCTTTTGTTGTTGAATCACCAAGACAGAAGTTCTGCAACGAAGATCAGGTGATGCTAGAAGGTCACCAAGTATCCCCAGCTCTGGTACTTCACACCACTCTTTTAGCCCTGAAGTTTGAGGGCAATCTATTTCGTATCTTCTGCCCACTATGATTAGATCAAAATCTTCTCCTATTATGGCCCTTAGTATCTTTGCAGTCTCTGACCCTTCTGCTGCCACCTTTTGCACATACTGAAAGCATGAATTGGAGCTGCTACAGTCTTGAATCCCTGATAGTACTGATGAATCTAATAAATTTAGGCAAGGATTCTCTCCAGAGGCCATGATTCGAAACACCACCACCTTTCTGGCCTTCCTCCCTTGGGCTACTCGCTTTGCATATGCTACAGCTTCTCGATCATCATGCCCCCCAATGAAGATCACTCCAACCATAATCTTGTCATTTTCATTTACTTTATCATGTTTATTTAAAGCTGAGTTTGAGGCCAATGTAGCAGGTGGCTTGTAACTTCCCCTGTCAACAAGGATCCCAACCGAGCATGGGGCTTGCTCAAGGATGCTATAGTTGAGAGCCCTTTGGACATGGTCTTCAGAATCTATCGAGAAATCTATGCTGAGCTTTCTATGGAAGGGTAAGATTATGATGGATGCTAACTCATTGAGGGCAAGGGTACATATATCTTCGTGCATTGCCTTGGGAGGAGTTATTGTTGTGAAGACATGCATGGAGAGACCATCCATGTTGTCTTTGTGGAAACTGTTAAGAGTCCATATGACATCTTCGGAGTAGGTCACACTCGATGCCTTTCTTTGTTGCAGATCATGAGATATGAACAAGGGTTGGGCTCGACCCACTAGCTTTATGAGATGTACGACATTAAGAGCTATGCGATTCTGTTTTGTGATTCCACAGAAACTGAGCAGCTTGATGAGGGATGAGACATTATCCGGTCTATGAACACAAGCAAGGATTCGAAGAGGAGCATCCGCTTTGCTATGAATAATGTCTCTCTTTTTGTATCCCCCATACTTCCTTCGAGGATGGTAAAGGAGCTTTATAACTATAGGCATTATTGTTGCAGTGATAGTTGTAACTATGATCAAATACGCATAACTTGATTCTTGAATCATCTGCCACCAAGATTAGGTATAGAAAACTTAGAAGTATGGTTTTGCCACTACGTACTTTATATTTTCCACTATTTTTCCACTGTTATACTTACCGTGGAAAATTTTCAACTAAACTCGCACAAGGATTGAAAATTATATATGTACATAATGAATTAATTACACATACCTTATTTTTGTGAAATATGATAAAAGAGGCGATATCAATGATCCCTTTGGAACACATGATGGCCCCGAGTGCCAGAGCATCGAACATTGACAAGTTGTAGAACCACCCACAAGCGATGCAGATAATGATCTTGGCAACGAAAGCAGTAAAAGTGACAAGTACTTGACCATGAAGCAATTTATCGCGAGAGTCGATCTTGTGAAAATCAGCCACCATTACAGATGTCGTAATGAAGAATGGCATAAGCATCCCGAAGACAAAAGACTCAAACTTCTGAACTATAGTCGACCCCATTGGCGGTCCTTCTGGCATAGCTGCTCCTACTATGAAACAACCAAACATAACATGTTCTCCGCTCATGTCCGTGATCAAAGCCCCTATGAGCATGAAGATGATAACAAGGGCCAAGTAGATGCTTGCGACAGGCCTCCCTTTTGGGGTCCATTTGACTATGAGATTCATCAATGGCCTAATCAAGAAGACAGCCGATATCACCAAGCTAATAATACGCATACCATGGTGTAACAGTCCATTTGTGTGGATGGGATTATGTTCTTGACGTATGGCAGTGATGGCTTTCGAGGAGACCATGAGAACAATGCTCCCTAGCTCGCTCACAATCCCAGTAGATAAAGCTAATCGCCCCAACTCCGAATGGAGGAGGTTTAAGTCACTAAGAAGAATCGCGATGACAGGAAAAGCAGTTAGCACAAGGACTGACGCAGATGAAGTGAGCTCTAACTTTTTGGCTTGGTTTAAACGAGCCATTTGAGCATTGTACGCATTAGCAACTAACTTATTCACGATGCCTGGGATGACAAGCATCAGTAACCCAATTGCAAAGGGCTTTTTACCGTTTCTTTTTATGAGGGTGAAATCCATTTTCACGCCTATTAGAAAGAGGAAGAGAGATAGGCCGAATGTAGCCATAGTTTGCCAGAGTTCATTGCTTATTTGTGGAAATATTCGTTCATGAACTGTCTTCAGTCCCTTCACTCTGCTAATTAATAGATCCCGAGAAAGCAAGAGACCCGCCTACATCACAGCACAACAACATCATCATCATCATCACCACCATACCCAGGCGGGACTGATACTGAGAATTTTTGCTGTACGTATATATATATGTGTGTAAATAAAACATAGAAATGGTTCAATGATGCATTATGGGGGTTAAGGTTTTAAAACCGGTTCATTAATATCTTCCTATATAGATCACATAACAAGTTTGAAAGTTAAAGGCACATTATTTGTCAGTTCAAACATATGGAGAATTTAGTAAAGAAAGAGGTAGAAATTAAAAGGGAAATATGATGAATATATACATACCATTAATTGTGAAACAAGAGGAGGAAGGCCAAAGTGTTTGAAGCAAAGGTGATGTAGAGACTGGGTGAGGAAGAAGACGATGATAAGCTGAAGCTGCAACATGTGAAAAGGGGCTAATAAGTAATATTGTCCTTGCAGATGCCATCCTCGTACTTTGAAACAATCCGAATAAGAAGAATTGTGTTGTGATGCTGCGTTTGTTTGACTGTTCATCACGGCTGCTTAATTTTGGTATGTGAATTAATTTGGATGGCTTAGAGAGTCACAATGAATACAGAGAAAGAAAGAGGGAATTTATCAGAGCAACTAAGAAATTAACCTATCCAGCAAAAAAAAAAGAAAAAAAGAAGAGAAATTAAGAGATTCTCTTTTCTTTTCTTTTCTTCTCTTTTTGTTCATGAATTTTTGTCGGGTTCGAGTCCTGTGTATCTAGTTATAAAACAAGAGTTGTACGTCTTGTATTTTTAGGAAGGAAGTTGGTGTTTTGGTAACCTCTCTTATCTGGCTCCTAACAAAACTTACATTATAATCAGTTAATATTTATGAGGTATCCTTTAGTACATTTTTTAAGTTTTAATTTTATTAGCATTTTATTTTGCGCTTTTTGCTTGTTGTTGTTGGTATGGTGAGGACACACGAATCAATACTGTAGGTTCTTGCGTTAATCTTACAAGAAACAAAGAGGCTTTTGACATATCAGTTATTGGATGTGACTCCTGATCCAGCCAGA
Source organism: Selenicereus undatus (assembly GCA_017589665.1). Taxonomy (NCBI): domain Eukaryota; kingdom Viridiplantae; phylum Streptophyta; class Magnoliopsida; order Caryophyllales; family Cactaceae; genus Selenicereus; species Selenicereus undatus. Next base: position 108,574,606 of record JACYFF010019584.1, on the reverse strand, counting down.
AAACATTGTAAACATACTGTGATAACTGATATATATGGTTCAATTCTCAATTCAAGACTATAATTAAATCCATTTGATTCTCTTAATTTATACGATCTAGAAACTTCTAGAGTACAAATATAGAAAGTGATTCATGTTCAAAAAACAATATTATTTGAAGTCCCTTTTAGATTTTGTTCATAATTGTGGCCATGTGTTCTAAAAATATGTTACCCGACTCTTCATTGTGGTTTACAAGTACCCCATAAACTAAATAAAAGGAAGAAGTACTCTTTGTTATCTATACTGAAATTTACAAACGTTGATTTTTTATTTGACATAATAGTGTTGAAGGTGAATGAAAAATGAGTTAAATGACATTACATGCAATTAACATAGATTTTCCAAAAAGTGATTATTAACATAGAACTAAACATATTTATATAAATATATATTAAAACTAAACATATTTTCTTCTTCAATTATCACATATCACTCTCACATAGTTGCATTTTCACTACTAAAAAATGTTGACTTTCCACGAAAAAGGGCCCATCGATTTTTTGATAGATTTCCAACAGAAAGCATCCTCTTCTCTGACAAAAATGCTATCTCCGAGGGAATTTTTGACGGTACTATATTCCGTAGGAAATTTTCAAATTCCAACGGATTTTTCGATAGAAATTTGTCTTTTCGGATGGAATATCACATTGGAAATTCCAAAATTGTGCATTGTAATTTTTTTCCCGACAGAAATCTGACTTTCGCAGAAAAGTTCAGATGGCGACGGAATTTTTTTCTGCAAAATTTGAGGATGACAAGAACAAGTGGGGTGGTGATATGATGAAGAGTATGAAGATGAGGTATTTAGGGGTAGGTGCTAGAAGGAAAAGCCAACACTTCCCTCTTCTTCTCTTGCCCTTCAATATTGCAAAATGGCGGAACCTCGTTGGAAGGTAGGTTATATATTTAAGGTCTATTCTTTTCGTTGGAAGTAGGGATTGGTAGATAGGTGAAGTTAGTTAAGATTGATAAAAGTTTATTAAAGTTGGTATTTTTTTGTTAGAGTTGATAGAAATTCATAGAAGTTGGTTGAAGTTGGAAGAAATTGGTATAATTTTTTTGATAAGATGGGTTGAAATTGGATGAAATTTTGAAGGATGTGAGTTGAAGTTGGTTGAAATTTTGAAGGACGTGAGTTGAAGTTGGTTGAAATTTTGAAGGACATGAGTTGAAGTTGGTTGAAATTTTGAAGTGGGTTGAAAGTGGTTGAAATGGTTGAAGCTGCAAATTTATTTTTCTTTTTTGTGTTAGAATTGACAAAAGTGGATAACAGTTGGTTGAAGTTGATAAAATAAAATTTACCAACGAAAAGAACAGGCCCTTAAAGTTTCAGATTTGGAATGCTATTTTCCAAATTTGAAGGGCGATAGAAGAGTAGAGTAGTGTCTTTCCTCCAAAACACCTCTGATCCTTCCTACTCAGGGGCGAAGCCACCGTGGGGTCAGTGGGGTCAGCCGACACCCCTCCCAAAAAAAAATAAATTAATATACGTCTGATAATAAAAAAAATTAGGTATATATATTAAATGTGTGTAGATGATACACGAAATGTGTCTTGCTTCAGCGGTTTGGGAGGTTACTTTGGAAGTCTAAGGTTGCGGGTTCGAATCTACACACTGCCCCTTTTTCGTTTTTTTTTTCACTTTTTTAAAAAGCCCAGTAGTGTTGCCCACTGCCCGACAGCCGCGACAGGCAACAGCGACTCCACCTCTGTCTTCGCCTCTTCGGTCTTCCTCTCATCGTCTCAATCGCCATTGCTCTGCTTCAGTGCTTCGAGTCTTCGACCGTCTGCCACTCTGCCATCTCACATTCTCACTCTCAGCTCAGCAAGTACAGCAACCTCTGCCTCTGCTTTGCCTCTAGCGGTCTAGCCGGAGCCCCGAGCCCTCTACCCAGTAGTGCAGAACCCTAAGTCCCTAACCCACGGGCCACGGCTGACGACTCAACCACCACGCCACCACCTGGGTCCTGGCGGTCGGCTGCAGCCCACTGCTCCACTGCCCACTACAACCCACACGGACACGACCACACGCCCGCACCCCAGATTGCCCAGTGCCCACAACCTCCTGAACTCAAGTTCTCAACTCCCTCTTCAAATTTGTGAGCTTCTCTTTTACTTGATTCTTCAATTTGTAGCCTAATAAATTATAAGTTTACATTGTCTGATTTAATTTATGAGTTTATTTGTCAATTGTAATTTCAAATTTGTTTGACCTATATGTTTAATTTCAATTCTAGGTTAAATTTCAATTTTAGGTTAAATTTCAATTTGTAGATTAGTTTATTTATTATATTCTTTAATTTTTTGAGTTTATTTGCCAATTTCAATTCCAACTTTGTTTAATTGATATGTTTCATTTCAATTGTAGGCTATCTCTTAATTTCTAGATTTTTTTTTTTATAGTTTGATTTGTGAGTTTATTTGTTAATTTCGATATAGAATTTATTAAATTTATATGTTTCATTTCAATTATAGGTCAAAATGCATAGATATTTCAAAAAGATAGTTAAGGAATCCTCGTCGTTACCTTCAAGTTCGAAATCCGAAAATTCGTCTTTGAATGAAGAAGGTAGAAACGACGTTACTCAACCACAACCACCATCGTGTGTTGTAAATGCCAATTCCACTCCCTTTTCTACTCAAAGAAGTCGAGTTGATGTAAATGCTCTTCCATCTGATCCAGGAGAAAGAAAACCAATGTCACAATACCATCCAGATGAATGTGATGAGGTAAGAAGAGCTTATCTTCAAAAAGGTCCATTTCAACCCTGAAATCATGCTTTCCCTCAAACACTCATGTCTGAAAATATGCGTCGATTCAATAATGCTTGGTTTGGTGAATATGGCAATTGGTTGGAATATAGCATAAAGGAAGATGCTGCATTTTGCTTGTGTTGCTATTTGTTCAAAAATGATGAAATAAGCCATTTTGGTGGAGATGCATTTACAACAAAAGGATTTAAGAGTTGGAATAAGATGGGTAGATTCAAAAAGCATGTTGGTGGGGTAAATAGTGTTCATAACCAATGTGTTAAACGATACGAGGACCTTATGATGCAAAAACAATCGATACAACTGCATTGGAAAAACAATCAGCACATGCTAAAGCTGAGTATAGGACTCGTTTGACTGCTTCGGTTGATGTATCAAGATTGCTTTTGTTTGAGGATTTGCCTTTCCGAGGTCATGATGAAAGTGAACATTCAAAAAGGAAAGGAGTTTTTCGTTCCATACTAAAGTTTCTTGGGGAAAAGAATGATAATGTAGGAAGTGTTATTTTGAAAAATGCTCCTGGTAGTTGTATAATGTATTCCCCTAACATCCAAAAAGATATTGCAAATGCATGTTCAAGAGAAACTGTTAATGCTATTCTTGAAGAAATTGGGGATGGATATTTTGCGGTATTAGCAGATGAATCCCGTGATGTCTCTTGTAAACAACAAATGGCTGTTGTTTTGAGATACGTTGACAAAATGGGGTTCGTTATGGAGCGCTTGGTTAGCCTTGCTCATGTCCCTAGCACTACCGCATTGTCATTGAAAGAAGAAATTTATTCTGTGCTTGCTAAGTTATCCTTGAGCCCATCCCGAATACGAGGACAAGGGTATGATGGGGCTAGTAATATGAGGGGGCACATCAATGGACTTAGAACTTTGATTTTGCAAGAAAATCTATCGGCACATTATGTTCATTGTTTTGCTCATCAACTTCAATTGACTCTTGTTGGGGTTGCAAATGGACATCCTCATATTAAAGGGTTTCTTGAGTTGGTCAATCTGACTTTGAATGTGATTAGAGGCTCTTATAAACGTCGAGATGAATATCGAACAAGACAATCGGAGAAAGTTGAAGAAGCATTGCGAATGGGTGAGCTTGTAACTGGGAAGGGTTTGAATCAAGAACTAGGACTGTAGAGACCTAGTAACACTCGTTGGGGATCTCATTTTAAAACATTTGTGAATCTTATTGTCATGTTTGCTCCAATTGTTGATGTCCTTGATGCTCTTGCAACGGATACCGATTCTGATGATAATGCTAGAGGTCAAGCTATTTTGGATGGTATTCAGACATATGACTTTGCTTTTTTATTACATCTTATGAAATTGGTGTTAGGCATTACAAATGCATTGAGTCAGGCATTGCAAAGAAGGGATCAGGACATTGTAAATGCTTCGTCAGTACTTGGTACAGCTAAGAAGCAATTACAACGCACAAGGGATCGTGGATGGGATGCTTTGATTGATGATGTTAAGTCATTTTGTCTGAAACATGACATCGAGATACCTAATATGGAGGATTTTGCTCCACTCCGTGCTCGGGGAAAGTCTAAATGTAGACTTTCTTCGGTTACAAATGAGCATTACTATCGTGTTGATGTGTTCTATTCGATTCTTGATATGCAAATGCAAGAGCTTAATAGTCGCTTTACTGAAGCAAGCACTGATTTGCTAATTGGCTTGTCTTGTTTGAGCCCTGCCAACTCATTTGCTAGCTTTGACAAGGACAAGATACTTAGGATGGCTCGACTGTATCCAGATGATTTTGATGATTTAGGCATTGAGGCCCTTGGTTTTGAGTTGGACGCTTACATCGATAACATGCGTGATGATGAGAGATTCTCTGACTTGAATGGACTTGGTGAGCTCTCTACAAGGATGATTAAAAAAAAGAAGCATTTGAGCTTTCCTCACGTGTACTTATTGTTGAAGTTGGCATTGATTCTACCAGTTTCTACAGCAACAGTTGAAAGAGTCTTCTCTTCGATGAAGTATATCAAGACCAACTTGCGCAACCGAATCTCAGATGAGTTTTTGAATGATACTGTTATTACTTATTTTGAGGATGATTTGTTTGAAAGTATATCTACTGATGATATTTTGCATTGCTTTCAAAATATGAGGTCTCGTCGAGGACAATTAGATTAGATGTAATGTAATCGTTATTTAATTTTAATTTATGACTATTGTTAAATTTTATATTGTGTTCTATTAATTCCGACACCCCTCTTCGATTTTTCTGGCTTCGCCACTGTTCCTACTGGTCATCATATGTTCTTATCCGCGTATTTTGCACTAAACACCGCCATCAACACCAGTAGTTGCTCCTCAATAGCCGTTAGCTACCCCCCAAATGGTCGCCCACATTCGTTGCCACTTGATACCACCATAGGAGCCACCTCACATCTGCCGCTTCTGAACAATTTTTTTTTTTCAAGTTGTAATTTAATTTCTTTTTCTTCCTTTTAATTTGTTTCAAACAACACTAACTTTTTCGAGACGAGTTATGGTGCATCCATTAAAATAAATGTGAAGTTGTTACTATAAATATTAGATTTAATTTTTGATAATTAGCCTGTCACTAATGACGAGTCCATGTGGGAATTGTGTTAATAAAGAATTTTTTTTGTGTGTTAATTGTTTTTTATGCTAAAAATAAAGTTACTGTTACAGAGTTTTAGTTTTTGTTAATTAATTGGTTAATAATTAGGTCATATACATATATAGTTATCTTTTAAAATTTTTTATAAATTTTAAATTTCCGATAGAAAGGTCGTGATCCGTTGGAATATTTAATTTTTAAAGAATTAAAATCTTTGAATTTCGACAGATTAGATAATCCATCAAAAATTCCAACGAAAACAGCACCTGTTGAAACTTCATTGGAAAAAAAAGTTCTAATGGAATTTGTCATTCAAAACAACTTCCCAACGAGTGCTATCACGACATCCAATGCTTGTTGGAAAATCCATCGGAACAATATTTTTCCTACAGAAATTGCACTTTTTTCGGTCGAAAATTTTATTGAAAAACAAGTAATTTTTTGTAGTGTTTTAAATTTTTTTATTCTCACTATTAGAAGAATTTTGAAATATACTTTTGATCCATTTTTTGGTAATTTTTTGATACCTCCAATATTATTGTTTTTGGTTTTTTCAATTTTAGAAACATATGCCTAATAAACAATTATGATTTTCAATATCACCAAAATTTTGGCAATGACCGATTATCACAAAGTTATTACTAAAGGTTCTAAAAGTAAAGTATTTTAATTTTTTGAAATTATGTACAGTCCTAATTTCAAATCTCATGACATTAATATTAATATTGAATAATTAAAACTATTAATAAGAAGCAATTAATTACTATGATAGGTACAAAGTTTGATATTATATTATGGTTTATTTTTATCAAATATTAATGCGTTTATCATATTGAGATTTTTCAAAATTTTCAATTAAAAATAAAAAACTCACAATTTAAATTGAAATAATTATATATACAAGTCACATGCATTTTTTGGATCCTTAATGTTAGTTTCATATCAGAAAACTAACTAAGGAGTATCCAATTAAATTGATTTTTTTTTTTTGGTGGTCGAACTGATGGATATCTATATTATAATTTAAATGTAGTCATTGCCTACGTTGTGTTTTAAGATGATTTTGGGGTCCATGTGACGTTCCTAGGTTTAATTTGTTCCCTCCTTTTTACATATATTTAAAATTTAAATATTTCAAAGTACAAATTTAGAAAAGAAAATTTTTTGTATGCAATGATAAATGGGAATTAAACAAAATCTTTGCACCTTACAATTATGTCCAATATTATTTTCTCATAAAATTTATACTCAATCATCAGTTTATTATATACTTACGACAAGTTTCATCAATATGTATTCACTAAATCAAAGAAAAACTTATTGCACCAAAAAAAATAAAGACAAAATAATTCTATTCTGCATTATAATTTAAATACAAAACTTATCACATTGAATCCCGCCAAAAACAAGGCACAATAGTACAATACTCATTCTCTCCTGTTCCATGTCTTGAAATTTTAAACGTCATCACTTTAGTTACACCAAATTTAATAAAGGAAATAAAATACAGCACAATTATCTAGAGCTTCTGGCAATCATCTAATGTAATAGTTACGATGTCCTTCTTTGATGGTAGATGCATGTTGTGAAGAAGATTACCATAAATACACAGTGTAAAGAAATAAAATCAATTTCTAATTTACTCAATTTATTTTGGCAACATCCCTTTATTACTTAATGGTATTGTCTTTTTCTTTCTATATTTTAATTGCAAATAAAATTATTTTAAAGTAATATCTTTACATTATTACTTAAGCTTATAATTATTTTCATTTCTATATGTTTTTCATTCCTTGATAGATGGTGCAACCTCTTTATTTAGAAAATTCTCTCTCTCTCTCTCTCTCTCTCTCTCTCTCTTTCAAACTAGGGTT
>JACYFF010019584.1:108548651-108564192 GCA_017589665.1 Selenicereus undatus | reverse complement strand
GTGCGCCCAATAACATCATCAGCAAGGATATTCCTAAATTGAGGTGAAAAAGTGCTATCAAAGAGAGAAAGCACGCCTCCCGACGTTACTGAGTGACCCATTTGGGCTAGCCAGTCTGCAGCTTGGTTTGCCTCCCGAAATATATGATTGATTATGGTGTTGTTCGTCTTTGTTAACCATAACTTGACATCTTCCAATATCGTTGCTATTTGCCACGGTACATGAGATTTGCCTTGTAGCGCTTGGATGACGGTGTTGTTGTCCCCTTCAATAATTATGTTCTGGTAGCCTGCTAGAATAGACACAAGTACTCCATTTTTTAGGGCAGGAGCTTCTGCGACAAGGATAGAAGCCTCTCCATAGTGTATCGATCCTGCTTCGATGAGCTTCCCTGTCCAATCACGGAGGATAAAGCCACCTGCTGCAGAATTGTTGATGAGCGATCCGTCGAAGTTGAGTTTGATGAATTCTGTTGGGGGGGGGGGGAGTGCCACCTTACGAAGTGATGAGAGGTGACCATGGGGGGTCCGAGAATCCCTTAATCATATCATCAGTCGACGTAAAAATTCGAATTCTCCATTATACGTATGCTTTTTTTGCTCGTATGGGGCACAAGAATGGTATGAAAACATCATTCTTAAAGACTATTGCATTCCTCTGTTTCTAGATGCTCTATAGGAGGAATGCAGTCCGTTGTATGACTGTAGGTTGTTTAAAGTTTTTTATTATGCCAAGCCAGTGGTATGTGTCTATATTGGTCGTAGGTTCCACATATGCTGGTAGCCATCCATGTTGAATGGCTAATAGCCATACTTTTTTTATTAAGTGACAATCCTTTAATAAGTGGTCGTTTGTTTCTAATTCATCGAGGCAGAGCGGGCAGACTGGGTTAACAGCGATACCTCTTCGTAGTAGGATACCCCTAACTGGGAGACCTTTGTGACAAAGTTGCCAAAGGAAGACTTTGATTTTAGGCATGGTGTCAAGCTTCCATATCCATTTATATTGCCACTCTGTCTTTTGAAGAGGATGTGATTTGTGAGCTAGCCATGTAGCGGATTTTGTACTAAATTCGCCAGAACTATTAAGCCCCCAACAAAATGACTCATCAATGGGATTGTAGGGTATATCAATTCCTAGTAGTTTGTCGATTATAGAATGGTTTTGAAGCGTAGTGGACAATTTATTGATGTCCTAGGTTCAATTCGGTAAGAAGAAGTTATTTACTTTAAGAAGTGGGTCTCCAATATTTTCATCCGTGATGTTGAGGATATCTATAAGGGGTCTATTTTCAATCCAATTATCATACTAGAAGGAAATGGAGTCCCCTTTGCCTACCTTCCATATGATACTCGTTCTCATTAAATTCCTCTCTTTCATGATACTTTTCCGAACTGGGGAGTTCGTGTTTTTTGTTTTATAGGAGAAAAAATTGACATTATTTTGTAGGTATTTTGCTTTCATTGCTTGGGTCCAAAGTCCACTATTATTTGTGAGAATTTTCCATGCTAGTTTGCATTGGAAGGCTTCGTTAATTGCATCTGTATATTGTAATCCTAACCCACCTTTATTTTTAGGCATACACACTTTTTCCCATTATATTAGTAGGAGGCCTTTTACTGTGTTAGTTTTTTTCCAAAAAAAATCTCTATTAATCTTATCGATTTGGTTTGTCGTATATTTTGGGAGATGGAAGTATTGCATTGTATGTGCTGGTAGTGATTCAAGGTGGGATTGAATCAGTATTGTTCATCCTGCTTTGGATAAGCAGTTAGCTTTCCATCCGTTTAATTTCTCTGTAGCTTTACTAATAATATCCTGAAAGGTAGTTCTGGAAGGTTTCCCTTGGAAAACTGGGCAACCAAGGTACTTTCCTAGCCTATCTGTGTGTATAATATTGAAGACCTGAATAATTACAAAAGGATTCTAATGCAATTTTTAGTCGTGTGCAACTGCCTTGTTGTGCTTTACAGAAGAGTAAGCAGTCGTCTGCAAATAGAAGACACAGAATAGTTGTCGATTGTGGGCAGATTTTAACGCCAATTCCTGACCTCTGGGTTGTAGCTTCTCTAATGAGACTTTGTGTGAGGAGTTCCATGTAAATGATAAAGATGTATGGCGATAATGGGTCTCCCTGACGGATTCCTCTGGATGGGGTAATTAACCCGCTTGGTATGTTACTGACCAATATTGAATAAGAGACTGATGTAATAGCTTCCATGATCCAGTTGATCCATGTTGAATGGAAACCTAGTTCTTGAAAGCATTTACGAATAAAGTCCCATTCTAATTTGTCATAGGCTTTCTCCATATCTAGTTTTATTATTGTCCATGATATTTTATCAGTTTTGGTCCTAAACTTATGCATAATTTCGTGCGTTAGAAGGATATTGTCATGAATTGATCTACCTGTAATAAAGGCGCTCTGCATGGGTGAGACGATCTTGTTCAGTAGGGGTTTGAGTCGATTGACTAAGATTTTTGAAATGATTTTATAGACTGTTGAACATAAACTTATAGGTTTGAATTACTGCGTTGAGTTCGTGCACTGACTTTGGGAATTAAGGTGATGAAAGTGTGGTTGATTTCTTTGAGGATTTTCCCATTCTTGAAAAATTCTCGAATACAATTGAGAAGGTCTTTTTTAATAAAGTTCCAGTATTGCTTGAAAAAACGAGCACCAAACCTGTCAGGGCCTAGAGTCTTGGTTGAGTCGATACTAAAGAGAGCGGTTTTGACCTCATCTATATCTGGTATTCGAATAAGTTGAGTGTTGTCCTCCTCATTTATAAGAGGGGACAACCCTAAGTGAGGTAGGCTTTGACTGCCACTATTTGGGGATTTAAAGCGTTGTGTATAATCCGTAATAAATTTTTCTGCTATATTGTCGTGGTCTATAACCCACACTCTGCAGTCGTCTCTGATTTTGATTATGGAATTTTGCTTGCGTCTAGCATTAGCTGTGTGTTGGAAAAACTTGGAATTCCTATCTTCATTAATAAGCCATTCCTTTCTGTTAAATTTTCCTCAATACTTTTGATTCAATAACATCATTTTTTCTCTTTGTTTGAGTAATCGGGTAATCCAGGTATTGAGCCTATAATTCATAGCATTTTCAAGTAGTTTTTCCTCAACGTATTCAATTTTTGCTGCATTTTTGGCCAACTTGTCATGAATATTTCCAAATTGTTTTTTCGACCATTCTTTGATTGCGTACTTAATCGACCTCAACTTTTTTACTAATATAAAAATGTTGGATCCTCTAACCTGACTAGGCCAGTTCTTTTTAACGATGATGTCCATCTGTTGGTATTTACACCAGAAATTTTGAAATCTAAAAGGGAATGCCTGTATGTTCTGTAAGGGTGCCGTAGAACTTAATATAATAGGGCAGTGGTCTGAACATGTGAAGGTGCCATGTATGTCAGTGGTGCTTGGATAAATATGAGCCTAATCCTTTCTAGCTATCGTTCTGTCTAGTCGATCATAAATCAAGTGCGTATGAATTTCTTTTTTTCCACGTAAACAATTTTCCATTGACATGGATTGACTCTGCATTTGTATTGAGGAGGAAGGAATTGATTCTGTGGTATTGGTTAGCATTTAGGACCTGGCCCCCATTTTTTTCCGAGGGTTAGCTAGTTTATTGAAGTCTCCTATTAAACACCATGGTAGGTCGAAGGTATGGTGAAGATCCATTAAGTGTTTGCAAAATTGTTCTTTTTGATTAGCTTGTGCTGGAGCATATATTCCTAAGAGAATAGAATGCTTAGCTATTTCTGGATCATGAACAAGTAGATGAATAGCTCTTGTGTCTTTGCGAAGCACTGAAGCATATATGTTGCCATTATTCCAAAGTAATGCTATGCCGCCAGAGTGGTTGATGGGTGGTATGTATTTGAAATGGTCAAAACCCATTCGGGGGAGGATCATTGATATGTTCTGTTCGTTAACCATAGTTTCTAAAAGGAAGATGATGTCTGGTTTATGACTCTTGGCCAGAAAACGTACTTCCTGCGTTACTTGTGATTTTTTTGCTCCTTGTACATTCCAGCCAATAACTTTCATGGTAATCTTTGATAGTAATCATAAAAGACCGGACCCTATATTGATTGGCAGATTCTGGCTTGGTAAGTAAGATGATGGCCCTGGGGTGTTGCCCCCACTTAGTGGTGCTTTGTTGCCCTCTCTGTGCTGGTGATAGTTTCAATTTTATTAGGGGATTAAAGATTCCTGGCTTAGTGTCCCATCTAGTGGGATTAGGTTGCCATGTCATAACATAAGGACTATTTCGTTTTTGACATCTACAAATCCACTTGCAGTAATGCGTTAGGAGGGGGGCTATGATCAATTGGATACTATGCATGTAGAACAACCTGCTTTGAGCCCAGTCGACTATTACACTTACATTTCCATGACAGCATAGGTAAATACATTGAATAAGATGCTTACTGACTAATAGAATCAAATTTCTGGGCCCGAAGGTATTCTGTAATCGGGTCTTGGGGATGCAAAAGGTCCAAAGGTCCTCTTGCCTCCCACTCACCATGAATATAAAGTAGTAAAATTTCATGACACCAAAAACCTGGATGGATAGCCGGTTGCATGTGTCGATCCTAGCGTGTGCATTGTGCTTCCAGTCCACACAATTGTTAATGGTTACATTAATTGTAATCAATAAATATGTCCGTGTATGGTGAGAGAGATGTTGTGCTACATAGTTAGACATTGTCTCATAAATAATTTTCATCATCGACATATTCATAGGTGGGGGTACATGCTTCAAATGGGTATGTCTAGGCTGCTCACCCCCTCGAGGGGTAACTCTGGCACTCATACTTGACCTGAGCACGAACCGACAACCACCTATTATCATAAAGGGCCATAATTCAGATATCATATAAGCCAAAATACATGCGACTAGGGCTGTATTGCAATTCTGGTTAAGATCCCAGTAAAACAAACCAAACTTACTTATCATTTGATACATGGGCCTCCAAACTTTACAACAAAAGAAGCATCTACCAGTAAGCAAAGGTACACAGCCCTTCAATGTCAGTTTGGACATATACACATGCCACTGATACATTAAAATAACCCAGCATACAGGCAGTGACAATGCCCAGCAAATACAAGACAGGTCATGTAAGAGAGTTAACCCAAAAAACTTACACCCTACCTGACTAAGCAAAAGCATTACATTTTTGCTAGAAAATAAGCTAGACTTGCGAAATGGAATAACTTGAAAAGGATGACTAGAATGGTTGCTTCTCAAAAGTAGAATGGGCAACCTTAATTCCTTCACCAAAAAATTCATGCACACCAAAGGTAGCTCTACTTAGCCTGGGAGGTAGCTTCCTCCCCATCCTTACACCTTTTCCTTTTGGAGGAATCCGTGGACATTTCAATATCTTTAATGTTATGAAAGTTTAGATACATCTCGATATCATCATCCTCATTCATACCCTCATCAGTAGCATCGAGGGGTTCATCGCTAGAAGGAGGATCCTCCACCATGGCATTCAAATTAGCAGGAATTACCCCTTCCGGATTGGCGGGTGCAGGACTGGAAAATTTGAAAATAACCGATGGGTGAGGATTGGACTCTGGGGGTCTTTCACTGGTAACTGGATGGGGGTCTTGACCATAATACAGGGGGTGGTTTTGGTCCTGAGAATTAGAATTCACAGAGTTGGAAGGTTTGATGCTTTGGTGGGGGGACCTAAAGTTACGAGGATTGATCATAGATTTAACTCTTTTCTTGAGGGCGACAATGACTCAATTTTCAGAATGAGAGGGGTGGCTAACAGCCTCTACCAGAGTTGTTTTGTTAGCTTGCGCTAGACCTTGGTTATCAAACTTCTCAACAAACACCTCGTCTTTTTTAGACGTAGGCGATTTAGGGCATAACTCTAGTTAATGCGAATCTCCCCCACAAAGAGGACACACCTCGTGGAGTCCCTCGTATATGATAGAAACCCTCATGGACATATCTCTTTTTGTGATGGTTATACTCCCAGGGAGAGGCTTAGTAATGTCAAAGTTGACACAAACTTGAGCAAATTTACCTTTGAGGCGAAGCAGAGTATTTTGGTCAACCCTAACTATCTTACCCACATGGTAAAGCAACTCTTTGAGACATTCCAAATCCCAGAACTCCCAAGGCAATCTAGGGATTCTAACCTATTGGTTCACTTTAGTGATAATAGTATGATAGGGGTTGAAGAAGGGAACCCTGCATATGACAACAAAATTAAGGCCATTGACAAACCAGGGTCCTTGATCAAACACCAGCATTTTATCTTGACTATTACCAAATCTGATTAAAAGCCAGTCATTGCCTAGATCAATGAATTCTATCTGACCTTTGACGAACTTTCATTCATTGCGAGTGCAGTGAATTATGGCAAGAATGGAAACAGGTTCCCCCCAAATCTTACCCAGTAGGCAGCAAGCAGTCAGATCCTCGGTGGATGGCAGGGTCTTGGTTTGATGTGAGGGGTTGGGGGGAATGGATTGGGGGGCAGGAGTGGACGACTCATCTATTGAAATGAGCCTTGGAGGTGAACCTGTTCAAAGTTGAGTACTAAATTTTGGCTGAGTTGGGCACTGGTGACTAGAGGTTGGTGGGGGATGCCACTATGGTCAGGTCTACCTCAATCCATCATAGGTGTGACTGGAGGTTGGGTAGGAGGATTATCAGAGGAAATAATGTCTTGCAAGTCAGAACTACCATCAGAATTGCTATTGAGAGACAGAGGGGAAGTGGGAGAAGGAATAGACATAGAACTATGGATAAATCAGAGGATAAGACCAGTATTCAAGTTTGTGCTGTATTGCAAGGCAATGAGGTTCTGAATATATAGGCATGATTCACTCCTTATGATATAAATGCAGGTACATTTATGTAGAATCAATTCAGATTCAGGAAAGTTAACACCTGGTAGGGGTCGTGGACTTTCCCATTTTCCTTGATATTGTACTCAGTTGTGAGGTATAATGGGGCAAATCTTGTTGAATATCGTTTTAACCAGATTATTAAATTTCTGCAAAAGCTAAATCCAGATGCAGTGATGAGATTCTTGATCTTTTAAATGACCGGGGGGAACAGCCACACCTGAATGGATGAATATGAGTTTGAATCTATGCCTCCACTTGAGCTTCCAGGAGCTGGTATAGAAATAACGGTTGGGAGCCTCCTCAAACCACCCAAATGTGGTCGGATTTATGACCCCTGAACCAAGGCAGCGGACATTAATGATAAAGGTGATGGGATGTGTTTTCATGGCGGTGATGGACCCGCAACCTGGCCCTTCCAAGTTCTGGTAAGGCTAGATGAGAGAGCGAGCATAAACCCTTTGCATAAATAATTGACGGGTTGCAGATTGGGCATTAATGTTGTTCTTAATGACGTTGTAGCATCCCATCTTCATCTGGGTAATGACAAGACAGAAAGTAGCACAGTTGGCTGTGATATGACTCAAATTGGAGGTTTTCGCCACCTCTGGAAAGGTGTATTTTCAATTTATGGTAGTGGACTTTAGATGCCTTTGGATAGATCTTTAAGTCATCCTATAATTAACCGAAGATCGAGTAATAAATTTGCTTTCACAAGCGCGAAGACAATGAGAATCTGGTATGAAGATTTGGTAATGAGGGTTTTTAAAATGATGGGACTGTAAGATAAAGGGGCACTTGACATATGGCCTGAGAAATGAACAGGTAGCGGGCAGATGGCCGGTGGCCACAGAGATGCCATAGCTGGCATCCAATTCACTAATAATCCTGAAAAGATTATCAAAATTAGAAAAGGTAGTATGTGATAGTCTGGATTTGTGATGATTAGAAGTCTTGAATTGATGCGGCTGTGGGATTAAAGGCTTGGTGCTGAGGTGGTTGAGAGGTAGACGAAAGGCATGCAATTGGTTAGGGGTCAAAAAAGGAAAAGGATCAGGAGGCTTCTTCATAGCTAATTGTTCATGAGCCTCTGGGGGTCTTAATCTTTCTCTAGAGAATTCTCCTCTCTCTCTCTAGAGAATGCTTGTGTCATGTCATATATTGCTAGAGCCTGTATTGTTGGGTCCTCTACTGTCAACTAAAATGGTAAAACCCTAAACCCGAGTAGTGTCACTCCAATCTGATTTCTGGGCTGGTGAAACCCTAATCCCCGCCTGCGTAAAAAATCTCAACTTTTTGTCGTGTTTTTCCTTATCCCTTCTGCTTCTCAGTACACTCATTTTTCTGTCAATTTGATCTTTCATGATCAGACATGGGCAATGGACCTGGTGTCCATTGGGTCTAAGGCCCTGTTTGGTGAGGAAAATTGGAATGGAATCAGGACTTGAATCCTGGGGAGTTGGGTATGGAACTTGAATCCTGAACTTAGTTGTTTGGTGAAAACTGTAATGGAATCAGGTCCCAATCCTTGCTGTTTGGTGAGCAGTTTTGGAATGGAATCAACTTTGTTTTTATTTTAAAAATATTATATGCAAGTATGAATATTATTTAACTTTTCTTATTTTGTTTTGTTAAAAATGAAGTTCTAAGAAGTTATTCATGAACCATTTGTGAGTGTTTGATTTAATTGTAATTTTTTAAAAATAATTATTTTGTACTTTTTTCCTCTTTTTTTCTTGATCAACATGTACATAAATTTGAAAAAAGCACAATCTAATAAACCAATAAACATTACACATCAACCAAGAACATATATAACATTGAAAAAAACCTTGCACTTACAATCTAGGTTCATGTTCACCTTGCACTTACAATCATCACAAAATTACAAAGTGACATCCAAATGTGCCATCTAATAACAATGAAATCATAATCTAAAGCAGAAGATTCAGGTCAACTCTAGTTAAATGGAGGCAAGTATGGATGAATAAGATTAAGGATGAAATCTTTCTTCCATTCATCATCTGGACATTCATAGAAGATGGTCAAGCTACTCTCGTCAGAAACCAACTTCTTCGTTGCCATCATTGCTTCAACTCTGGTGAGCCCAGGAATTTTCATCACTTAATTGAACAAACCTTTCTTTTGACAATTCATTATCAAATTAATGATTACTATTACATACCACAAAATAGCACATGAAATAAAAAAAGTGCAGACATTAAACTTTTCCAAATGATTTCAAACCATGAACTTATTAACAAACGAGATCATCCAACATCAAACCATGATTCCAAACTCATTTGTTTTCTCCTCCCCTTGATGACATCATATTCCCCCTTTCCTTAGTCCTTACACAGCATGCAAAGATTCAAGTATTTCAAAGCATGATTCCTCAACAATGCTCCAAACCCAAAAAGAACCGTCACTACAAATCAAAATCAATACCTATGTTCATCCAAATTCACCAGTAATCACAACCACGAACAATGATAATTCAACATAATTTGAGTTATAACATTTATTAGCATAGCCTACTTTCACTAGTTTTTTAGCAAAATTTGAGGCACTTCACACCAAAAATCATCCAACACAAACTCAAAAACATGAACTGCCACCTTGGGAAACAACAATGGTGCATCACAAAACATAAAAAAAAATAAATTCAGAAGCTAATTTGAGATCTATAATCATAAATTGAAGCCCATGGACACTAATTCCACATCTGAAACAATAATCAATGGGTAGTTCTTGAATTGAAACCAACAATAAATTTAAAAAAATCGCAAAGGTGAAGGGTGGTGAGGGTCGAACTTGCTGTACCAGGTGGCGAGGAGCAACGTCTTCAGTGGTCGGCGGCAGAATGTTAGGGTCGACGACGAAACCTAAGGCGGAGGGCTGCGGTCGCGGTGGTGGTGGAGCAGAGTCTGTCGAAGGACCTGCTGTATCGTGTGGAGTTGACAAAAATCGAACGGACAGATGGAGGGACGAACGAAGGCAACCCGGTGGCGGGCGGGAGGTGGCCGACTATCAGTGGTGGCGGAGGTCGCCGGTCAGTGGTGCAGCAACAGGAGGAACGAGGGTCTAGAGTTTGTGTGGAGATGAGGAGGAACGAAGGTGGAGCAGGAAAATGGTCAAGCACGAACGAAGGTGTAGCAGGCATGAATGAGAATGACAACCAATTTTCTTTTTAAAAAAATAAAAAATAAAACTGATCCCTGGGAGTTGGGAACTTGATACCTCTCATAAATAGGGGGGTTCAAGTTCTTGAAAATTGGAGGGGAACTTGAAACTTGGGCGTATCAGGTTCCTTTCCTTTAAAACACTCACCAAACAATAAGGAAAAGAACTTGAATCTTCAAATTTTAAATTCATTCCAATTTAGCTCACCAAACAGGGCCTAAATAAATAGGCCTTAAAAAGGGATAGAAAAGTCCTAAACTGGACCGGGCCCTAAACGGGCTGCCAATGAAAGCAATATAGCGGGTCTGGACCGGGTCGGGTCGTTGCCTCTTACTTACCAACACGCTCTCTCTATCCTAAGCCCTAGCCCTAATCTGGCCCTCTCCCGCCTGTCACTCTGTCTTTCTCTCTCTCTGTACAGCCGAAATCAGCATTGCAAAAACGGATTCTAGTCTGTGATTGGGACTCGCATGGCGAAATCAAAGTGGAATTCTTATAATCTGCTCACTCTCATTCTCTTCTCGCGATGATTCTAGTCTTCCATCTGGTGTTGTTCACAGTGAAGCGCTCAATTGAAGAATTGTTCTTCTATCTTCGGTTTTTTTGAGGTAAATCACGGCATTTTTGAGGGATTTCTTCATTGTTGGTTGAATTTAGGTCTGGGTTGGGAAGAAAAGTTCACTCTTTGATTTTTAGATATGGGCTTGAGTCGATTATTTTGGTTCAGATCTGGTAGAGTGTTAAGACCTTAGTCTGGTAGAAAAGTTCATCTGAACTTCAGAATATCTTTTGTTGGTGCTTTATTCTTCAATTTAGATCAAGTAATACTGAAAGGAAGCTTAGTTTCTGGGTAGAATGTTGAATGTTGAATGCCATGTCCATCTGGTAAAATTTTGTTTCTGGGTAACTTGGTATTTGTATGAAACTTAAATCCTGAAATGGCCAAGTTTTGATTCCGGGGTCTCTTCTAGTCTCTCCTTTCTGGGTTTAATTTTACTCATCTGTTGATCGATTTGATTTCCAGGGATGAAGTAATTAGTATTTCGGAGCTATTATTCTTCAATTTTACTATTGATTTCGTATTACTTGTGATTACTGCAAGTTAGGGTTCAATTCAAGTGGTCTTACTGCTGTTCTTTGAGCTTGCAATTTGTTTTGAGTTACTCCATTGTCACTTTGGCCTAAATAATACTGACGTTTTCGCGAAAGAATCCCTTTTTTAGCTCCAAATGAATGGCTTCTCCTGCCCAGAGTTTTCCGAGTCAAGCTATTAAGGTGTTTATAGTATAATTTTTAATTAAAAAAATGGACTGTAGAACTTGGTAACAACATGTTCTAGTGAGTGGTGAATTAGTTTATCACTTGGTGGAATTTGAACTTATTGTAATTTGGATTAGCTTGGTTGTGTATTTTCGAACTTCGAATTTGGACTAGTTTTGTTTGGTTGGGGAATTATGAACACATTAGTTGAAAAATTAACTCACCAAAAACACCCCTTAAGTGTTAATGGGTGGGCCATGGGCAGCTGGCATTTGGCCCATAACCCAGCCCAGCCCATTAACAAATGTGGTGGGCCCGGTCCGGCTCGTTTGGTTAATGGGCCAGCCCGGTCTGTTGACCACCCCTATTCATTGATTATTTTGATTTCTTTTGTGTAATTAGAATCCTGATTGTGAGTATCTTTTTAATGATTTGAAAACCTTTTGATTGGGACAAAAAAACGTTTTCCCCTTGATTGCTGTTTTCAATTCGGAATTGGTAATTGCAGGAAGTCTAGGAGCTTCAATTTTTAATTAGGGTTTACTATGAAGACGGTGTCAGGGATAGTATTGTCTTCGAAGCCAGTTTCTCTCTCCAAAGCGGCTAGAGTGCTCTCAAAGTTCGTGGCTTCTGACAATGGAGCTTCCCCTGCATTTACTGCTTATCTGAAGAGGGCATCCGCCTCCTTCGATGAGCTCGTTCAGCTCCGGAAAGAGCTAAAAGGTTCGGGCGCTCATTATAGAGGTGAGAAGAAGAGTCTTCCTGATGGTAATATTGCTGAAGAGACAGTTAATTCTGTTAAAAAACCTGGTCAAGATGGATTGTATAATGAGGGGAAATTTGGGGTTAGTGGCAGGAAGGAGCATAATATGGGCAAGAGGGACAAAGTGGAAGCTAGAGAAGTTGAGGGTGATCGGAGTTTTGGAATTCGAATGGAGAAGCGAAATAGTGAGGGAAATGTGGGCAGGGATTCGGTGGATGTAAGGGGTGATGAGAAGAAGATGAAAAAGCAGAGGGGGGAAGGTGGTGAGATTGAGCTGATCGATGAAAAGGAGCGGAGTTATGGTGATCTTGATGCCGTGGATGCAAATGGAATTGAGGATGATGATGGAAGTAAAGAAACTAAGAAGAAGAAGAAAAGAGATAAAGGGGAGCGGTGTGAAAGTAATAATGCCCTGAAGAAGCAGGAGCAGGATGGCAATCTTAATCAGGATGACATCAATGGAGAAGCGACTGATTTTGTGGAGAATGGTGTTGGTGATGGAAAGAAGCATAAGAAGAATAAGAAGGCAAAGGAAGAGAGAGAAAGTAGCGGCACTGGGGTTGTAGAGCTAATGGACATAAGTAATGGTGGGAGCAAGCATAACAGGATCAAAGCTGAGAGTAATGAAGGGAAAAAGAAGAAACGAAGTCGTGAAGAGAAAGAGAAAGAGAGTGGCATCAAGGTTGAAGTTGAGCAGGCCGACAACAAAGAGAGCAGAAAGAGGAAGCATAAAAGGAGTGGTCATGGAGGATTAGATGATTCAGAAGAGCAACACAGATCAAAGAAAAAGAGCAGGAAAAATGAAGTATGTGGTTAGGCCACTGTGATTTTCCATGCTTGGTATGGCACTACTTCTTGTGCTAATCACAATTTTGGCATCTATGTCAAGATGTCACCTGTAGGCAATCAGGCTGGAGTGACAGATTTGTAAAATGCCATGGAAAATATTTCTGGTGATGTGAAGTATGGTGTTTGAGTGATATAGAACTTGGCAATTCTTTGACCTCGTGCATTTCTTGATCCTTGTATGTGTACCATGTCAATTTTCTAACTATGTTAACTTGAATTATATCGTACATTTCCCAGGAGACCAGGATCATGTTTGTCCGACTGTCAATCAGGAAAATATCCCTTTCTCTTTTTTTCTTCTTTTTTGTGCATGTGCGTGTGTTGTTTGTTTTTTTTGGGGGGGGCCCCCCCCGAACTGCTTCAAGTGATTGTATTTGGAGTGAACCGCTGCCAGTGACCCTTGTTCATTTTCGAAGATGCGTTAAGGTACTGAGAACTTCGAAGTACCAATTTTGTGAAGTTGATGGCATGCTAGGGGGATGATACTCCTAGATAACACTTGGATGATAGATGACTTGGAGACACTGGGCCAATTTCTTTGCAATAAGGTTCTGAATCCTTGTGCTTTGAAATACCCGCATATGTTCATTTCCTGCATGATCTGGTCAGACATCACTTTGTCTTGTTTTTCACGGACTTAATTATCATGTACATGGACGTTGATTGCTGTGTTTGTTTCCAGAGCTTGTTCTGTCTTGTACATCGGTGGGTTTGTTCTCTTTCTACCTAAAATCTTTATGCAGGAGCTTGCTTGGACACTCATTTGAACTGTGGAAAGCTACATTGAACTAGTAGGTTTGAAATTCTACTACTAATCTTTACATCAGTGGAGAAATTTTCATTGCATGCTGAATTATGTCAGCATTCGGAGGGAGCCATTGTTGTGGTTCATGGTGGCTTTTCTTAGTGGTGTGGGCTTAACACCCCCCCCCCCCCCTTTTCTTTTCTGCATGATTGCTTTTCTTAGTACGTTAATATGTCCATATTGTCATAAAAAATTGTAGGGTTTGTGAAGAAAGATTTCTCCCTGGGTTCAAACCCTAAATGGCAAACCTTATGATTTGTGAAGGCCATTCAAATGTAGCAACCTTGTTTTTATAAAGGGTGAGGTGTCTAATGAGATACGTTGAACGAGAGCCTGGAAGATCTTTGCCTAGTCTTGGGTTGGTTTTTGCAACCTTGTTGAATTCGTCATGTGTTATCTGCCTCTTTTATCTGAAGGTGCCCCGATTTTGTCCGTCCCTTGGAGGAGGCCCAATTGAACTGGCATTACTCCTGTACTCTCTGTTGCTTACCCTTTGTTTTTTTTCCCCCCCCCTGAATCGAAACGTTACTTCTGAACTTGGGCGCACAGGAGGAAGATTTCTGACAGAAAAAAGATCAAGACCTTAATCGTTCGAATCTACTCCCACTTGATTAGATTACCTGATTAAGCCCTTTCTCTTTAACTTATTCTTTTTAGAATGAGCTCAGTTTTGTTTAGAAAAAGTCACGCTCAGCTAAGTTCAGCACAATAACAATGATTTCAAAATCCTACATAAATAAATTCAACATAGGTCCTGTTTGGTATTAGCTATTAACTGGTAGATATTTGAGTTAGTTGTTTGTATTAGTTGTTTGAATTAGCTATTTATTGAAAAACTGTTTGGTAAAATTTGTTGTTTCTGATAAAGTTGTGAGATAAAAAGCTCTTCCAAGAAGTTCATGGAATTAGCTTTTTTAAATTAGCTTTTTGGATCCAAAAAGTTCTTTTACCAAATACTCAGAGTAGCCTTTTTACTTGATCAAACAGCTAATTTTGGTCAAAAAAATCTTTTTTAGCCAAAAAGCTCTTTAGAAAGCTGTTTGTCAAACACCCCTATAGTTCAATTACAATAAATAAGTTGAAAAGAACATGGTTTAACTCGACTGGTGTTGGAATTATAAAAGTGAGCTTGTCTCACATTGACAGACATTTCATCTATTAGCAATTTGTTTTGATGTGGAACCTCATGTGACCTAATTTATATAAAATTTGACAAAATAGGAAGGACACCAAATGTCTACTTTTTAAACTACTGTTCCTACAGCTCGCGTCTTGCGCTGGTATGTCATCTCAAATTCCTTGTTGAGTCTATCTTGCTTGGATTCAAGATTCTCTAAGCTCTAAAGTTGACGGGATTAACAGTTCACCCCTCATGATGTCAGATTAGATAAACTTGACATAGCCAATGTACTAAGTAAAAACAACAAGGAAGAAAAAGGGGCCACAGAAGATCTGAATTGAAAGAAAATGCAGCCGTGAATTCGTCCTTTGTTGGGCCTTTTGGGCCTGGATAGGGAACTTGGGCCTTCGAGGCTTGAGGACCAAATAGCAAATAGCAGCAGACAGGTTGAATCCTGAGGAATCATGTTAGAATTTGGGTTCACGATTGATCATATTAATCAACTTTTTGTAATTCTTACCCGTTGATTACATATATAATATACTAACAGGTGTGTACCCCCAATTCATGTGTGTGTGTGTGTGTGTCTATATATATATATATATATATATATATATATATACATATATATATATATATACATATATATATATATATATATATA
>JACYFF010019584.1:108533942-108548251 GCA_017589665.1 Selenicereus undatus | reverse complement strand
GAAGGGGGGGGGTGTAAGTCTCCTATATGAAATTTGCCTTGCAAAGACATTTTTTTTTCTATCTCCTTATCAAGACTTGGCATATTTTTCAGATTTTTTAATTTATATTAGCAATTAAAATATAATGTGAATTTAAATTCCATGATAAGGTGTATCTTGGATAATTTCTTGAAAATTATGTTATATAATCAAACATTAACTGCACTTACATCGGATCAAATTTTAATGGTTGAAATATAAATTTGTTAAACTCATGTATCCTCTTGTGTTGCCTTGAACTAAATAGTTAATAAAGCCAATAAATCATAGAAAAAAATTCAGCAAAAAATAAACTTAGTGACTATCAAATCAAAACAAACAACATGAAAATAATTAAGCTACTTATAATTTATCTATTGGGTACGGCTCTTCTCCAAATTTTACGTGAACGTAAAATATTTGTGTACCGAACTACTTTTAAGTATAGTTTAGAGGAGATGGTTGAATCCAATCCAACAGGACGAGAAAGACTCCCCAAATCCCAATGTTTGCAAGGGAAGGCGTGGGAGAAGGCAAACTTGCACAAAATCCCATTTAATTCTTGTCTTGACAAATAATAATAAAACAGAAAGAGAGTGAAAGAGGGTCAGACGAGCCGAAGAGTCCAATCGCTGAGCCTATTCTTCCAGGATTCTGACGCAAGCAAACCTGCAAAATTCATTAAATTTATAATTAAATTCAAAATTAAAAGAATAAATTGAAAAGTAAAATATTCCTAATAAAGAAAACAGAAAAATAACAGCAGCTTTCATTTCATTTAACAATCCCTGGAGTAATTTTTGTCCTTGTTGTCTGGACACCCATTTACGTAATGAAATGTGACAAGACAGATAACCTCCCCTCTGAAAAGTGAAAACCCCCCACCAAAAAAAAAAAAGAAAAATGATTTGCATTTTTTTTTTTTTTATAAATGTAGGAGCAGTCATTTTCCTAATTTAAGTATCACTGATAAATGTAGCAGTCATCCTTCGACAAAATGTCTGTTAATTTCGTTTCTTGTTATAGTTTTGATTTATGAAGGGTGTGATGATGTATCTCTTGATGCAAAATATTTCTTAAATATCTTATCTTAATATGAATTAGTATGTATATTATACTATTTATAATTTTTTAATTTTTAGTAGTTATGATTAGTTAATAATTATGAATCAATACATATAATATACATAATTTTACAAACTATGAAAAATCATAGCTAAAAAAGGTGATTTTACACCATTCCTACCCTTACAATATTTTTTTTAATTTACTATATGATAACATAAATTTTATATAACTCTTAAGAAGCACCTTATAGCAAGATATATATAATATGATTTTCCATCATGCATATATTTCTTCATCAACAAAACTAGAGAATTTCTTGTTAAAAAAAAATAGAAAATTAATTTTATCTGTTTTAATTATAATTTTTTCTTTATATTTATTAGTGCATATTTAGTTTTTTAATTAACACATGCCTATGACAAACCTTGTTAATATGAACTGTAAATGACATCTTCGGAATACGTACGTGTCATAATCATTGTGTATTATGTCTACATGCTAATGAGTTAAGAGAAGATATTTTTTCTTCTTTTTTTTGGGTTTTAGATCCTCCATTTTACTAGAGTCGAGCTACTGTTAGTCCAATAAAAAATAAAGCTCTCTTATCACAGATTTTCTCAATTGACAAGAGTCAAGTCCTAGATTTCACTTAAAAAGAACAAGTGTCAAACTATTTGAACCAACTTGTATTTATTAAGAGAAGATAATTTTAGATATTTTGACCTGTGAACTTAGTTGATGAAAATGGGTTATAGTTAGATGAATTATAAATAACTGGAATTGTCATGTTCTACATTTTAACTTTTTCTCTAAGCTAATTGTTTGATAGCAGTGGGATTGAAGTATTAAAAGCAGGACTTTTTGGTAATTCTTTAGATTTTAGAGTTTTCAATTCAAATCGAATCACTAGTTAATTTTTGCTTATTGTATTATAGTTACTTTGATCTGTAAAGATGATTCATCATAATTAATGATATATCCAAAGTTTTTTTAGATTTATAGCTCCTTTGTACACGATGATTAATAAGATCTATATTTTTTATGTAATAAAGTTTTATTTCACAATATATACGTTTCTACTATCATGAAAATTAACTAGGGAACACAAATAAATACTCTTACGTTCATTTTATTTTCTATGGGGAATTTATAGACCCCTGTCACTATAGCTATATATATCCAAGTAAGGGTGAGCGGTTCTGAGTATTATTCCAAAATCGGGAGGCGAACTCAAAATCGGTCAAAAAGGTTCCTAATTATTGGGAACTGGAACCAGAGCTAGAGGCAAGTTCTGGATCCACAATCTCTGGAATTGAAACCAGAACCTCTTATTCTAATTCTAGATATCCACGTCGGCTATACACTTGTTCAATTTTTCATGTTTGATATTTATTTATTGTAAAAAATCAATCACAACACATAAGATTCATTTCAAGATGCATAAACTATAAATTGTCGCTTTATAGCAAACACCCACCAATTAAAGATAGCAAATTACTTTTATCAAATTAATCTAATGCAATGCAAGCTACATTCATGGACAACTGCAAAAAGAATACATCGGAATAGCAAATTATAAATTTTGATTTGAAAAATAAGCATAACAAATCAAACATAAATCTCAATAGAAGGTAAAATATTTTTTAGCTTTTTTCATTTGAGCTTAATGGAAGATTGTGTTTGAGCTATTTTAATATTAAAACTTAATAGAACTACACCTTAGGCTAGGGCATTTGTTTTGCCATAACTAGTTCCCAATTTCATTGTAGGAAGTAGGAACCAAAATTGAAACCATCTAGCTGGTTCCGATTCTAAAATCAAATCATTTGATCGATTCTGATTTGATTCTAATTAAGATAACCATCAGACATGTTCGCCCCTATATATATCTAAGTATGTAAAAGAATTCACATCAAAGATACCAACTTTTAGACCGATTCTAGGGTACGTAACATAAATCTTTTCTTAGTTAAGTGATAATTTAAAATAAGTAAATTTGAACAAATTGCCAAAAGCCAATTATTTTGGTGTGCAATTTAGTTCAAAATTATATTTATACTTATTGAAGGTGACTTTTATTTAAATCACCTTTAAATGAATAATTAGCTTTCCATAAGTTTAATATTCACTCTAAAAGAACTTATTAATAAGCCCAAGTGCCCAGCACGTCTAACAAGTTTATTCCTTCGGAACTATAGTCTTATTCAGCGAACAACTGTTAGATGTTTGTATTAACTATTAGCTATTAACTGCTTTTAGAAAAAGTATTTGGTAAAATTAGTCGTTTTTAAAAAATATGTTAGTAAATTTTCATATATGTCATTGTGTATAAATTACTTTTTAATGACATGTAATGTAATTTTTTTGAACTTATGTACAATTAAGTTATTTCTATAAAATTCTATTACCAAAAGGTTAATTAGAATAATTTTTTCAAAAAGAGTTTTTTAATTGGAACTAAATAGTTATTTACTAAATCTTAGTTGTTTGACTTAGTTAAAACAGTTAAAATATTTCCAAACAACTATTTTTATCTAAACAACTGTAGTTAATTACCAAACACCCCTATATCTTATCAAAACGTTTCTGTGAGACTATCAATCCCTTGAAGATTTTGTGTATAACTAGTTACGGCATTGTAGACAGTGGGCCCAGGAAATGGGTGTGCACCAGTGTTGACATATAGCAAAACAGGGTAAATGCATGAGGTAGGCATGCATGGCAATTGGCACTGCATCGATATCTCAAGGTACTGAACACCCATTCTGTTTTTAGTGTTGACAAGCCAAGCAAAGGATAGGATATCCATTCCTAACCCCAAGATCGATGAGCTAGTGTAAGTATAGTAGCATAAGACTGATAAGAGAGAGATCGAGGTATTAATAATTGCAAATTGAATATATAGTAGTATGAATAACAAGGCAATAATGAGGAAATCATTTAATTTTCCCAACCACACAGTTATACACACATACACACAATTCCTCCTGTAATATATCTAGCTCATTCTGTCCTCCCTTGGCTTCAATTTCCTCCTCATTCCCTCTCTCTCTCTCTTATTTGTTTGTTTGTTTGTTTGTTTCTCTGTACTGTACTGTCTTACCCGTGCAGACAAATACTGAGTGCTTGTTTGATGGGAAACATCAACATGCCCAGCCCTACTCCTTCCCATGCATTGTTTTCCATGTACTCTTCTGTTCCTATCTACCCCTCTTCCTCCCCTCACCTTTTTTGACCTTCAATTCTACCCTACACTACTCCCTAAAGTCGTTATGAATACTTTGCCGGGGAAAATAAAACCAAGTTGTTTTTTTAGTTCTTTTTTTTAA
Source organism: Selenicereus undatus (assembly GCA_017589665.1). NCBI lineage: Eukaryota > Viridiplantae > Streptophyta > Magnoliopsida > Caryophyllales > Cactaceae > Selenicereus > Selenicereus undatus. The sequence continues at coordinate 108,543,836 of JACYFF010019584.1, read as the reverse complement.
AAAAAAAATGGGTAGAAGTTAGGCATCTCACTGAACCTTTATAAATTCTATGCATATTAATCCATAATATTAATTATAGGTGTAACATTGTGTACATATGTTGAATCTAACAAAAATTTATATCTGTTACACCTTAAATATTTCAATTCGTAAAAGAGAATGCTTAAGTTCCACTAAGATTTGGATCCTGGTGGTTCCTTGAATGGAGGATGTTATTGCCAATACTTGATGAAAAAGTTAAGGTTCATTGGCTTAATTATTTAGCCAAAATGACATGAAAAGAAATTATTCTAAGTGAAAGTTACCTCCTCACTAACGAAAAGGGCTTGAAATTATGTAAATAATTTATTCAAAAGAATTATGTAATTCATGTAATAATGAAAAAAAGTCATTCTTACAATAATATATATCTTATGAAACTGAAATTTTGTTTTAAAAAAATATTAATATTCCTTGATTCTTTAAGTCTCCTAAACTTGTATCATTTCAATTCGGAATTAGTGTTTCCTGCTAGGTTTTCCTTGCTGCAAGACAAAGAAATACTGTTAATTTTCAAATGTGGGCCATTTATACACTTTGTTAGAGGAAGTAGCTAGCTAGAACATGAATTTATGCCCATCCTCCTAAAGTATTTATAAAAAAAAAAGGAAATTTAAAAAAGTACCACCATTAATTTCTTAATAGTTGTCCCCTTTGTCTTACAAAAATTTACCCCTTTTGATTGTCTCCTCTTACCCCTTTTTCCCCATCTATTTATATCCCACATTTGGTCTAAGACTTTCCAGCTTCCACTACCTGTCCAAGAGAGAGAGAGAGAGAATGTCACCAGTAGCCTCAACAAGATGGTGTCCAACAGCAGAGCAAATAATGATATTGGAGGAGATGTATAGAGGGGGTATAAGAACCCCAAATGCAGCCCAGATACAGCAGATAACTGCTCACCTCTCTCTCTATGGCAAGATTGAGGGCAAGAATGTCTTTTACTGGTTTCAAAATCACAAGGCCAGGGACAGACAGAAGCTTAGGAAGAGGCTTCTTGGCAAACAACTCCAACTCCAACAACCACAACCACAACAACAACAACAACAACAAAAACAGACAACGTTGCCCAACAACATTAGTATTGTTGATGAGCTTAGTAGTAATTTCCAGCAACACCCTCCCAATTATCATAATTTCCTCCATCAACTCCACTTTGATGAAACCCAACTGCCTCCTCCTCGTTACCCATTGATTCCTCCATCAATAGTAGGTTTCCCACAACTTCACAATTTCAGTAACTCCCCTCCTAGCTATGCTGCAAACCACCAGGTACGTACGTACGTACGCGTACGCTAGCTGTTATTGTTGTTTTCATGCATGCTTAGTTATATGTTAGCAACTTTACATCTATTGCAAACAAATTACAAAAGAGTTATTGCCATTATACCTTAGATATAAAAATCGTCGACTGCATACCACTCCACAAAAAGAAAACAAATGATAGTTTTAATAAAGACTTTGTTTCTTTTTAGACAGTTTCTAAGTTACATCCTAACATTTTACTTAAGTAGTTGAACAATTGGTTTTTAACAAAATAAATATAACAATCGTATGCTACCAACTACAAAAATAGCTAGAAATTATTCAAAATATGGCTATAATAGTTTTTGAATAGTTCTTTAGTACTTGGGCTGCTTTTCTTTCAGTGCCCTTCCTTCTTCTTTTTTTTTTGGCCTTTTGTTTTCGGTTGTCCTAATCCAAATATTTTTGTAGGCAAGGACAAATAGTTACACGTGGAAGGTGGACACAACAGAAGCAAACAGTGGAAGGGATAAGTCGAGACCAATAAGAATAACTCATGATGATGATTGGATCATGATAGGAGACCATGATGATGGTGATCATGATCATGATCATCATCATGAAATAGGGGGTGGTGATACTACTGCAAGACCCCTCAAGACCCTCCAACTTTTCCCTATCAAGGAGAAGACCTCCCTTAAGGAACAACATCCCCTCTCCCCACCATCCCATTTCCATGCATACTTTTAATTACCCCATCTTTAATTTCTTTTTTTTTTAATTATTTAACATTATCCTAGTTTAGCGTCAACACCCCCCCCCCAAAATTACATCTCTCTCTCTCTCTCTCTCTCTCTCAATCTTGCTTTTCTTGATTTGAATGGATGTCATCTATGCATGCATGCATCATAGTAGGGAGAAAAGAAGGGGTAAGTAAATGTGTAAGAATGTGGCACCACAATCTGAATCGTACCACTTTTCAATGGAATGGTTCATTTCCTACATTTATAATTAATCTCACCATTGGATCTTGACCTATGAATTCTTGCTTTATTTTTTGTTTTATTTTTGGTTGAATGGTTCACTCCCTACCGAGTCTCATTAGTGATTTGGGTTGAATAATGAATAGCTATATACTTTTTCTCACTGATTATTTTTTCTTGTATAAAAATGATTCATTTATAGGTCACATTATCTATTGTGATGGAGACTTTTCTAGATCTTAAAATTAGTTAAAAAAAAAACATGTGTCTTCGAAAGAAGAGAATTAAAACATTGAATCCACGTAAATTTAAACTCAATCATTTCTTACTTTTTATTTAATATTGGATAGTACCTCTTTTACAAATATTTTCATCCAAAAATTATGTGAAAAAACAAAAAAAGAAAGGGTAATTGAAAGAAACTGGCAAGGGCAAAGATGTGCGATCCAATTCAATTCCCAAGTTCGCATCAACGGCTAGCAAGAATCCATTCTAAATGAGAGCGATTTTAGGCAGCACGACACACGTTTGTTTTTTCTGCTGTTCCTGGCCTTCTTTGTTGCGACATATGTTACTCCTCTCTCTCTCTCTCTCTCTCTCTCTCTCTCTCTCTCTCTCTCTCTGTCTCTGTCTGGGGAGCATTTTACGTACATATAGAATTGAAGGGTGTCAGAAAATGAAATAAAGAAAACATGAGTACTTAATTAGGGCCCGAATAGAAGGCAGGCTTTTTTTCATGAAAATTGGTTAAGAGACATGAAAAGGAAAGCACGAATTCATGCATGGGGACAAAACAGCAACATATATAGCTAAGCATTCAACAACGTGCATGAGAATTTGAAAAAGCCATACTTCTATGCCCAAAATCCAAGACACAAAAGTAAAATCATATCAAGTTGATTTGAGAGCCGGCTTCGGTTACGTTGAAGAAAGTTTCCAATATTAGGATCAAGTTTTATTATCTCATAAAGGTGAAATAAAAATTTTAAAAAATAAGTTCACATTTGTGGAAGTGCGAAAGTAGGATATTTATCTCATACTGATAAAATTGAAAGTGTTAGCATACATATAATCAGGAGATCGAGTTAATTATCACATGCAATTTCATTTGATTCTAGGGTTATTCAACGTATATTAAGCATTTAAGTGTGCTTGCTTGGGAAATGTAAAGCGTTAAAAGGCAGGTAAGGATCTACTGGTAGTTTTCCATATAAAACAATATAACCTCTAAATAGAGGCTTTACAACAAATATAGCACAATGTATGAGTCAGAAATGAGTATGGAAAAACACATGGAGTTCTCTAGAGAGAATTTCTTTCTGGGATTGAAGCTGATTTGGTATGTAGTTCTTATTCAAGAATCACGGCCTAGTTATTATGTAAGAAAATAGTTTTACGAACATTATTATAAATACAATTTTAAAACAAAAATCTACATCGTAAAGAAATACGGATAAAAAAATAACCATTTGAGATGAAATTAAAACGTTTTCATAACAAAGACATCGTAGATGTTCGATTAATCCTAGTTCTGTTTTGAAATTAAGCTATCGTTATGTAGAAGCATATGACTATTGGTCGGTCACCAAAGTCACTGATGTTCTGCATGCCAATCGTTCAGTTCAGTGAATTTTCAATTAACTTCACCTTCCTCTACCATGACCTCTCAATGGTGTATGGTTATGTATAGTTACCATGGCATGATGTGAAGGCGGCTAGTTAGAAATGACAATTGTAATACAGTACGTTGTAGTTAATTATAAGAACAAAGGGGGAAAAGGAGATCATAAGCAAAGTTTTGTAGCCAAATCGAAAAAGTTGGCATGACAAGTGACAACTCGGGAGTGGGGTACTAATACACATTTAGAAGAGGGCAAAGAGGGAAACTTCCATGATGGGGCTAAAAGGAGATTGACGCATGTGATCGATGTCATATGGGATGTGCCACTGATTGTCAAGCAAATGCCAAATATATTTTGGATAATTTCAAAAATAATTCAAAAATAAAGATGCTACAAAGGTTGTGTTTAGAATTGTGGGTTTTTACATTGAATGTTTGCAATTTTAGTTCTTACCTTATCATGAATAACGTACACTTTAATGTCAAATTTCACAACTAGTTAATTATTTTCATATTTAAGAATATTAAAAGTAAAGTTAAACGCTATCAATAAATTACTAAAATAAATAAATAGATTTAAAATATAAGAAAAATCCTTCTTTTAAAATGTTTTATATATATTTAGCTTATTATTATTATTACCCTTGATTAAGCCTAATCGATATCAGAAGGGTGCTTTTTTTTTAAGGGGGGGGGGAGATCCTATCCTGTTTAGTTAGTTGACATCAAATCCTTATAACCTTAGAAATATAACGCTATATAAATTAATAAGAATACAAAAAAAAAAAGGAGGGTGGAAATAGGTAAGAGAGACACGAAAGGAAAAGAAGAGAGTGATAGAATGGGGACAAAACAGCAGCATATAAAAGCGAAGCATTCAACGAGACAAGATGCATGAGAATTTGAAAGTCCCAATGCAAAGAAGAAACCACCCAACCAAATTGACTTGTTTGTTTTTCTCCTTTTATTTTAAGCGCAGGAACCAATGTGGAATTGACCCCTCAGCCAAAAACAGTCAGCTAATAAATTGTATTTGTATTGTTACGTTGTGTTGTGTGGCAGCTCAGATTTACGTTGAGCTTGCAGGAAGCCAATAAGCTTCTGTTCAGCCGATCCATTGCTTTGCTCCTTTTTGTTGGGTTTTACACAGTCTAGCCATGATATACAAGTCGTGACTCCTGACACTATTTATCAATGCCTCCATTATTACACATACATTGTCTTGGAATTCACACTGTACATTACGTAACTGTACTATATCTCCCCTTGTAGCAGGATTTGAAAAGTTTTGCATGTAATCGATCTTATCTCTTTAAACGGAGAGTTCGAGTTTGAGATAATCTTTGAGATACTTATGTAAAGAAGGCATGGAAAATTCACAGCATGTAGATGAATCTTTAATCGTTCTTTGGAAATTAAACGAAATATCTGATAATACATATGTTCTTTTCAACTTATTATAAGAACTTATTATTGACATTCAATGCTCATTAGCACTGATTAACAGTATTTATTAAAACTTATCAGCACATAGTCAACATTCATCAACGTCAATATTATTGTACTAGTTCATGTGTATACGTTACCAATTATTCTAAATACTTTAACAAAATGAATACTGAATTCGCACTAACATGATATGGTATAACTAGATGAAAATCTCATCCTAAAAAAGGGGATTTTACTGACAAATTAATATAAATTAATCACAATGTATTGATACATTTTTAATTTTTTTTTGGTCTGTCTGAACATAATTCTCATATTGCTCAATTGCAAGCAGAATGTTCCTAAAAGATGATTCCCTATAGGTTTCCAGGTTGATAGGCTGGTGGCCCAAAATCCTTATGGAATTGAACCAGAGGCGAACCTAAAGTGAACGTTTTGATGTTCCCGTCACCTATTGATTAAAAAAAAAAATTGTTCAATTATTTTTATATAAAGTTTAGTAAAAATTGTGACATGGTTAGCAATAAGACAGTTACAAAGTTCAAAAATCTCAATAATTAAATAAAATTTCTAGATTCACCACTAAATGAAACAATACATCAAGGCCTTTAAAATTCCCAACCAAAGGTCAGAAAGCTATCAACCATATTATGTACGTAGTGACATGGTCAACCTAGCTTATATGCCAATACTTACGCACCCAAATTTAATTTGAAATCCCAATCAAAAGAGTCGGATCCATATTTAAGAGACTCAAAACACATTAACTCGATATTAATCCAAAATCAAGTTACCTAGCATGAGGTAATCTTTATTGGATTGCCCCTAGTGTTGTTTCTTCTTCGAAATAGTTTATTGGAATAAAAATCGGGTGGCTCAAAGTCCATGACTGGAAAATAATCCCACATCTCCAACTCGATATATTAATTCAAACATGACTCGACTAGAAATTGACTTTGTTTTTTTTTCCCCGATAAATAGTGCCAGAGGCAGTTCGAGACAATGTAATAAAGATGAAATAAGAACAGTAATTGAAATAATCAGATAAATAAAACAAAAGTACCCCACAACCCAACAGCCTTATGAAAATAATCCCACAGTAACTGAAATTGACTTTGTTAAAACATGATCCGAACGTGACCCATTTAGTCTAATTATGCAGTGTTAATATTGAGTTATGGATATTCTCAATCTAGAATGACCTCTCAATATATATTTCCTTGGGATATTTCTTACTTGTAGAATATCTAATACTTGTATATACGAATCTAAAATATTCATATAGATATTCGCATGGGAAATTATGAAAGGTACTCTTGAGGAAGGGTTTAATTACTACATAGAGCAAACTTGATGGAGTGCATCAAGCCAAAAACATGATCAAAAATTTAAATTATGGCTTTATTTGATTCGTTCTGAATGTACACATAGTATGTGAACACCAGCTCGTGATACTTTTGTGACAGCGTACGTTAAGCATATCAGCTTTGACGTTGACTCCTCTTGTTGCCAACAACCATTCGACGTGATCGCCGCTGCGGAAGGACTACTCTTCATAATTTCTCACCCACCAGAGACATGGACTCTAGTCTTTCCCCATGTTCATCTATGTATAATTTAATTAGATGACTTTGTCACCAGCACTTCTAGACTTAATTATTGTTAATCCTTTTATCATTGCCTTCCCTCACTGAATGACTATTGTTTAAGTACACTAGACTTTTTGATCATTGTATACGTTACAATACAAGACTATTGTTAGGCGATAATTTGTCGCATTTTACATGCCTTTTTCGCCTAATCTTAGCTCGTATAATAACGTAATCTTTAGAGTTTTTCTTGTTTTATTCAGTATTCTTTGAGATTTTTACTTGTTTTGTCTATTCTTGCAGGTAATAAGTTGAACCAAGCAATTACCGCGAAAACGGACGAAAAAGGGTCGAAACAGGCAAAAAGACGGAAAAACGGGAGCCGGCCGACAGAGCCGGCCAGCAATGTGGCACGACCACACCGTGCCACGTGGCACGACCGTGCCACCTTGGCACAGTGGGACCGTGCCACTTGGCACGTCCGTGCCTCCCCCCCGTTCGCCGTTCGCTCGGGTTTTTCTATTTAACCCTTCTTCGGGCGTTTTTGCGAGGGGGTCGTTCGGGGTTCGCTTGGAGCTTCTCTCTGGCGATTCTTAGGTTAGATTGTAGGTTAGTTTATCAAATAAAAACCTCAATAGGAGGATTAGTTTAGGATTGAAGATTGTGATTTTGGATTCAACCTGTGAATTTCAAGTTCCTTCTATCAATTCAAGTCTAAGTTTTCTCTCTCTTTCTCTCTCTCTTTATTTTACGCTTTTGTTCTTGTTTTGATTCTTGATTAGTTTAATTCTTGAATTCGATTTATTTAGTTTATATGTTTAGTTTTCATTGTTGATTCATGCTATTTAGTTGTTTAGAATTGTTTCATTTCATTCTCTTTGTTCCGTTCTTCAAGTTTATGTTCTTAGTTGTTTGTTTAGGTTTTGATGTGTTTGTGATTTCTAGTTGGTAGATTGTGTGGACTTGGGTTGTAATTAGCCTCTTAATGGCTAATTGATCTTGTACTAGGCCTAACCATACCTAATCTATGCTTAGAACCTAGAGTTTTCCCTCACGCCCACCAAGTGTTCGATGAAATGCTTGAGAGAGCGTTCATCCATATTTTTGGGCGATTGACTTATGCTGAGAGGTGAGGTCAATTAGCTAGTGTGGGAGAGGGAATAGCCGAGTTCGGGATACGAAAGCAGTATCCGAATCGAGTTAGGTCCGGGGTTGCTAGTTTTGTGGTCTAATTCGACTAACCCCACGAAAGTAGGTGGTTACACGAATTAGACTAGCTCATGACCCTTGAAAGAGGGCTTGGGTGGTCTTTGATGGTGCAACCGACCATCTCTTGTTCATAGTGTGGTTTGGGTAGGTTAGGGCTCGTCTTGGTTAGTTGGTTCATTCATTAGTAAAATCATAACCCCAAGTTCCTTTTTGTTTATTCGCTTTAGTAGTTTAGTCCTTCTTCCTTCACTCTCTCTCTGGCCTAGATTGATACGCTCTAGTGAACTCTGGTAGTTGAAAACACAATTCCCTGCGGACGACACCCCAAGTACTCAACGATACACCTTGCACTTGGGGTTTATAAATATTAAAACTGTGTGGTTTTTCCCTAACAACTATGCATGAGTCTTCAACCATCAGTTTAAATTTTTTATTGACATACTTCTTAAACAGTGTATAACTTGAATATGGTGGGTCTAGACCCATTATTTTTAGATTCAATGGATCTTAAAAAGGATTTGGATCTTAAAAAGATCTAAAGATGGGTCCATTGTTTAGATCCAAATCCGATTCGTTAGATTCATTTGGCCCATTACTCTTGTAACCCAAAAATCCAACAAAAAATTCTTTTAAATTTGTCCCCTCTCTATTTGTCCTTAAAATATCGTACATTGCTAGTATTCATTTGTAGGGATGTGCATGTGCACCCAATAAATAAGTATTAAACCCTACCCGCTCAATTCATATATCCATTAGTAGTACTAATGGACAATAATATTGTTGTACAATAAACAAAATATAGTGAATCAATTTTCAATCTCTTTCTTGCGAGGTCATTTGGAATTTAATAGCAAAATTCAACCTCAATAATTTAGATCTAAACTTTACTACTAATAACAAATAATACAAGAAGATCGAATCTGAATTTTGAGTTCAAAATGTGTTCATATATTTAACATTTATCTCTACTGTAACAATTGTCGGCTATTATTTATTCTATGGATCTTATGAACTATTGTGAAACTTGATTTTGGTATTTCGCTAGGTGGAATATGATTTTGAGGAGACTTGGTTATATCAGGTACTATTATAGTTGTCATTACTCACTAGTTGACACATTAAAGTTATTGTTATCTTATATTTCTTATTTTGTTATTGTCTTCATTGAAAATTGTGTTAATGTATTCATTAAATAGTTACAATATATGTACCTTAAACTCCTGGTATGCTTTTATAAAATTGTGAATCTATTTAGGATCTGTTTGAGATCCATAAATTCAATGGGTTCAGGAATGGATCTTAACTTTTAAGATACAATAGGTCTAGGCTGGATCTAGACCCAGATCCAAAAAATTAAAATGGATCTGGACCTAAGCGGATTCAATCCAGATCTGGACAATTGCGACCCCTAAATATGGTTGTTGTGAATATGCTCTTTTTTTATTTTTAAATCATGCATAAGGTTGAAGTACTTCAATTATACAAGATCTGGGACAAAATATATAAGCTTTTCTCTGTTTTAGTGAGGAGCATTTTATTTGCTCGTTGATAAATCTGAAATTATGTTATTACTGAGTCTGAAATTGTTATCCTTAATGCTATTGTTCCTAATGATAGAAATCTGGATGTAGATAAAATTGCTTGTAGGAAAATGTAAGGACCCTACCCCTTGCTGATTATTTGCTACTTTGTTTAGCAGGTCTTTCAAACTTTATATTTGTATCCTTTTTGCTTTTCAACAACTATATATATATATATA
>JACYFF010019584.1:108503557-108533542 GCA_017589665.1 Selenicereus undatus | reverse complement strand
ATATATATATATATAAGGTGTATGCCATAATGTATATATATAAACTACGGGGAAAAAATGTACTGTATTGTGATAGTACGGCTCACTTTCTTCTTTGTATCCCATACTACTCCTATGACATATATATATCCCAAAAAAAAAAAGAAAGAAAAGAGCAGCTCAATTCTTGAGTTCTTGGGTCTGTGTTTTGCTTTTGTTAGACTGTGTTGTGTGAGAATGAACAGGAAAAAAGCTCAAGAAAGCCATACAAAAATGCATAATCTACAATGTATTGTGAAATTCCACAAGCATTTGCATGTTTATCTCACTTTTTTTCCCCCCCTAAAAATTCTCTTTGTGAAAGTGGAAGCGTGTAGTTGTGTTGAGGCTGAATTCCTGGCATAGCTTCCTTAGAACCTTTGTTAACACCGGGCTTCCACAATAGAATACTCCTGCAGTTAATTAATCACACCCACAAAATTATATAATATTCACACCTACAAAAATTACACTTAAAAGAGATTTTTTTGGGGGGGGGGGGTCTCTGTGCTTCTGCTTTACCAGAATTGTACTATTGTTGGTCAATAAAGGAAGTAGAACTCTCAAATTACAAATTTTCTCCATATATTTATAAGATTCGAATCTGATACCTCAAAAGATTTAACTAAGTTGGAAGAGAAACTGATACCATAGCTTATATAATTCATTATAATGATACCATCATTACAGCTTTTGTTTTTTAAGCCCAAACTGTATGTCAATGAAACTATCCATCCAAATTGAATGGGAACACAAACTGGCACGGATATATGTATCCAAATCCAAATTTATACCCGGCCCAATACTGTTTCCTGGTGGAGTATGGGATCCTATATAGCAACCCTAGTTCTGAACTTCAAAATTATATAGGTGTTTTTAGGAGACCCTAAATTTAAAAATCGTTAATTGCATACTGCACAAATGAAGGCGGGAAACAATTTAGAGAGACTTTTCTTGAGTCCCTTACATTGAAGCTGCCCAAGAAGTGAACACAACTAAGAATATACATGTAAATATAATGTTCATGGCTCCCTCCCAATGGACCGGAGTTGTTCAAGCTACTTTATCGTAAATTCTTTCACTGGATTAGGAGCGTTACCTATTCTTTGTGATGCGTGTGAGGCAGCTAGCTGAGTAAACACCTTCCTCCAGTTTGGTCTTGCAAAATGTGTTCTTATCTGTACGTACAAACATCACTCAAAAAGACATAAAGAAGATGAATTTACAGAAAGACCAATCTTAGGATGATCCATCAAGTTCAATGCTGAAAACTAATCATACCCGGCTTTCAGACACAACATCGAGTCCGTTTTTAGCATGTTGCAAGGACTGTACCATAGCAATAAGTGCAGATCGAGCATCACCTTCTTCATAAACACTTGTCAAGTAATTATGCATTTCTATAACGTTCTGTTCATCATCATCCAATGAAAACCAGGGAAAAATCAATCAGCAGCACATTCATCAATATATATGACCCAACCTTACTGAGAAGAAAACTGGGTTTCTGGTGTTCTATTCGATACTCACATCTGTATCGTACTCTGCAATGTCATCCATGACACCCTTGAACCAATCAAAGGAGCCTTGTTCTCTTGTCACCCAATAGAAGTAGGCTCTTTGGGGTCCCTTTCTGCTTTCTATATCCTGCATTTGTTTCAAAATATGCGCTCAAAGTTGCGGTTCTCCATTTCAAAGAGCTATCTGTAATTGAATTTATGCTGAGCAAGATGTGATGTTCAGTTGTACCTGTGAGCTGCTTTGCTTCAAGTCATTGAGAAGATCCTTGAGGATGCTGATAAAGGGAGTTGCTCCAATTCCGAGCCCAATGAGCAAGAGGATATCGAATTTCTTGTAACTCTGAGCCGGAGCTCCATATGGGCCTTTGATGATTATGTGTGGAAAACTGAAGAAAGGAACGACATAATCAAGGGGAGGGGGAGAAAAAGGAAAGACATTGTATTGCGGGGGGAAAATGATGTGCTAGCTGTAACATATATGACTTGAGGGCTGCAGTTACCTGGGTGGTTGAAGATTGAAGTCTGTCAATGCTTTAGTCTCCATTCTCATAAGCCTTCCTTTTGCAGGACGTGTGGTTGGAGGCTCACAAGCCTGCATTTCATTACAAGATCATCATTGATGCAAAGATTGCAGAACATAAATTGGCATTAAAGATTGACCAAACCATTAAACTGTAAATTTGTTTCCAAACTGTGCTCAGTGGTTGTCAGTCTCAGCTAAATTTGAATCCCAACAGTTCCATGCAATCCCATTCCAATGCAGTCAAATCAAGTGGATCATACCTTTGCAAACTTTTCTCGGAGGGCTGTTGTCCAGTCTCCCAGTGCTCTGATATGTACACTCAAGTAGTCATCGCCCGGTGCTGAAGTGATAGAGAAAGGATGCCTGGCACAAATACAAAGATCATATGAGTGCTTAATCCATTGAAAGCATCCCATGTCTTCTATAGATATTTTGCCAGTTGCATGTTTGCGAAATAAGTTTTGTCTATTACCATTCAAAGCTTGAGATATCTGGGCATTTGACAAATAAGTACATGCCACTCTTGTACTTGAAACCAGTCGGCTTGCTCATATACAATGCCAGAACATTTCCTGCATATACTACAGCCTGTGGTCATCATAGAGAATTGCAGAGTCAGGACCAGACCATCTTTTACCCAGTCACACCATAAACTAAGCACAGTTGTGTGGAGACCTTTAAGATGTTGACATGGTGATTGTGATCATCAATGGATGTCAATGTCCTCTCACTAGCGTAAACAAGAACCGGGAACAAAACATACATCCATGTCTGCAATGATTTTCAGATTTTGAAAATGGTGAGTATAACTTGAATAAGACTCGTGTCAAGGTTAATGCAATTCATGATAACTTGATACTGATGAGCATTTACATACCGTCTTTTTGTACCATTCCTTGGTGAGGAAAAGGAAATACCCATGAATAATCAAGAGAACATAGACAACCACCAACAAATGATGCGCATACCAGAAAGCATTGAACCCAGCCAACTGAAGGAACGGCCAGGGCAACTTGATAACATTCCTCCTAAAAGAGTGAGTTGCCAGCGTAAAGGCAAAGGCCATGAGAATGATCATGAGAATTCCAGTCACTCCCTCTATGCTGTTAACCAAATCTCCATAACTTGGTTGGCGGTAGTTGAAGTTTGGACCAAGCCATTGTATGAATGTGCTTCTAGGGCACAAGATAAGCCTTGGGAAATCACAACTGACATGCATCAAAACATGCAAAAATGTGCCAACCGTAATCCCAGCCGCGATCATCTTATGAAAGTTTATATTGTCATCAAAAGGAAATAGTCTACCAAGGAACGATGACCTTAACCGGGTAAGAGTTCTTCTACAGACGGGAATCAAGATAAGGGCCATATTGAACTTAAGAGTCTCAGCAGCACCCTTTGCAATACAAACACAATAACCCATGACATGGAAAGCTGGAAGGTGCCTATAGCTATTGAACTTGTAGTAGAAAAGGCAAGCATTTATGGTTAGCCACAGCCCCACCACCCAGATCCTTTTCCAGTTATCTAGCATGAATTCTCCTGTGCTAGATAGTACTTTTGAAACCGGGTCCCTGTAACTTTTGGGAATCATGGTTTTTGTTAGAGGTTGGCTCTTCTTGAACTTGGTTCCTTCATCTGTAGAGGTCACCATGCCCCTTAGCAAAGTTTCAAGTTGCCATATCTGCACATTTTCAACGGTACTTTCTATTTAGGAGGATGAAATGATGACAGACCAAGGCTTGGGTGAAGAAAAGAAAGCAAATGTATGCTTAGATTTAGCATTATGAAACTTTTACCTCAATGTATCCTTGGTGATCTGGGTCTAGCTCTTCCATGATTAAAGCTGCATAGTCGGCCGCTTGTGACTTGAGTTTATTGAGCTTGTTAGCTGAGGCACTTAAGACTAAAACCTGTGGTTGAGAAAAAAAAAAATGTAAGCCAATTCATGTTAAAGCTTCTTGACAGGAGATGCTAGAGAAACAAAACCCATCGAAATCTTATATCAAAAGCCCCTTGAACAATCATTTCCATTTTGCATTACCTCTCGAACCTCTTCTTCAGATAATTTCCCATCTCCGTTCTTGTCACACCTAAAGAATAAATCCCATAAGAATTTCTTTCCTAGTATGCTAATCAAAGGACAAATAAGCATATATGAGGTATACAACAGAGGTAAAACAGAGAGGGCCAACTATAGCTCACATGTCAAAGAAAATCTGAAGCCGGGCATCAATGTCTTGACTGGTCATATCTTCCCAAAACATTCTCATTTCATCAATCGTTATGCCGTTTGAAGCATCCACATTCCTTCTCCTTGCCAATGTATCATACAACTCCACTGCAAATTCCTTTGAATCCCCCATTCCTTTAATTTTTTTCCAACCCCGCAAAATAAGAAAATGTCATTCATGACTTGTTATCCATAATCTACTATAACACAAACAATACAAAACCATAAACCCAGAAGTTGTGCCTCCAAAAGAAAGAAAAGATGACAAAACTGATGAAAAATTGCCGTTCCCCATGATCATATTTGACCATAAACACACACACAAAATCACAGAGACACAAACCCAGTGAAATTTGATCAAAAAGCAAGCACAAGGTGAGACAATTGCGCAAAATCTTACCAATGACAGCCCCAAATTTATCTCTAGCAAGTCTTCCCTGAGCAGCATTCTGATTGAATCGCTTCTCAATGGGCTTCCAGGAATCACCTTCTTTTCCAACAGCACCATCAAGAAACCTCAAACTCTTCAACCCTCTGGCAGCACTCGATTGAAGTCTACCCATCTTAGGTTGAGCATTATTATTATTATTATTATTATTATTATTATTATTCCCTTGCATCCCAAATCGTTTCTGAACATTGCTTCCAATTCTACTAAAGATGGCTCCTTTGGGACTTTTATGATGATCTTGACTGCTACTGTTGCCGGGTGTGTCAGGCATTTTATCAATCTCCACACTGTTAAGCATCCACCTTGTTGAATCTCCTCTAGTGCTCATCAGAGCCCCCTCAATTACACCCTCCTCCTGTTTGTTAAAACGCCCCACAGAAAATTCTACTTGTCCTGGATGAAGGATAGGATTGTGAGGAGTTCAGGGCGAGCATAAAAAAGAGGGTTTGTTGATAATGCAGGATGAGGATGGGATTTCTGCTTCTGTTTGAAGAGACCATGAAAAAGCTCCAATTAGATGAATTGAAGATTCAGAGAGAGAGAGAGAGAGAGAGAGGGTTTCTGTGAGGAGGGTGGAATGAGGTGAAGGTGGTAGCAAGAGACTAGCAATGGAGGATGAAAGTCACAGTTAATTCAGTTGCTTGATGGTCTAGATATAAGGAGATCAACTCCCTTCTCTCTGATTTCTACGACTCTCTCTCTCTCTCTCTCTCTCTCTCTCATGCATGCAAGCGATGACGCAGCCAAGCACACAGCAATCTTCAATCTACTGTGGAAATAGTTGCATCTGCTATTACCAGCTATCTGCAATAATCCTACTGATATTACAATTTCAAAAAACAGTTTTTTTTTTTTCTGTTTTTGTGATAGTGTTTTAATTAAATAATGTAAATTCATAATAATTAAAATTGGTGCAATCTAAACTTGATTTATTATAATTCTATTGTTGCATTAAACTCCCCTCATTTGGATGATAATTTCAAAGTTAGCAGTCAATCACACAATAATCAAATCTGTTTGATGCAATTTGTGTTTTATATAAGAGCCTTGGTAGCGCGCGCAAAATATGGGAACGCGGGGCCCCCATGACCACTTGTCATCACATGAGAGGGGGAGAGGAAAGTGTGCCACGTTTTGGCTCCCTGCGGGCCACCTTTTTTTTTTGTTTCTTTTTTGGAAGAAGAATATCGTTTTTAAATAATTTAAAAAATAGGTTGTATGTTATAAGGTGAGTCCATGATAAATATTTTTATTAGATGATTAAAATTGAGTTCCATAGGTTGGAGAAGTGATAGAATGCAAGTTCTAAAATTATGAAACTTTTACTAGCGTGGCAGACCAGAGTTCCAAAAACTGAAACTCTGGCTAGGAATGCTCTAAGCATGTTAAATATACGCATGGGAGAACATATGCTAAAACCCACCACGCTATCAGTCTGTAATTAAGCTGTTGGCCAATAATTATGAAAATAATTAATTGCTGATTTGGGTTTAATTATTTAAAATCAAGGCCATTGGTCAAATTTCTGCTTGGTGACAAGCTGATGTCTAGAAATGAAAGGATAATACTTGAAAAATGCAGGCAATTTAATTAGAGTGATGGGAAATTAAAAAAAACCAAGATCTTGAATAAATATTTAATAATCAATGCAAGCCATTGTTAGGTGCATGATTGGAAACAAACAAGAAATTTCCGAAATTAGTTCTCTTGATTCATTCATGTTGTTGGATTCAGAAGTAAATTAAAATTTCAACAAATTAAATTAAATAAGATTTAAAATGGTAGGTAGTAATGGTGAGTTGTAGGCACGTTCTCTAATTGAGGTTCTCCACTACTATCTCTGTTCATCTTCTTAATTTGTTGCCTTGAATTCTGCCTTGTGGAGGTTGGGCATTTCAATTCCTCCAAGTCTTCTCTCTCTCTCTCTCTCTCTCTCTCTCTCTCTCTCTCTCTTTAAAAATTTTGTAAATCAATTGTGCTTAGGTACTTGGCAGCAAGCAGCTGGGACAATGAAGCTGTGTAGTTAAAAATGTGCACCAAATCGTACTTAATGTACACCAATTACAGATAAAAATTATTAGTGTATATTGGTGTACATTTATGTAATATTTGGTTAGATGTAATTAACTTTGTAATGTAATCAAATTTGTAATACTATTTTCATTACTCTGTTTGGTTGTATGAGGATGTTGCAATAAAAGAACTATTTTGTAATTATAATTACACTGCAAAGTTGATTGCATTACGTTGTCGTTACATTATATCCAACCAAATATTACGTTAGTGTATCATCTAAATAGATACACAGTTGTTACAATACTCCTGAATAGTGTGACACAAACAACGTACACCAAACAATAGTTATTCTTGTGCACCAAAATCATATCATACAGGTCAAAAATTAAAGCTTTATTCATTAGTGTTTACCAGTGTACTTTTTAGTGTAAATGAAGCCAAGTGTACAACATTTACTGTACACCTACGATGTAACGATCTGATATATAATGGGTCAGGTTATTAGACTAGACAACTCATTGGCCAACATCCTAATCTCTAAACCTTTGGCCCAAAGAGTAGCCCCTTACAACCTGCAGTTATTCTCGAAGATACAGAATGTTATTTATATATGTCTACTATATTATTTATAGATCATATATTTTTATTATATTTCAATATGGGATATAGAATGTTAGAGTCTGCCCTAGTTAAAGAACTAACTTCCCAAATCATTCCCCCTTAATTGGGTTGACGTACAGCTGTGGTAGAGGTATTCATCATGAATCCACAGTTTCTTCCCCATGTGCGCAAAATGAACCACAACTACCTAACTCAGGGTCCATTTTAATACCATATGTAACGCTCCCATCCAACATGTCAGGTCATAATCCTCACTGAATTTGAAACGGAAAAGTATTTGTTGTTATAGTAGGCTACAACATCACTTAGCCATGTTCCTTAATCTTTTGATGTGGGATGGAGGATGTTACATGATATGACGATGTAATTTTTCGCTATGGAGTAATAATCACTACTGATTAGAGATTAGTGCTAAATATATGTGATGAAATTATAATTAGAAAACATGACTTAATCCTAATGAGTGTTGATTAAAGTGGAGTGTTGACGTGTTGATCTAATGAATATTCAATACTAACTACTAATGATAAGTTCAGATAAACCCTTGATTCTCTTTCCATATTTTAGAAGATATATACATGCAAAACAACGGAAGAAATGTAAGTGCAGCTACACAACGCACACGCCGACCCACCCAATTCAAAGGGAACTCCACTCTTTGCTCACCCGTACATGACGTCCATATATCATAATGAAAAGTTTGAATATTTTTAATATTCTTTTAACAAATTACAAGTATTATGCTTTTTCATTAAACACGGACAAATTTATGTAATAATATGCGGACTTTTTAATTTTGACAAAAGAAAAATAACTTACAAAATAGGCGCTCTAAACCTCTTGCGTCAACCTGAAACCTGCAAAACCAAAATACACTTACCCATATTTTACTCAAACCTAAAATGCACCATACTCGATCGTATTTAACATGTCCGCCCGAATTGATATGTCTATATGCACATAAAAATATTATATAATAAATGCATGATATATCACACGTTTACTCAATTGTTACACCCCAAATAACATCAATGTTTAGTATATATTTGATATGGCACCCAAAAATCGAGTTTGTAATTGGTTTCGTAGATCAATATAAACTAACAAGTTTATATTGCGAATTTGAAACTCACTATTAGAGAACTAAGCACCCCTAAAAAACCACAAATGCTAAGGTACCCTCGGGTCTATAAAACCAGGCTACCAAAATAGTGATTTTTTATTTCTCAAAACTCACCTCCTATTTTCAATGGCCCCTTTCCAAGAAAATAAAGATTCTGTAGTCCAAATTGCACCATCCCAACGGATATATAGACTCGAATCTACCATAAAGCATCGGAAAAATACACACACATATATAAAATACATAGGATCAACGATTAATATTACGTTTTGTATGCATCATAGGAGACACTTTTTTTGAGGACTCCTTACCCCCCATAAAAAATGATACAATAAAATATTTTTTCAATCATTCTAAATACTTTATAAAATGGACATCTAATTTACACTAACATGATATGGCACAGACGAAAAATATCACCATAAAAATAGAAGGATTTTAAAGATAAAAAATAAAAATGAATTAATCACTACCAGTTGATGTATTTGTTATCATTTCCACACGATTTGGAGAACTTCATATATATTTAATTTTATCCCTGCAAACATGGAAATGGATCACTAAATTTTTGTAAAGAACGTTTTTGACTAATTAATTGCACATGATATAAACAAAACAATGACAAATTCCATCGTCATTGGCCAGGAAGAGAAGAATGGTTAGATGACAACTAAAACCTCAAAAGGGCTTTAACTGTAAAAGGTAGTGATTTGATATATTTCTTGAGTGTAAAACAGACGCTTCATTCTCAATTCTCACCAATGAGTGACGGATGCTTCTGATTTAGGAGTACACATGAGAGAGGCCGAAGACAAAGACTGAAGCTAAAATCAACTATGACCAACGCAAAAACTATTTGGGAAAAGAGGGGGAAGGGGCACATGATATACTCATTTCCTTCTCAAAACTCTATTTTACAAAATAATAGTATGACCGGTACAAAAAATACTGGAAAAGCATCAGCAAGAGTGTTCTCCGATGCTTGAGAGATGCACTGTAAATATAAACTCCCCCCCGACTACACATTGAGATTTCTCCAACAATCAATGAAAGAATAAAAGGAGTACAGTGGTTCATGTACTGCAACTATACATGATTTCTGCATCTATCTTAAAAGTCTGTTGACCTTAATTAATAGCTGTGAGCGGAAGCCGGGGGTCTCTTACTGACTGAGCACCCTCAAATTGCCCTAATATATGCTTTACATCCCCATTTGCTTGCTTTCCGGATTTTGAATCCCAAAATGACTTCAACAATTCATCAAATGCTGGGGTCCGGAGTTCTTCGATCGATGTCACACTTGGTAGATTGATTGACCTTTTCCTCGGAGTCGAACAAGTAGGTTCATCCACCTGCTCAAATGAGAAAAGGGCGGGGGAAAGCATTAATTTCCCTACAGAAATACATTTTGGTTTTAACCATCAGTCCATCACTACTCAATATATAACATGGTTTTTTTTTTGGGGGGGGGGGGGGTATGTAACATGTAGCATGTAATGACAACCAGAAAAAGGTCGACTGCTCTATGGCGGTGGCTGTATAGGTGTAAGA
This sequence comes from Selenicereus undatus, assembly GCA_017589665.1. Taxonomy (NCBI): domain Eukaryota; kingdom Viridiplantae; phylum Streptophyta; class Magnoliopsida; order Caryophyllales; family Cactaceae; genus Selenicereus; species Selenicereus undatus. Next base: position 108,523,486 of record JACYFF010019584.1, on the reverse strand, counting down.
AGGAGTATGTTGCAGGCCAAATGCATGAAATCACTATCAGTTCTCTGTTGTGTTAAGTACTCTGAAAACAAAACAAGAAAAGGGAGACCACACATACTATCATTTTTTTTTGGGTCCTCAAATGGCAAGGACTTCAGAAATAGCCTCCAAAGAAGGCTGTATTTTGAACAGAAATGTTCCCACCGACTTACTTTAGAACATCCAAACACAACAGCTAAGACAATTTATCTTGAAATCTCAGAAAATACATTCTTACCCATCAATCTCAAGAATTATTGAGAAATATCTATTATCCATGTGTAAGAACACCAATCTTCTCACCTTATATTCATTTAGAAGAGATTTTCCTGCATGGTCAGTAATCTCCACTATCTTATGGTAATGGCCACTCTTCAGGTCCCTTAAATCTCCACAGCAAGGAGCAATCATATAGTCAAGGTTGCCACGTGCTTCATGGTCCAGTTGAAGAGAATCTGCAGTTTGTTTAATAATTAGGATAAAAACAAAGTGTCCATCGGCATTATGGGCCACAAAGAAATCGAATACTCACGGTCAACAGATGCAACAAGATCTTTGTCTGCAGTATCTACAGCCTCTAGCGTAGATGATGCAGAAGTAGACACCTTCGACCGTAGTCTTTGATTAGCTTCCATCCCTTCCCTGAGAAGAAGTATCATAAACAATTAATCAAGCGAAATAGATATTTTTGCACACAGATCAACTTTCAATGACAATGAACTCAGGTCAGGAAGTCACTCACTTAACAATTGAATCAATAGAAGAAATGTTGCTCTTTTCTAGACTCAGCAATGACAGCTGAGCATCTTTCCACTGCTGAACTCCGGTCTTTGCCTTGTCCAGACTGCAAGTAATATGGGGTCCAAAAAATTCAACATCCACTGCAAGCTGAAACATAAACTGGGGGGAGGGGTGGGGAGGTCACAAAATGTCACCCTACCAGTCACGCAGGACATCCTCCAGGCCCTTCTTTCCACTTTCTACAGCAGAAGTATCCTCAAGGTACTGAGACTCGGTTTTTTCAACATAGACTGTCCAGTCAGCTTTGACAGTAGCAGTATCCTCTTGCATAGCTGACATTTCTTGCTGAAGGTGACTGGCATTGGAGGCTGCACTCTCTCTAAGACCATAAATGGCTGTTTGAACCTGGAGGAAAGTGAATGGCAGGTCAGAAATGTTTTATCAATAATTGGTACACCTGAATTGCCCCCAATTTTGTGTACATCTACCACACAACATAGAAACAAAACAGTTGCATGGCTGAATTCATTGAAAGAACATATGCAGTCATCATCAAACAATCACAAAAATTGCGGCAGGTGAAGAAATGCAATAATCGTAAGTAGACTAGGCAAACACGTCGTCTGGTATGGGTCAAGTTGATGAAATTTTGGTGTAGTTCTGATTCAGATCATTTTTGGCTTGGGTCAACTTTGGGTAGATTGATGTCTGGGGTAATAGATTTGTCTTCCCAAACATGCAAGAGGAAAAATCATGTTTGTTTTGGGTTAATTTCAATTTCAGGTCAGAATCAACTTTATCCGATTCCAGGTGTCAGTTAAGTTATAGGTTCTGATTGTTGGGTTCGAGTTCTAGGCCTTAGGTCAGTTGTAAAGTCTAATCATAAGCATATCAGCACAATTTCGTTTGTAATTTAAGTCTTATGATAGCTGCAACGTGTGGATGAACCAAATCAAGAATGAAAAGGAAGGAAAACACAAACCAAGTCCTTTTTCCTAGCATTCGAACTTGCAAGCAGCTCTGCCACTTTCTCTAATAATTGCCTCTCTTCTCTGGCAGCACACTCCTACATGTGTCAAAATAGCCCATTAGAATTGAACCATGTCAGAAATCCAAAAATCAGCCGGTAAGACAGAAATAAAATCACCTCAAACTTCCTCTCCAGATCGGACAACTTTTGCTCATTTGCAATTTGAGCTTCTTCTACTATTTGGGTCAATTTTGACACGTGTATGTCTAGGGTAGCGAAGAAGTTGTCAGTTACTTTGGAAATTGAACGAGTAGTCTCCACGGTTCTGGAATGCGCCTGCAATAGTTACACGAGGGAATCACTTATGTAAAATCAGTCTGCCCTTGAAAAGGAGTCCAATTCTCTTTAGTTCAAGGCCAAGCGACTAACCTCACGTTGCTTTTGGGCATAAGCTATTATCTTCTCTTCTTCGTCATTGAGACCTCTTTGAAGATCATTCAATAGGATATCAGCCTCGGAAGCAAATTGGTTAAAAAGCTGCCATCCAGATTAAATCTGTCAAAGTAGAGAAAAAAAAGAGAAATTGCCAAGGAGCTTCAGCACTTTGGTAAACAGCCGCACCTTTTCAATTGATGATGAATGTTTAGATACTTCTGAATTTAGGTCTTTAAATGTCAATTGGGAGTTTTCTTCAAGTTCTCCTGCTAAGTCATCCAAAGATTGGATGCCGGAACCAAACATTGCTTTCAGCTGTACCAGCTGCTGCTTTAGTTTACCAGCGGCCTACAAACACAGTCGATAATATAAGCATTCATATCATATAGATCTGAGCAAAGAGACCTGGTTGTCACAGGGTATTACCTCTGTCTTTATTGATACAAATGACTGCATATCATCTTCCATATCTTTCAATTGCTGCTCTTGTTGGGTCACAGAAGCAGCCACGGTTTTATGCAGAGTTTGAAGCTGTTGGGTCAAAAGGGACTGGAATTTCTGAACAAGGGCTCTATTTCCATCCTCAATTTTATCCTTGCGCTCTGCAGCCAAAGCAAGGATAAGCAGACATTCTTTTCCAGGCGGCATGATAAAGTCGGTGGGTTTTTTTTTTGGGGGGGGGGGGGGGCGGGCCCCCCCCCAAGTGTTCATTAGGCACCAGCATCTCCAACTCACAGAGGAGATGGCCAGATGCTGCCACCAGGGATTGAAGATGGTGGTCAGTGCTGGAGGTGGAGGACACCCCTAGGCGACTAACTGGGCAGAAGATCATGGTCCAGCAAGTAGCAAATATTAGATACTAGCGATTGAATTAACCTTAAATTTTATGTACCAACCTATCTTTGCAAACAAGCTTGAGATATCTGAAGCAGCAGTTTCCAGTTCTGCACGGAGTTCAATTGCCCGGTCAATGAGGGCTTTCTCTGAAAAGATAAACATCACTTTAAAGTCAAACTTTGTGATATCATAATTGTGCAAAGACTTAACAGACCAAAAACCACAATACACCAGGGAATTTTCAAATTCCGCTCACCTGATCTTAGGAGATTGGCTATTATGTACTCCTTTTCTTTGATTGTAGCATTTGCCTGCCGATGCTTTTCTTCAAGATCAGACAATGCACACTCAGTTTCCTCAAGTTTTTTCTAAGAAGAACAAGAGAATGGTCATTTCCTGTGCAGTGACAGAAGAAGAAATGGCAGAGGCAAAGAAGCCACTAGAGGAAAGATGAATAGTACAAATTCGGTAATAGTCCCAGGTGTAGAACCCAGGGCCCACGCTATGATTCCCTTCCACTTCCCCTTCCCCTTCCCCTTCATAATCCTAACTAAAGACAAACCAGTAACATTCCTAAAATTGCGTAGCCATAATTTGTAGTTAGTTTTGAACAAAAGAATACTCAAATTAGTCTTAATAATTCAAGTTAAGTTCCTAGAGAAAAATTTTTTTATGCCAATTCATCTATTATGCTTCTGAAAACTCCTCCCCCTCCTGGGCCTATACAGTATACACCGAGGATCACCATAAAATTGCTGGAAGAATAGTTATCTTCAATGCCAATACTGGCAGTTCCATAACACAACTAACCAGTGCAGATCCAATGGCAGTAGGGTTGAGGAGGCCCAGATACAGCCGACTTACCCATGGTCTATGTTACTCTGACTATTCATGTTACCCTACCATAAACAGTCGGACAAAGGTATGACACTCGACACTTCAAATTACAATGAAAATCTGCAAATTTTCTTAGAAATAGAAGTCTGACTCTTGGACACGTATCCGGATTGGAAACCAGTACCCGAGTCCGAGTAACATAGCCCATGACAAAAGCTCCCAGAGGCAGGAAGGCTATTTATCAAAGACAATAAGCCTAAGAAAGTTGGACAAATTAAAAAATACCTCAGTCAATTCGAGTTTATAGCTCAATTCTGTAGACAACTGCTGCTGAGAATCATAGAGTTCCTGAAGTTCCATTAGTTGCTGAAACGGCAATCAGAGCAATCAATAAGTCATCATGCATTGAGACCACAATATAACCACTCAAGTGTTTTAAAGTCTAACTTCAGTAATGTACCGTGTCCTTCGCTTCCATATCAAGCTCCATTTTCTCTACTTTTTCGGTCAATGCCTGAATCATAAACATTGACAAGGTTCATTAAAGGTTGAATGCCTAAGGAGGAATTGGGTATTGTAGAGATCCCAGGACAATAAACAAACCTTCTTTTCTGCTTCTTCTTGAAGATAACGGTCACGTGGTATATAGATTCCATTCTTCTCTCTTGCGGCAAAAACCTCTGATTTCGTAATCAAATAAAGCATGCACTGTTCAGTAAGATACTCACCCTAATGTAAAAGTGTGCTTCATTTTTTGGGACAACATAATAAACGGTATTCGAATTAGATGGAATCACCATTGAAAAAGGGTAAGAAAGGAAGGTGGGAGAGAATGGGAGGAAGAGTTAGACCTTGTTTAAGCCTATCAATTTCAGAGTACAGATCTTTCATTAATGCAGACTTCATCATCTTTTGGTTGATCTGAGGAAGTAGACAAAAAGCTTACATAAACATAATTTATATCCATTAAAGATGGCACCAAGGCACAACATCAGACAAAATCCTATCAAGTAGTCACTAAACAATGGTCATTTCGACACTTACCTCTGGCTTGTTCTTGATATTCTTAGCACGATGAGCATAGTCCAAGGTGCTAAGGGACTCCTCCAAGCAAGGAACAGATGGAGCTATGGTTGCTATAATGCATGTCTTTGTTTTTCCTCCCAAGGAATCCCTTAGTAACCTTGTCAGTTTGCTATCCCTGAGTATACAGGCCAGAGACTTTTGAATTTCACTTCAAGTTTAAAGTATTTCTGGAGAAAACAACTCAGAATGACAGTCAACAAGCAGACCAATATATACCTGTATGGGATGTGACCAGAGTGTTCAACTAGAGCATTGATGCAACGACCAAGTGTAAGCAAACTTTTATTGATCTCTCCAGCTTCCCTGGCTCGACTCTATAGTAAACATATTTCCACACTATTAACTTCCTGCATGGTTGCAATGTTGTATAGAAGAGAAATGAACATATAGCACATCATACCTCCCTAGCACCAGAACGTGAGATGTTCTCTGAACCAGCGAGGTCAACAAGGTTCAGCTTTCCACACTTGATCATCTCCTCACCCTCTGGGGTGTACTCCTTTATGTGAATCGTGATACAAAAAATGGAGTGCGAGCGACTACTTTGCTTATTAAGCAGTGTCTCTGCTGTACGCCTCTTAGCAGAACCCCTTTCTAATATTTTGTAAATTTCATCAGCAGTACGCACTATCTCCTCCTCCAAGCCTCGGACAAACACACCTCCCTTACCATCTTCCATAAGTGCCAAAGGTTTCTTGGATTTGTCATCAATGAACTTGGAGCATTCCTCAGGGGCAAGAAGATCAGTTATTTCCTCATTGTACAGCTCCAGGAATTGAACTTTCATGCTGTACTCGGCTTGTTGAGCTTCTAATATGTCAAAAATTCTGCGAACTGATCTGGGGATGACACCGGCATCGCTTGGAAATTCTCCATTCTGAAGAATCAAACAATAATAAGTGATCAAAGCAACTATTATCACATCTATAAAGATCCCATAGCCCATTTACAACAATGGTGAAGAGCGAAGCTTCTAACCTTTTTCCTTGCTCCACCTTCCATAGTATAAGTCTTTCCAGTCCCCGTCTGACCATAGGCAAAGATTGTGCAATTATAGCCTTCCAAAACCTCATTCACTATGGGAGATATTGCATGATCAAACAAGTCCTTTTGTTTAGACGTCGGACCAAAAACCTGTAGCACAAAATTTCCCACAATTATGATTTTTTTTGGGAGCCCTGGGTGTTCAATGGGCAGATTGCATAACTGAGCGGCAGAGAGCCCACACTTTAACTATCAACGAAATCTGTTTGGTTCCTTGCATTGCAAAAAATAGGACTAGATGGGTAATGACTATTAATTTTCACTTTCAGAAACTCATTGCCTCAGAACAAGCAAACGTGAGAAACAAAAAATACAAACAAGGGAAATTAATCACAAATCTTGTAAAAATTGAAAGAAATTACCTTATCAAAAGTAAATGTCCTATCAATTTGCTTATTAGCTATAAGCTGAACAACAGAAACCTCTCTTCTGATCTCATTGCAAGTAATGACAACTGGAGTCTGAAGCCTCTTCTCATCCTCGTTCGGAGGCCTATAATAAAATCAGCAAACTTCGAAACTTAATCGTTCCTCAGTCAAATTTAACTGCTACCCAACAAGCAGCCGAACAGGAAACCAATAAATAATTAATTCAATAGTGGCTTACTAACCTGCAACGTACAATAACCTGTATGTTGACACCTTTTTCTCTCTCATGCTTGCTAGAATTTGAGTTCTCCAGCCTTAGATCTCTGCTTGACTTATCCGTCGACCTCGGAGTCTGCACCGGCGATTTAACCTCTCCACCTCCCCGCCTTCTGCTTTCCATATGGTAAATTTACTGGCAAAATAATCTCCCAAATAATTCCTCAGTTACGACACCTAAACCAAGCAGGAATTCCACTCAGAAATCATGCAAATAACAAAACCCTAGCGAGCAGAATCAACCCACATTTGCACAAAAACAAAGCAAACACAACTTTTGGAGGAAAAACAAATCGAATCTAGTCCAATCTAACCTCAATTGCAGTACATTCATTAAAAAAGCATTCGATTAGACAGATGCGAAGAATAATAAAAATACAGATGCGAAAAAGTAATCAACAAGCAAGAAAATCAGTTAAAAGCGAAGGAAAAAATGGGGAAGAACAGCGACATTGTAGCTGGATCGAAAATGACCTAATCTTTCAAAAAACCTACACATCCGATCAATCCCCCATTGTCGAAACAGCTTGATGAATTGATTAAATACATGAAGAAAGAGAACGTTAGGGAGAGGACGAAGCAAAAACCTGGATTGAAGTATAAAGCTTGAGATGATGAAGACGAATTTGGCGAGAAGGTTTCAAAACCAAACTAGAAAGCGAGTGCGTGGGAGTGTCTGTGTTCAGCATTTTAGATATACAGAGAGGATTATGCGTCGGGTGATTTTTTTTTATTTTTTTTTTTGGGTTTTGAGGTTTCTCTTTTCCTTTTTTTCTTGGGCAGGTGAGAAAGTGGGGTAGAGAGAGAAGAGGGGGAAATTGAAAGTTACGCCGTTACATAGGAGCGGGCCGCCGTTTGGAGGAAACGTAAAGGTCTACTTAACGACAAGAATAACGGCGTTATGGAAAGATACCATTCCAAGTTTGAATTGTGTTGATGACCGTTATAGAGATCGGTGGACATCGTTTTAAATTTTTTGAAAACTGAAATATTTGTCTTATTATATATTGTATATTTTTTTTAAAAAAAATTATAACACTTCTTCTTCGTCTTTTTTGTCACAGAAGTTTTCTTTCTGTCGACCTAAATCAACTTATAGGTAAGAAGGTAAAAACTACTTAGTTAATCATTAGCAAAATTAATTATCAAATGTCGAATTTTAGAGATAATTGATACTTCTAATAGCCAATGTTATGCTTTTTAAAAGGAAAAATTATAGTATAATCTATCAACAACAGATACAACAACAACAACAAACTCCCAGTGTGGGTCCCGCTTTTGCGGGGTCTGGGGAGATCCAGCTGTAGGCAACCTTACCTCTACCGGTGTTTCTATCCATAGAGAGATTGATTCCATAAGACCCACAAAACATTTTGAGAAAACGGTTGCTATAGAAAACGGTTGCAAAAACCCAGCAGCCGAGTGAGGGAGAGAGAGGAAGAGAAAAAGGTCCGGAGACATACCTCAACCCACTAGGGGCGCTTTGTGCCGTCATATCCCAGAAGAAGCATGACCTGCAGGCAAGCAAACCAAAAAAAGAAGATACCTTAATCTTGTCCCACCCCACCTAAGCTACTGCCTCCTACAGAGCCGGGCCCCTACAATCGGGCCCCCTATCAACAACAGATAGTTATTGTAAATTATAGTTTAGCTTTTTAGTTTGCCAAAGTTAAAAATATTTTCGCTCTTTATTTTGACCATGAAGAGTATGCACTCTAACCAAACTCAGATAAACTTATATAATCAGTCATCCGCAATAGTCTATTTAGGAGAACAAGTGGCATGAGTGTGCAACGGCAGGCTTTGGAACACCCATGTCACTTGAATCATAGTTTTTGACATACTTCATATGCTACAAATAACTCTCATTGATATATCTGAACTCATATATCATGAAAATAATGATAACTTTACTCAAATTAAAAATATTACCACATGTATACTATTTAATTCTATTACTTTCTCTTAATCAGTTTAGGTAAATACTAATACCAATGAACTTGAAATTCAACTATTTAATAATAACTCTGGTAATTTCTTGAATTTGACTAATGAACACCATCTTCGATCTATGATGTATGTTAGTTTCTGTATTACACGTAAAAAAAAGTTTTGGTATGTTCCTGCAGATGAGTGACAGAGTTACATAGATTGCACTAGTAACTAATAGTAACACGAAAGATTGATAATTTTATGAGGGCATGTTCCCTACTGCAAGGAAATAATGGGCTCCACAACCACCCGTCTGCGATCAAGAGCTAGTTTTAAATTATGTTTTGTCTCACTAGAATTTGTACCTAAAGTTTAGTTATTTTTATACAATTTTTTTTCTAGAAAAAAGTAACTTTTTAAAATTTTTTCTTTTCACCAAATTTTTCAAGATCCAAATGAAGCCACTTAATTTTTAAGTATTCTCTCACCAAAAAAAAAAGAACTTTGAAGTATGTTATTAGATGATCTTAATCTATAAACTATATATATAGTTATTGAATATTACTACAAGTTGATTTAAATAATTTAACATTTATTCCTCTTAAGTAAGATTTTAAATTCGAATTTTATGAATACAGAAAACATATTATAGAAGAGTTGAGGGCGTTTTCTCTTCATGGTTCAACAGTAATTAAAAAAAACTTTACATTCTTTTTCATAACGTCTTTTAAGTTCTAAACTTAGTTGTCGATATTTTAAACACACACACACATATATATATACTCATCTTAAATAACGACAATATACCAATGTGAGGACTAAGGGAAAAAGCAATACATCAACTTAGAAACTACAACACCCCCCCCCCCCCCCGTTTCGTACTCTCTAATGCTTCATTTAGACCTTGGAAAATTTGGTGAATAGAAAAAAAATTAGGGAAAGTAAAAATCACAAAGAAAATCACATATGGAAGAAATTATGTGAAAAAATTGCCAGAAACAAGTGATAAAATTTTTCTCATAAAATTGTGAGTAAAGTTTAAGAAAAGTTTCCAAAAGAATTATTAACCTTCTCCAACCTTGCGCTACTTAGATGATATTAACATGATTAAAGTAATTCATCAACATTCAAATTTCTCATCTAAATTCTTGTATTTTTTCCTCGATCCAATCAAGAGAAAAAAAACTCAATACTTTCTCCCTACTTTTGTTCCTTCATATTTTTTTTCCTTTAACTTTGTTTCTATCAAATTTTCTAAGGACCAAACGGAGTTTAAAATTTTGACTTTGTATCCCCTTCTTTCTTCTCTTTCTTATATTGTTGGACTGCTATGGCCTTGTAGACAATTGTAAGCACTTTTACTTTTTGTGCTTCAATCGTTTAGGATATTGTTTTTTCTTTCTAATAATTTTTCCCCCCTTCTTATAAGAGTTAGAGTTCCCTTCATAAGGTTCGGTATCTCACCTGTTGTGGAAGTTGTTTTTCTTGCATGCATGTCCTGCAAGTTTTGTAAGGATGTTGATTCAATCAGAGAGTTTTATTCTAGCCTTTTCATAAGATGAATTATTTATATTTGTCTTTTAGATTATTGACTTTGATTAAAAACGATCCAACAGAGAGTCATATAGGTCGATCATGATAATGTTTTTTCAAGTCGGACATACCATATCACACAGATACATACTTGTGTTTATGAGACTGTAATATAGATCACCAATAATAAAGATAGATGGATTAAAGTTGAAGGGCGTGGTTTGTGGCCAAGATAATGTTGCAAGTATAGAGTTAGGAAGAAGTACATTTATCATTAACTTAATTGAAATATGGATATGTTTGATCTTTTAATTTTATTCTTGTCAGGAGTTCATTAATGCAGATGCAATATAACTTTTTATTCTTAAATTTAGTATTCTATATAAAAATTTAAAAAAAAAAACCATGGAGATTACGATAAGTTACAGTGCAATTTTTCAAATTCACATCTTACATTTAAGAAATCTTATCCATTAAACTAATTAATATTCAGAACATGTCCTTTTCACCTATGAGAAGTACTTGCGGTGCTTATTGTTTGAACATGCTGAAATGTTGAAAACTACTGAAGTTGCTGAAATATGCTTAAACATACTGAAACATATTGACACTTACTGTAGCATGTTCAATGGTTGAAGAAAATATAACTAAGTATTTTCAATAAATATTTAACAATATTATATTGTACTGAATGATTCTGAATTGTGTTTAGTTATGCTGAAAGTTATAGAATTCTTCTGAAAGTTGCTGAATGTTGATGATAAGTCAAAAAGAACATACTCTAATATATAGTAAAACATAATAATGTGATGATTAACATACTAATGTTTAAATTGATTCCTTGAAAAAAAAAATTGAAGTTGAATATTGTCAAGTTTATTAGTAACTTAAATATTCGTATTTGCTTTTACTGTCATATAACTAAGTGATTTATAAATCATCACATTTATCAGTTCATATATATGACTGTGTAGATCTAGTAGGAAAATGCTAGCTCCCATTGATTATAATTTATTGTTTTATTTTTTTCTGCACCCATGCTAATTTCTTGCTAAAGATATGAATGAAAACACAGTCGCAATTCGCAACTGATTATGTCAGTGAACATGGTTATAAAGATTTTCATCAGCACACTGTCTCAAATTTATACTACTATGAAATATATTCTTGGCCTCAGGGCCCGTTCTTTTTGTGGGTATATTTCAAAATATCAACCTCAACCTACTTCAACCTACTTTAAGTCACTTCCATTATTTTAACAAAGTTCAATTTATCACATGAAAAAAATTCAACCCACTTCACCTTTTTACCGATTCCAATTTACCTACGAAAAGAACAAGCCCTCAGTCGGTAGGTGTTGGATTATAATAGTGAATCTTGTCACGTACTGATGAAGCATATTATCTTGAGCATGCGTACAAGCTCAGAAGCTACTTCAATTATTACCCATTAACTTTGGGTTCAAACTTAACGTATGTGTATCACTCATCTCACAAAGAAAAAAAAATCTGATGTGTATTACTCTATTAATTCAGACCCAATTATTGAGATCAAAGATTCAAAATTACGAACAGATCAAAAGCAAACCACCCAGCTCCCATCATGTATATTACTATCTTTTTTGGTACAAACATTTCTAATCGGCTTATCATATTGCACTGTGGCCTCTGATGATAAGAAGGCAGTGGCGAGGAATTGTCATTTAGGGGGTACGTCTCCTCCTCATCTCTTCTTGCCCCATCTCATATAGTTCATGTGTTCATGTCTCAATCTCGATCAAACCCCACTCTTTCAATTATTGGTGTCCTTGATCACTAAAGAAATTTGTGTGTGTAACATCGTGAATGACTATATATGCCCAGTATGAAAACAATGAATTTAGGAATTTTTCGTATAAAAATGTTTATTTTAAAACTGTTGACTTGGTTCAATACTAGTGATATACATCTCATATACATCCATTTTTCATATTTCAGTCTTGACATACGCATCTTTCTTCATCCAATAGTTGTTTTCACACATGCAGATATGACCTAAAATCGGACTGTGGATACAATTGCTAATATAATTAACGCAAATATTGAGGCTAACAATTGTACGTGGGCATACACTGTGTTTTGACAAATCTAGATATGCTAGTTGGCCAAGTGTGTCACTGTTTTGATCATATCACTGGCATGATAAAGTCTGCTTATATGCCTTGTTGATCAAGAGCAGAGTAAGAAGAATATCGGGAAGTACTACATGACCCACCATATGGCGATATTTGAGATATATAAAGTTTCATCGATCTAATCAGATTAATTAAGGATTATCTGTCCTGAATAATATCTAAACTAATTTCTTTAATTTTTTTATATTCTAAATCTTCTTTTTATTCTTTTTTTAATCTCGTTCAACAAAGATGTCAAGGATGGTAAAATAAGTTTTCCTTTTTAACTTTTTTCCCACCCTTTTCAAGTATGTAATTAATTAAAAGAAAGAAAATATGATTGCTTACCCCCCCCCCCTCCTTTTTTTCCCCTTTTGGGTTAAAAAATGAGGTATAAATTAATATTTCAGTTGAGATTTAATTAAATCCATCTATTTCATATGTATGAAATCTAGATACATTATCAATTGAGCTAATTAATAACCATTTTGTATTAAAACTCTAGAGATAGTCTGATAGATCGTATGATAATTCTCTTGTCCATTAATCTTCGGCAATTCTTATCAATGTACCCAAATAAAGGCTGAGTTTATTTGGGTGATTGAATGCATGCGATATTCAAAGAGAAGAAGACCAAGCATGGTTATTAGATTGTAACTTTTTAATCAACGTAACTTATCCATATTAAATCGCATCATCTGTTTTTACAGGTTTTACAAATACTTAAAAAAAATTAAAAACCCTTTCAACCAAGCTAATTGATTAACGATGGATGTCACACGGGCAACAAGGCCTTTTCAAATGCATCATTAATGAAGTGCTCTCTCTTCCACTCACACACTCCCTCTCTCTCTGGCAGTGCAGATGCAGTGGCGTGGGGTATAGCTAACTAGGAGGTGAAATAGTTGGCTTGAATAGTACTCAATGACTTATAGGAGTACGTAACACGTATACTTATATTCACGAGCAAACGTATTCTTCACTCCAATATATATCATCAATTTTTTGTGTTAATAGGACTATTCTTTTTGTTGGGAAATAAATATTAGGAAGCGAGATTTAAGTAAATTAAAATTTGTATATTTTTATATGATGGATAAAAATTGGTTAAAATGATGGGTTAGAGTGAATTGAAGTTGGTTAAAGTTGTTTTTTTATTTGAAATTTGTAAAATGGGTTGAAATGGGCCGAAGTTGGTAAAGTATGATTTATCAATGAAAAGAACAGGGCCCAGTTGACATTAATCAAAAGTATCTATCCCCCTCGAGATGGACATTCCTTGCTTATTATCAGACAATCACTTATTCACAAACTTATGAGTTCAATACATCTTATTTAGCAGAAAGACGACCGGACATTCCTTGCTTAATCACTTATTCACAAACTTCATGTGGAGCTAATAGTTTTCATTTTCCATCTCATGCAAAACCCTTTTCGCTCCGCTTAGAACTATCCACCTCGAGAGGCATTTTAGTGATGGGTTCTATAGGAATTGAACGATCCTATTTGGTCAAATACCTAGCGACAAACTCTTATGTTCCTTTTATTACAGTATTTCTAAAGAAGTTCCTGGGTCAAAAGGAGACTAAAAGTTTTTTCACTATGATAGTGAGGACGAGATGGATGGATATTGAGAATGGTTCTAGGACTAGTAAGAATGACGATGAGCTTGAAGATAGTTACAATAGCGATGTTGACATTGAAAATGATCTGAGGAGGTATCTAGTTGTGGAGTAGGATATGGATGGTATTTCTATTCGAGATGGGAAATAGAACAAACCCATTTTATATTTTATTTCAATCCGAATTAGTAAAAATAATGTCTCCTCCGCTTGCATAATACGGATTCCAAATATTCATGATCTGCATGTGAACGAGTCAAATTACGTATTCCACGGTCTATGAGTGAAGTACATCTCCATGAATTGCTTTGTCTTTCTAGTTTCAACTGCACCGTCAATATGTGTACTGGCGGGCTGCTATTCGATTCTTTCTGATTTACTCCACCCTGCAGAGAAAGAAAGCATTCGCCTTTTGCTCTTCTCTCCCTCTCTCTTTCCCTCTCAATGCAACATCAAAGACATACATGCTTGATTCCGCTCCAAGCAAACACCCCTCCCCCCCAAAAGCAAACAAACATAAAAAGGCTTCTGTAACTGCGGAGATGATGACCCATGCCATAGACATTAGAGGATGTAGAAGCTTGGGCGGAGTCAGGATTCAAAGCAAGGGGGAGCGAGATTAATAATACACATAATATAAACTTTAATAGTTCTAAAAATGAAGTACATGGCTAATACATTTTAAAAAGTTATCCTCAATGAAATTTCATGTTTTGAAAATAAAGCATGATATCGTCATTCGATAGACTTTTAAAAAGATTCAAAAAAAAAAAAGTTCACAGAAGGCATCACAAAGAGTTGAACCCATGACCTTCCAAATGGAACAATAGACAACCAACCAATTTGCTATGCACTCCTTTGTGAAATATCTAAGAACTAATTAACATATACCTATTTTTGGTTTACACTAGAATATCCTACATTTAATTTTTTTTTTCCCCAAAAAGTTGGGGGGTCAATTGACCCCCCTTGCCCCTTAGTGGCTCCGCCACTGTGTAGAAGAGGAGTACTTGATCATGAAGGAATCTTTTTTATTGTTCTTTGGATATAATAGGGTGTTTGGTAGATAGTTTTTTTGGGAACTAGGTTGGTTTTGAGTGTTTGCCAAAAAGCTACTTGTATTATTTGGTGAATAACCTTTTGGAATAACTTTTTTTTATCTCTAAAAGTTAGAGATTGTAATCTTTTTAAGTTGGTTGTTTGAATTTTAATTTAAAAGACTAAAATGTCATTGATTAAATACTATAAGCAAAGTTTACCTATTCTCTCGTGAACTATCTCTCCTAAGTTTTAACTTGCATCTTTAATTCAAATTAAATACTGATCCTCAGTGACCCACACCTTCATAATTTTATTTTAACGATTGAGAAAAAGATAACATTATTAATTCTTACTAATTTTATATAGTGATATTAAATGTAATGCAAATTTTAATTCTCAGTTTACCCCCTCCCCCCAAAATCAATTAATATTGAAAGAATTACAAATAATAAATAGAAATTTGTCTAAATGACCAATAAAACAAGGTAGTGTTGTGGGCCTTAAACATCACATAACTTTAAATTTAGATTGAAAAGAAAATTAGATTTAAGAAATAAGTCATGTATAAATCAATAAGAAGATTTAATTCCTATTTGGTAGAATTAGTAATAACATAGGATTATATGAGCGAATGTAATTTATACATATTACGTAAATTTAATTCATATTGAAAAGCAAATAAGTGACCAAGTAATTACAAATATCATCTTCAGTAGCAGATGAGAGATATGGCCACAATGAAATTTTATCAAATATATTTTATAGAAACAACTAATTTTATCAAGTACATTTTTCTAAAAATAACTAATTCAAATAATTAATGTAAACAACTGATTCAAATAGCTAACAGTTAATAGTTAATACAAATAGTGACCAACTAACAGCTCACAATCATTCCTAAACAAGGCCAATATGGTATCAGAGTATTGAAGTCAAATCTTTTAAAAATTGTTAATGTGGGGCAACCGCACTTTTAATTTCATGACTTCAATACTCCCCCTCACGTGTGGGATACTTGTAACGCCCAATGTATAAACATATTCAATCAAATGAAGACGATTAAATACGTTCATGCATTGGGAGTTACAAGTAGCCCACACATGAGGGGGCATATTGAAGTCATGAAAAGTGGGGTTATCCCACATTAACAAATTTTAAAAGATTTGAGAATGCATACAGGCTTGTGAGTCAATCCACCAATTACCAATTGGTATTGGGTTTGAACCTCATTTGAATTTATGTGCATGACTTGTTTGTTTAAAACCTAACTTTTGTAAAATTTAACAGATATGTATGGTTTAACATCGATCTATACTATTCGCAGACGCCTTGGCTCTAAGCCTCAAGGCTACTAAAACTGGATATGAGTTTATTCAAGTTGAAGGCGATAACAAGATTCTTACTGATGCTATTAATGGGTGCATTCAAGCACCACGACAAGTTTATTACATTATTAAAAAGATCAAGACACCTATGAGAAGATTCACAACCATCATAGTTTCACCATATTTTTTGAGAATTAAATGCCACAGTTGATTAGATAGCGACATTTGAAGACTCTTTTTCTATACCAGTTTCTTGGTCTTATAGTTGGTCATATGATCTTTTCACTATTTTTCGTGATGATAGCTTAGACAAAATCCTTGTAAAAAGGGCTGGTTAAATTTTCTCCCCTGTATGTATTTACTCTTTTGCCAAAAACAGAAAAAGAAAATTATGTCTTGACAATGTCAATGACCATATCATCTAGCTAGTAGGAAGTGTGTATGAAATTACGTAGGTCGAGATGCATACAATCTCATCTTTTTTATTAACTTTGCGCTTTATGCTCCTCGCCTTCTCGTGATCCACTCTTACAGAAGCCTCAAATGTTTTTTTTTTTTTAAAAAAAAAACCATAGTATTTGAAATTGTTGGATATAAGAAACTTAAATAGTTTTTTTTGGCAAGAATTCTATCGTACCTAACTAATCACAATAGAAAACCTATAAATTGACTAATTAAGAAACCACTTCACAAAATAATTAAGTTTGTCACCTGCATCACCGTCTAGTTGGATGCTCTTTTTGCTCATAAAAAGCATGTTCAATTGTAATGGGGTTCCCCAAGTTTAAGAACTTCCATAAATCTAGCTTTTATTAAGCAAGATATTCACCAACCAAGGTGTTTGATTTTGCTAGAAGAGCTCAAACATAAACTTTGTCGCCTTCTCCACATGATTTACCATTCTACATCTGTATATTTACCATTTTAATTTTTGGATTATACTTCAATTGCCACGGGTAGGGTGTAGGTGAGTCGAGCCAACTCGCTTTTTGGCTTGCCAAATCTAATTTGTGGCAAGCTCGAGTCGAGCTTGTTTGGATAGCTGAGTCGAGCTGAGCTCAAACCTTATGTATGAATCTGGGCTTGTGACTTGACCAAGCCCAAACAAATCGAGCTTAAATGAGCCAAGCCTTTGTGTCGAGCTAATGAGTCTAACCATCTTCCATGAGCCTTCT
The DNA here is from genome assembly GCA_017589665.1 of Selenicereus undatus. Lineage (NCBI taxonomy): Eukaryota > Viridiplantae > Streptophyta > Magnoliopsida > Caryophyllales > Cactaceae > Selenicereus > Selenicereus undatus. The sequence continues at coordinate 108,506,094 of JACYFF010019584.1, read as the reverse complement.
TAAGAAACAAATGTTAGGGTTTGAATTATTAAATTTTCTATATAAAGTTAATTAATTACTTTGATTAAAAAACTACAGTTTGCGGCCACGCTGTGACAACAATATGGTGTACTTTTACCTCTCAATCCAATTTTTCTCCCCTTTCTCCTCCCTAATCTCTTTACAATTTAGACTTGTTATCTACTCGTATACTCATGTAAAGACAAAGTTAAGAGTAATTGTAGAATTTATGCAAGTTTACACTTCCAACCTTATTACCGATTGACCATGATGCTAGCAATCCATCAACTATTAACAATTAGACAATTATGATTGTGCTATGACTACAAAACTTATGTACGTTCACCATGCATTGTATTTATTTGTAAGCCTCACCACACATCAATCTTAAAAGGCGAGGTCCGCATCCAAGTCTTAAGGAGAAACCTTTTATTTCAATCTTAAATAAGTCAAGCATAGACCAAAGAGGTAACTAAAGACTTGGAATAGCCAAGGGCTCGAGTCTTAAACTAGCCTTGGACAAGCTGAGCCAAGCATGACCTTGATTTTACCAACCTTGTAAAAACCACAAGCCCATCCCGAGCTTGAACACAAACTCATGAGCCGTACCTGATTTCACCAACCTTGTACAAACCACAGGCCCATCCCAAGCTTGAACACGAACTCATGAGCCGAGCCTCAAGCTCGGCAAGCTCGGGTTTGACTACGCTCAAATACACCCCTACTTGCAGATACCTATCTAATGGCATTTATAAAAATACAATACATTATATTTCTTTACAATACAAGTAAATTTAATCGAAGACACTTAGTCTCTGACTTTGTCGGCAAATTTATGGAAAAGATATCCTAGTTAGAAAATATAAAATTAAAGATCATGTGAACCAAACGATCCAAAAGATAAGTTTTACATTTAGCAAAGGTTGAAACTTAAATGAGTTGAACATAATGTGTTATACTTCCAGGTGTGCAATCTAGGTTTAGTACCCTAAATATCACGTGGCTAGTGTGTCTGTGGTTTGGTTCATAGATTTGGGCGTTTTAGCGATTAGTGACATGGGCCTGGGCCCCGGGCATTCCCTATGCTTACACATAATCTCAATAGCCCTTGTTCTTGGTCCATTAGCCCATTAAGAATATTAACGCTCGACAACAACCAAGTTCAAGTGTCAAGTTCTACTGTTTTTACTTGTGAGTTGTGATTGTGAATCGTCAGTTGTCACACATTATGGATAATACAAATTTTTCCGTGAAATCATCTCATTTAAATAAATATGGTATGACACCAACACAGTTTTAAGTAAGTAATTTGATACTTATTCTCCTAAAATAATATCTCCGGTTCGAGTCTTATGAAAAGAGAAAACTCCTTTGTTGGACTAACAATGATTCTAGTGAAATGGAGGATCCGAGACTAAAAAAAATATGATAAGACAAATTTGTTAATATGTGATTTTGTAAAGTTTTGGAAATAGTTAGTAATTTATTATAGGCTGATTTTTAAATTTAAGAATGCCTATAATTCATTGAGAGATGACATTAATAAAAGTCACATACAAATAAATCTTCTATCACCTCTATGATCATTAGAAATCACCTAAAGATAATCCATTTTACAAAACCTTTTTACAAAAAGGCATGTTCTTTTCGACTTATCATAAGTACTTATCATCAATATTTAGAGACCTTTATCGCAATTCAACAACTTTCATCAAAATTCAGCATCATTTAGCTGATCAATTCACCACATTTCAACACTATTAAGTACTTATCGAAAACACTTAGTCATATTTGCTTCAACCATTCAGCATGTTTGAGTATGTTTCAACATATTTCAACAACTTTGAACATGTTTAAGCATTTTTTAGCAATAAGCATCAATAAATGCTTTCATAAGTCGAAAAGAATTTGTCATACAATGGTCTCATCCAAGATTTACTAATATATATATATATATATATATATATATATATATATATATATATATATATATATATATATATATGTGTGTGTGTGTGTGAAACATTACTTGTTTTAATTTCATATTGCAAAAACTACACATAACTACATATGACCTATTTTTTTGCTGTAAGATAAAGTTGGAATAAGTAAGAAGATATAAATAACTTTAAAGAGTTATAAACAGTGAAGTCTATAAATTTTAAAGTTCAAAACTAGTGTTAAAATCATGCTTTCCATGAACTTGTGTAGTTTTTTAAACAAAACAATATTACTTAATAAATATACACGGTGTTACACTGCTCGTCTCAACCAAAAAAAAATAGGAAATATAAAAATTTTGTAGAATTATGCAATGGAATCTATGCGATTTACAATATTTTACGATTTCAAACAATTTAGTAGAATTGTAAAACTACCAATGGCATCGGTTTTAATAAACTCCTGAAATATTTTTTTTACATTAAAACTTTTTCTTTCATGTTTAACTAGTTTGGACCCGTGCTATGCACGGTGCATGTTAAAATGGACATTTCATAACATATACTATGCAAGTAATGAACCGATAGTCATTGTAG
>JACYFF010019584.1:108480450-108493557 GCA_017589665.1 Selenicereus undatus | reverse complement strand
ACACACACACACACACAGATATATATATATATATATATATATACAAAAGTATGTATGTATATATGTAGGTATGTAGGTATGTATATATACATACAGTTACATGTAAATTTTTAAGACAATTTAGAAATAACAAACAATTTTTCTGTAAAGACTATAGAGAGTTGACATTAATAATAATGTAAATTTATTTTTAAAATATCCATTTTATTATTTAAAAATTCAAATATGATGCAATGCTTGGGTACATACTAAAAAAACTTGTATGCTTGAAACTTCTTTTATAAAAAATTGACTTAATGGAAAAAAAAAAGTAGTGATAATATTTACGCTACTTACTCCAATTCTTTTGAGTTAGACTATAATTCTCATTATTTTTTTATATCAATTTGTTGGCGTCGACCCAACAATTATTCAATGATACTTTTAAAATACTATTTATTTATTCAAAAATTTAATTCCGAAACAATGTATGAGTCTTAGCTAGTATGAAAATAAAAATTTGTGGTTGGCATGAGCTTTTAATTATTCTTTGATCTTGGGGGGGGGGGGGGGGAGGATAGAACATCAACATCGATAGCTGGACCCTTTTCTGTGTTCTTGTCAAACAGATCCTGCATATCCAGAACACTGTGGTTGGGTGGAATAAAAGCCACAATGCATTATGCATTGCAGTACTGCAGTTAGTTTTATGGGTTATCACACCGCCTAAAATCAACTGATACAACAATATTGGCTTCAACTTTGAAGCTCTGATGGCCAATGTCAAGACCAATAGCAATAATGAATGCCCCATTGACTTGTCCAAAACTAGGTCAATATCATTGTCTTCCATGTTTCTAGTCAACAATTAATCATAGTGGAAACCAAAGCCCCGGAAAACAAAAATGTCTGATTAATTTCTATTATTATTGTATTTATGTATTATAAATAAATACAATAATAATAAAAATTAGAATTAATCCCCTTGCGATGTAAGGGTTGAGTTAAACTTACTTTTTAAATTTACTATTACAATTTAATTGCTAGAAAAATACAAATTTTAAAATGGATTGGCATATTCTCATTTAAATTAAGAGGGAGTGATCCTGCTGTAAATGCTATCTACAATAACGTACCAATCGATATAGTGTTAAGTACTTATCTTAAAAATTAAATGTGTATATATCTTTACTATATAAACTTATTTTTTTAATAGGAAAACTATTATTTGAATTCAGTTTATGAATTGATTTAGAAATTTATGGATTGTTTAAATTACGTGCATGTTTTGTTTTTACACTTGTGAAAATATATGTTTACATGTAATTTGTTTTCTGAACTTTCTAAATTCATATATATACATTAACAATCTTATTAATCTATTAGTTATCATGGTAATTAATAATATCTATAAGTACTTTATTAGGGAGAATATGTAAAGTCTAGTAGATAATTTTGAAAAATGAATTGTGAGTGAGAAAAAAGAAGTAAACGGACATGTAATACAATAAATTTTATTCGTTAATAACATAACACTTGGCATAAGACTATAAGCTAGAACACACAACTTTATATATAGTTATATAATTAGATAGATAGATAGATAGATAGATAGATAGATAGATTTGTGTATTAACAATCCGTTAGTTAGATGTCTATTGAATCGCATACGAGAAACTCAAGTAGTGACATCCCCTCTAATCCCAAAAGAATGAAGTTTTGGCCCACTTATGCTTAGTATGGTCAAAGGCAAATTTCGATCAAGATCTTTTTTACATCTATCTTTTCATTATTACAGTCTCCTTTTAACTATAATCGATCTCCTTAAATCATGCATATTTTTCTTCATTACAATCTCCTTTTTCCTTGATTATTTTCCTCTCGTTACATTCTCCTTTTCTTACATATATCCACCCACTAAAAACTTGTGTTGAAAGACCTAACTTTCAAAAAAGCCAAAATTAAACTAAGCGAAAACAAATTTCGAGAGCAAATTTCACATGATTCATTCTTTTCGATTATTGATAAAGCCATAAATTTTAAGGAAGAGACTACAAGGAGAAAAGGAAAATAACACACCAGAGCAACACAAATAAGACCACCATCAACCGAACATAACACCTACTTTCAAATTGGCTCCATAAAGCAGCTGCAGGCTGCAGCTACAGCAGCACAGTTTCTAGACCAAGCACTAGCTAGCTAAGCATCGCTTAAGATCGTGTGGACCATTGGGGATCTATGTGATGGCTTAGGGTGTCCATAAATACCCCTAACTAAAAAAAAATAATTAATAAACTATATTTCAAAGGCGGTTGAATTGGTATATATGTCTAGATCTGTCACTGATGTAGGCACCGATTTTTTCCTCCTTCATACTCCTTGTAACCCTTTCCATTGCAGCATTCTCATTCTCCACAATCGCTACTTTGAACAATTTGCTAATTTCAAGAGAATCTTTGGCTAATCTTCGAATGCTCTCCAAAGTTTTTTGAGCTAGATCAATCTTGTGCTTGTTATGCTGTTTAGTAGATGCTCTTGGTTACTTTGCACTTGTCTTTCAAACCCCGGCGGCTGTGAGAACTCTTCTGCATCCACAGAATTTTGGTCCTAAAAACTCAAAGGGTGCATTGACATACTTGTGGCTTCTAATTGCCGGCTTAGATTCACAAACGTACTTATCATTGCCCAGTGGTTGACATGTTCTTATGTATTGAGCATTTTACGAAACCTCGTCTGAACATGCATTATTACATGCACACTATCTTAGTCCCATTAATTAGTGAAATTAATGCTATCTTAAATCCATCTGTAGGGTTATCAGCTCCCTTCTCCAACTCAACAACTGAGGTCTCTTTGACTACCTGAATATCCTTCTTCCCGTGGTCCCTCATGTGACTTCAGTTAAAGGCTCTACTTTGATGTTCAAAAACTTCAGTTAGGCCTTAGCCTATATATATTTAGTGGCGTAACGAGAGGTTTCAACTTAAGGGGTGCCCGAACATATATATAATGTAAATTTTAACGTTAGTTTTGAAAATAAAAGTACATAAGTAATACATTTTAAAGGGTTGTACTTGAGAAATCATGTTTTGAAAGTAAAGTAAACTAGAATCAATTTATTTTTTCTTAGGTTTCTAATTATTAGTGCCAACATTAACAAACAAAGCAAACTAATTTTTTCATTAATCAAGAGTATAAGAATTCAAAATTAATTAATTAATCAATCTTCCGCAACCAACAACTACCAGCCAAATTATTCTAAATTCCAAATCAAGAACTCTAATTCCTTAATTCATGAGAGTAAATCACTCAATTCACTGATTATCTAGCATAAATTTGACTAAAATAAGCAAACTAATAATAATAATAATAATAATAATAATAATAATAATAATAATAATAATAATAATAACAACAATTCGCACTAAAACTTAAGTGGCCTAAAAATTAAAGGGGCAGGAAAATTAAAAATAGAAATGGACAAATTAAAGAGTTTGGATTCAAACACGCGACCACACAAGGCAAGGGAAAAGAGTTAGGCACATAAACCACTTAACTACCTCACACCTTATGATTTGTACGGTAATTACATTATATGTTCATTTTCTTTGTTTTTCCAGAATTTCTACAATGCAAAATTTTTTCCCCAAAAATCAAGGCCCTTGGACTAACGTGGCTCCGCCTTCGCCTATATTCCTGACAATTTCTTATGTGCTCCCGGGAGCACATACTCTCGTTATCCACACACACACACACACACACACACACACACACACATAGATATATATATATATATATATATATATATATATATATATATTTTACACGTGTATTTGTTATATATTTATTTTCTTAATATATATTTGATGATGTGGCTTGTGGGAGCATATGTTCCCAGAAGTATGATAGACGTATTAATATTTCTTAGGATGACCTGCTAACATTTGCTGAAGAAATTATTTCAAAATTTTCATAATAATTGTTGAAGCTTTAAAATTGAGCTCCCTTAGCTTTTAAACGACAATCCTGAATTATGGAATAGAAAGAAAAAAAAAAGCATCCTAATAGAAAAATTCTAAACTTGCTATCGCTATTTTTTTTGGGGGAGGGAAATTTGACAAGCGTAGATCATTTTTATTGGACCCCCTATATCAAGAGTAACCAACACGTTTGACAGCCAACGGGAGAGCCCAAGCTCAAGGATCAAATTGGCTACCCTATACCTCTCCACATGAGGAGATTTACAAGTTACAAGATTCGATCCTAAGACATCTAGGATGTGGGGTGGTCTCCATATCAAGTGAACCCAAAGCTGATTGGCAATTCGCCATTGCTGACTTCTCAAGAACAACTTCAAAATTTGAATCGTTTGACTTCAAATTGGCAGTGCATAACGTGGAAATTAGCTGCATGTCATATTTATTTATTTATTTATTTATTTTGGAAATTTTCTTCAAAGAGGAAGTCGCGTTTGTTGGGCTGTGGAGGATGATTAGTAGCACATGAGATTAGACAGACAATCATTACCCTCCGGACTTTCACTGGGTTGACCCCATTTTAGTCTGACAAAAATACCACAAGATTGCTGGACGGAATATTTGGGCCTGTGGGCCCACTTTAAGCCCACATCTATTTTTCAATTACTCTTTATCGTCTTTGATTAAAATTCAACAAAAAGAAATTCCCTCCAGAAAGTGTCATTCGAGTTAATGGCAGAGCCGAGATTCAAACCAAGAGGGGCGAGATTAATAATACACATAATATAAACATAATTATGTTTTTAGTAAATCATAAACATAATTATTTACAAAATAATTTACATAATTATTTACAAAATTAGATTTTGCCTTTCTTGATTGAGAATTTAGGAATTAAAATTCGGATAATTTGTATTTATCATAAACAAAGACAAATTTGCCTACAGTCCATGAATTTAACACAAATAAACAAACAACAACCAACAAATTACCCCAATTCTAATTTCTAAATTCTCAATCAAGAAAGGCAAAACCTAATTTTTTAATTGATGAGTAAATCTCCAAATTAACCACTTATTCAATACAAATTCAATAAAAATTAGTAAACTAAACATAAACAAGGAAGCAATTACAAACAAAATTAGTCCAACTTTAAATCTTCAACCAAGAAGACAATTAGATTAAAATCCTCATTTTTCAATTCATGAATCATGAGTAATTCACTAAATTAATTAATTATTTAACATAAATCTAACTAAAATCAGTAAAATAAACATAATTATTTACAAAATAACAAAATTAAAAACAAAAATTGAGTATTTTTAAGAATTACCTCAAATTTAGATTTGGAATTTAGGAGGAGAACTGAGGAGGAGTGGTTCGAGTGGAGTGGAGTGGAGGCGGGCCAGACGGTTGCCGGCCAGTCGGCGGAGTGGCGGACAGCAGCCAGGGATAGAAGCCAGAGAGTGAGAGAGAGTAAGTGGGCAGGGCAGGCAGGGGTTGGTGTTGGGAAGAGACGAGCTTGAGCGATTAGCGAAAAATAGTCGAGAGGACGACTGGACGAATAAATGTAACACTCAAAAAAAAAAAACTTATAAGGGACTGAGAGGCAAGGCAGAGTGGCATCTAGATAGATTCGAACCCGCGACTAGACGAAACAAGGGGCAGGGCAACCACCATCCTACCAAGCATGACTTTGCAAAATATATTTGAACCAAATTATATATTTGTACAAAAGTATTCCATATTTAATTTTTTTTCCCCAAAAAGTTGGGGGATCAATTGACCCCCCCTTGCCTCAATGTAGCTCCGCCCTTGATTCGGGTCCCACCCATCTCCTCACTGTACCTATGTTTTATTGGTTTCCATTATGCAACTCACCTAGGCCATATCGTGTCTAGTATTAGGAGCTAATTTATGCTTCTTTTAATTCTATCTTATTAAACTATCTTTTTTCAATCGTTGCATTATTTATTTTTCATCTACCAACAAGACTGCTAATATTGAGTCAGAGAAGTCTGTAGAGATATTTCATGAGACAATTTTGTAAAGATATTTCTATTTCTCATTCTACCTTTTTTATGCATCAAACACACAAATCTTTAGATTCTAAAAATGAATTTTAAGAGAAATACGAATATGAGAAAAACTTCTGACCATAATAGAACAAAAGCGACCCAGTTTCATCACATAAACCGATCAACTAAGCGCTAAATCAAGCGACAAAACAACGTAAGTGGTGGAATAGCATTATGATCGTAGCCAGGAAAAAATGAAAAAGACAGGGCAAAAGGCAAGCAATAAAAGTTTGGGTACGTATATGCAAGTAGATCTACCAGGATTTGGAGAGTTGGGAGGAAACCTATATATTGCTAAGGGACAAGAGAAGCAGAATTTGGATTTGGCTCTACATTAGTCATTGCCCAACCACGAAATGAAACGTCACCAAGTACTAGTTTGTTACTCTCACGTGGTGCCCCCTACCAAAGTCTGCCTTTAAATTATTTCACTGTTGAGCTTTATATTTTCGGGGATCTTGATGGACCTACACCTACTTCTAAGCTAAAGATGCCATTGGCGAGGTCCCCTACATGTAATGCTGGCAAAAATATGTCCGATTTAAATACCTGAACTTATTCGATAAAAAAAAATCGATATGATCATAAATTTTCCGTCCACATTTTAAATTCGGATACAATATTTTTTCATATTTTTATTGTATAAACTCAATTTTGACCAGAATTTAGCAATGTTTAAATGCTTATTCACAAAACACATTAGATAAAAGTACAAACGCAATATAATGAGATTAAAACACAATATAATGAAATTAGTACTCTTGAAAGAGTGCTAATCATGAAGACAAGGTAATTTGGTGTGAAATATTTAATTAACTTCACAGAGAAGAATACAAGTACAAGTTTGCATGATTTTGATTTCCTATTTTAATGGTTTTGCACCAACAGTTAAAAAGTACTTTTTACTTCCAATCGGAGCAGTGAATTATGCACAAAGCTTTAACTTCCATTCTTATTTCTATTATTTATTTTGGAAACTACGAACCCAGTGAAATACTATTACCCTACTGGCATGAAATTGGGATAAAATTTCACTAAGTTTTGCTGTTTAATACCATGAATGCAACATCCCTTAGTCGGGGCAACAATGCTGTTTCCTACACAGAAATCAACAAAGTTGTATAGGATACCTAGAATGCAAAATCATTTCCTTTCATGAATACATAGTAGATCTTGCAATATCCTGTAAAGATACGCCTGATCATAAGAGTACTCGTGACTTACGACTAACAACACAAAATTGGGTGAAACTTATAAAGCCCAAAGGTTAGCGGCCCTTAGGCCAACTGCTGAGCATCCATATGCTTAGAATTAGACCAAATGGTGCATTGACTACGTACCGATCCATGAGAATAAATAAAGTTCTTAATCTAGTATTTTGATTCAAAACACCAAAGTTATTGCGATGCATAAACTATATCCAAAAAGCATGCCTAGGTAGAAATGTCACGAAATACGTTTGCTTAGTCTAACATTCCTTCCGTTACGGAGTTACCGTAGGCTCATCAAAGCCTTCCTATTCTCCATATGTAAAGAACACAGGTGGTAAATTTAAGATAGACGAGTTGGTAGTTGGTACAATATGGTATTCACATGGGAGTGAATATATTTATATGTAGACCACTAGAGAGTTCTGTTCTGGCCTAGATGGCTAGACCTATAGACCCCTTGCATATGCAAAACATCACCGGAAAGATGGACGCAATGCAATGCAAAAGAATGCTAGCAGATGGAGATGGGATTAGAGAATCAAATCAAGTGGTGGGGTCGTACTCAAATCTTTATACCTGTTACCTTGAGTGCATTGGGGGCCATGCACACCTTCCTGCATTCTCACTCTTTTTATTAAACGCACCTCGCCCGCAGGAAGAAAGGGGGAAGGGGGTTTTAAAACCTTCATTGTTGGACCGAATAATTCACTGCACTATTTGGAAAATCATAGAAATGGAACTCCCATTCTACCTATAAGAATTGCATCAGTATACTGTCAGTTCGTTTTACACCTGCTATCGTACACATATCGATTTATTAACCTTACTGTGTCAGTGTAAGTCGCAGAGTCGTAGCATGATAAACTTAAAACGAGGAAGATTAAAGCCTTGTAATTTTTTACTATCAGTGTGTCTGCATGAAAAGACTGTGCAACGACATAACATAAGCAACTGAAGCAACTGATCAGGGGTAAATGAGATTAACATGCTCATGTTATACAGTCATAGAGATGACCCCCCGCCCCAATCGAAAAAAATAAAAATAATAAAAAAAAAGGCTAACCCACCAAAAGAAAAAATCGAAAAATTCAACCAAATTCCATGACTCCCTTTTATCTTTTCCTGCTCATTGATTTACTGCAACCAAATTCCAACAGAAAAGATCATCAAGGAACTCGATTCCTTCTTTTCCTTCTTTGATTCACCCCAATCAAATGCCCCCTTGACTCACAGCACTGGGATAGAAATTCCTTGATTTCAAAATTTGATAAATATTTTTCTTTTTCTATTTTTTTTGTGTTTTCCCTTTTTCCTGTTTTCTTTTTTCTTTTTTCTTTTTTTGAGGGGGGGAGGGGGGAGTTGGGCTGAAGTAGACCTATATAGGGGTAGAGAGAAAGTGTTAGGAAATGAGTCAACGCTCTCTATTACAGTAAGTGCATAACAAAGCCCATCGTATATAAGTTGGGACAAAGGCAAAAAGAATCTTCACACTCGTTCATTCCAAATTCCCCTACTCTTCTTTCTCTCATAACCCCTCAAAACATTATTAGCAAACACCATGTACGGCCATTTTAACAGCTCTCTTTACGATAATAATTCCACTGGTTACTTGAGCCCGTCCTACCCTTCCCATTTCTCACCTTTTATGCCCCAATCATGCACAAATGGTGATTTTGACTCCATAGCTCAACGAGGGAACTGGAATGGTAGTAGTAATAGTGGCACAAGCAATAGTTACGTAGGCTCGCCAAGTTCACCTCTAAGTTGCTGTACTAGCAGTCACCCACAAATTTCTGCTAATAACATGATTCAAAGAAGCCTCAGTAGCCACTCCCTTCATAAAAATGGGCTTTACCCTCCTGTTTCATCTCCTTCTGTACTCTATGACCTGGATATTAGTCCGGTCAGGCGGGTTTTTAGTACTGGTGATTTGGATAAGGTAATTCTTATCATCACTGATCGAGGTAGTGGTACAGTTATAATGGAAAATTACTGCATGATCAAACATTCTAGAAAGGGTTTTCTTTCCTTTATTTAATCAACTTTAAGAAGTGAAAAGTTGATGTGTCTGACCTTAATAGAAGCCTCTGCCCATGACAGGGAGTTAGTAACATACACCACCAACAACATCGAGAGAGAAGTCCACTGGCAACTGAAAGTACGAGCATTATTCTTGAAGGTATGACAAGGGCATGTCCCTACAATCCTGAGGAGAAAAGAGAGAGAATTGAGAGGTATCGCAGCAAGAGAAGTCAAAGGAACTTCAACAAGAAAATTCAGGTCAGCTATACTTGTAATACTTATTTTGAAATACAAAATTGCTTGCAGTAGTCACTATAGGAGGATCACCAGAAGGTAATAGTAACAACAATAAGGTCTACACAAAGTGAAGTGAAAAATGTCATATTCTCACAGCAAAATCATAGCTTGCACTAGACAAACACGTTTACCACAACAACAAAAAAAAAGGAGCTACATAATCAGGACTTTGAAATTAAGGGGCTATTGCTGACATGAAAGCCGAGGATCATAGTCTCTCCACTTGTATGACCAAATTCATGTTTAGTCACAATCATCTTTTCTGACCTAACTAATTCCACACTATAAAGTAGTAACATAATCACGTGTAGAGTGGACTTTCCTATAAAGGAACCCAGCACTGATTTTCATGTTTATTAAGAATGGCCCATAAGGTTTTTAGTAAAAAGATATGTACTTAATAAAAATCTCTAACTTGCTATGCCTGGGAATCAGTATGCCTGCAGGAAAACATTAGCTGACAGCAGACCAAGAATTAGGGGCCGATTTGCAAGGAATGATGAGATTGAAAAGACCAACTATTCTCCAGAACCACAATGGAATCAAATGACCGGAGAAGAAGATGATGAGGATGAAGAGCAATGGATCCACCTACTAGACTCCTTTGCATCCAATCTGGTGCCTTAAGGTTTTGATCAGCAATTGCCTGTCAAAAGCAAGCCAAATATTAGTTTAATCTTGCTTTGAAATTTCAATTATGCTTTGTCAACTGCAATATCACAAGTTTGTGTTGAGATTGGTGCAATGTTAGAAGTTGATCTTGTATATAATGTTGCAGGAAAAATCCTGCTCTGTAGTGTGCTTTGGCATTGTTACACATTCAAAATAGTTTGCAAAGTACTCTGCTAAAAGGGCTGTGCATACTGTTTTGAATGTTCCTATGAGTTCAGAAATTTATTGATGAAATCCTGCCTCAGTTTCTATTAGAATGAGCACAATTGGCTTTTTGCAAAAGACTTGGCTAAGTTGCTCAACAAGCCCCCCCCCCCTTCTTTTTCCCAGACACAAATAATCTGCTTGTTTAAGTACATCTCTTTGGTATAAATGTATAATATACTGAAGGAGCTCACAATGACAGCAGAAATCATGATCCTGAAGCACATCTCCTCCTTGTATTCACTTTAACTTCTTTTCTCTATATTTTCAACTTTCAAGTGTTTTCGTGGGTCTTTCGTACACAGCCTCTCTGCTTGTCAGGGGTATATTCGAGAACACTCGATCTCCACAGACCTACTCCATGGGGATTCACACTGGCTTGTTCTTGTTGTCGACAGTACTATGCAGCTAACTTGATTTCTTTGTCGGCCACCGATAGGACTTACATGTTAGGCTAACGCCTGCCTGTCATTGACAGAATTGCTGCCGAGCTTAGGATATGATTAAATTAAACAAGATATGCCTAACTCAATGGGGACCTATTCCTTTATTGCATAATCACATGCTCAGTGATCATGTAACTTTGCATAGAAAACTACTTGAAAATGTTTGGATAAAAGCACTTCAGGCATTCACACAAAAACTTCGGATTTGAAATCCATCTTTCTCAGCCTGTGGACGCTGTTGAGCTATAATGGGACATACGCGATGTTTCTTAGAGTAAATTACACACTGCTAGCAGGAAATTGACTTCACTCTGCATCCTACAGGGCCTAATACAAGGGTTTAATAGGACAATCGTATTCAGACTTCAAACTGTCTCCAAATTCCGATTTCTTTTCTTTTTAACAAGTTGAAAGATATCTCAGTAAAACAGTTATGGTTGTTGGAGCCTACAATTTAGATTGCATAGTAGTATACTATAAACAATTTGGACTGTATGTTGGGGTTTATTCAAGTTGTAGCTTTCTTTTTAAAATTAGTGAGTTGTGAGTAGCTTAACCAATTCTCTCACTTTGTAAACAGAGCTTTCAATGACCAGACCACAAATTTTCCTGAAATTGCATCTGAAGATCAGAATGATGACACATCAAGATAAAGAATTGCCAATAGAAAATTCACAGTTCAGGTCCCGATATGCCTCAGGATACGTCCCCCCCCCCCCCCCCAAAAAAAAAAAAACCCCCAACCCAAAGGGGCAAACGAAAAGAAAAAGTAAAAAAATTAAATGTTGCAGGCTATCATGTGAAGAACAAACGAACAAAGAAAAGAAAGAAAGTAGCACTTCAGGAGGTGGGAAAAGACTAACATAATTGTTATACATAAAACTATAACAAAGTCACACAATAGGGCAGCGCACAAGGTAAAATAAACAAAAGAGGATCCCAGAAGAATAAGAGGCAGAAAGGCATAACTAACCGACACAGTGCTCACCGTTCATGCAGACACAGAGCCGCAACCTACACAACCCCTATGAGTTGGGAAAAGGGATTACTTGTTAAGACCATCATTGTCATTCATCATACACTAGGCCATATTCAATAATATCAGAGCAAAAAATCAGCAGATATAATATCAACATTGTTTGCCATTACAGTTAAAAGGTGCTCTCGCCCACTTGATAAACGAATAAATAGTCATATCTTTGCCGTTGGCACATGAGTCGCAATACTGAGAACATATAGGGAAAATTTTAAAAATTAAGTTGGGAAGCTTGTAGTAGCAGTAATTAATGGAACTGCACGTCTAATCATGATGGATTAATGGATTAACTAAGCAAAAACGTGCGTGGGTCACCTAGGGATTTGCATGCACAGCTTTCGGCGAAGATTCACACGCTGGCAGTGGCTTGGCTTCAACTTGTTTAGCTATTAGCTGTGGGGAGAAAGGGGCCGCAACATGCTCGCCTAAGGGGCTATAAGTCTAAAGAGGTTCTGTTCAGTCCCCTCTGCTATTTCCGATAAAGCAACGAAGTTCACTGGTAGTATTCCATCAAACAAAGTACAGAATGCTTAGCGTAATACGCTGACTTCAGCATATCAGATCACATTAGAATTGAACATTGAAACGTCAGCAATTTTTGTTACGTCTAGAAAATACAATAAACCAAAAAAGAAAGACTAAGCTGCCCTCTCATTCATGAACATTGTTAAGCATCATCTTGACAGAGTATCAGTCACCCTCTGCAATGGGGATCGCCATGGTGTCAGTCACTTCCACCAGCACCCAAGAGCACAATGGATTTGTTTTTTTGTTTTGGGATGGGGAGGGCTGCACTGGTAAAGAAATGGAATGTTCCTCCAAGATACCCTGGGATTTTTTTTAATTACTATTATTTTAATAAACTAAACTAGGGAATGGACTTTTCTTATATTCAAGCTCATCACCAGAAAAAGGCTACAAATCTTAGGCCATCAGTTTTCTAAATATCAATTCTCGTAAGTGTCTGTCATGTGATGCCTTCCATGAAATATAAAATACAAAATCGGAACTACTTTAAAGCTGCCGTATTAAATTCCAGTAAAATATATGATCAAATATCAATAACGCCCAACAGACATCCACCACATTGCAGAAGAAAACAAAAATCAACTGGAAATTCCAAACTCTGAATATGCTTGGGTTCTACCCAACTAATGATCGGGGTCGGGGGGGGGGGGGGGGGGA
>JACYFF010019584.1:108266481-108450642 GCA_017589665.1 Selenicereus undatus | reverse complement strand
ATATATATATATATATATATATATGGTAGTTAACAGTATCGCGCTGATGAGAAATTTTTGGAATGCAGGATTAATTGAGGTTCCTTTTTTTTCATTAAGTAGAAAAGGAAAAGGAAAAAAAAAAGCAAGATACAATAAGTTTGGTAGAGCTTGAATGACAGACGTCGTAAATTCTGGGTCTTGTCATTCAGGAAATTCCATATAATAATAATAATAATAACAACAACAACATGAATTTGACCAAATAAACAGAATATAATGAATGAAATGAAAAAGATTAAATAAATGGAAAGGTAGGTCATCACTCATGAGGGTCCCACCCATGCCGCGGCCTCAATCTATATTCTATAATATAATGCGGAAGAATTATGCTGACGGTCTATTTAAGAAACAATCATGCCTCTACTTTATTCCTTTTCATGTGATTCCACGGCTTCATTATTTCGGGATAAAGGATTAGCTGTTCATGAGTTCAAGATTCAGCTTTTCTTGGGGGGGGGGGGGGGGGTTGATAGAACTAAGATTCATCTTAAACATATAAATAAGCCTTTTGTGTTGTTTGAAATTAAAAACGACGTTTAATATTCCGACCACATTAAAACACTAACGAGTCAAATAATAGTGCTCGACAATCGACATGTTAGTATTTGAACTAATGTTTTAAGTAGCGTTTAGTATTTCGACGAGAGTTTTTAAAATACTAATAAAATTAGCTTGGCATTCAAAAAAAGTGTTTCGTATTTTTTGGTTTAAAAAACCTTTGGTAATTTTTTTTTTTAGCGAATCATCTATATTCATTTGTAAATCTAAATTTTTATGCTACCTCAATAGTTAAGTTTACCAATTTCTTCAACAGCTCATCTAAATAGTAATATGCTAAAAATTATATCAGAAATAGCTATTTAGTTAATTTCTTACATAGCTAATCACTACCTAAATAGTCCTCCGCTATTTGAACATTTTTTTGTTGCCAAATAGGGGCCTTAATCGATTAAGCTTTTATAAATTGTATACCGCCGATTTAACTTTGACTCTATCAACAATATTTATAGACAATTCTTATATTTGAGTTAAAGCACAATTTATAGAGCAGTTTTAGGTTGAATTTGGTAAAACTTTTATCATAACTTTTTATAATAATTTGGTCAAGTTTATCTAATTATGATATTTGGTAAAGAACTTTAGGAAAGAAGTTAATTTTTCTGAAAGCTAACTTCTATTATTTTAAGAAGCAACTTTTAAGAGAAGTTGGGTTATCATTAATGATTTTTTTTTCTAAAGTTTAAATTACCCTAACTTTCTAATTTTAATTTCAATCAAGCCCAATTAATTAATTTTGTTACATAGCTACAATACAGACGATACAACTACAGCTCAACACAGTACAATCGCAGTCTTAGTCTAGTATCTAATTTTAGAGCCAACTTTTTAAAAAAATAACTAAATTTAATTGGATTTTTTCAAAAAAGAATTTTAATCAAATTATGATACTCGGAGAAAATTTCAAGACTACACTAAACATTTTAGAATTCATCTACAAATCTTAAGCCTTATTTGCAAATTTCATATTTACCCTGCAAATTAAATCCGAAAAGACTTCTACAAGTTTCAAAAGGAGTATTCATGTTGGGAATACTCTGCATGCACTTCTACGTGAAATGTAATTAAATCAGACTAAACCCAGAGTCAACATCATAATTAAATAGCCCAAGAAACACAACGATTTGACCCCCCATAGGAATAATTAATTGCATGAAAGTGAGTGCCATCTTGGCTACTTCATTTGTCTGTCAATGTGACTGAAGAAAGAAACGTTCATTAAACACAATAGAGAATTATACGGAGTGCATTTAAGCCCACAAATATTATATTTCTTGAACTAATCATAAATATTTGTCGTCAATATCTAATAACTTTCAGCACAATTTAACATCATTTAGTACAATTCAACATCATTTTACACAGTTCATGATAGTTCAGCATGATTCGATGTTTAGTATGAAAGTGAATGCAAAGGGCAAAATGATGTTCTTCTGAGCATGAAATCTGAAGTTTGATCTAAGTAACACCAACCATCCCCTAGTTTTCATCCTGGATACTATAGCTACGCAGTATGTATCTATTCAGTGCATGCTAATGAAGCCTCTGATCGGAGCTCAAACCTGGAGAAACCCTAAAATATTGGTATGTGAAGGCTCCAAGAGGAGTTGAGTTGAGCATCTCTTCTCGTGCATAATTTATTTCTCACAGCTGTTTCCAGAACAGTCAAGCCATGTATTCTGTCCAAATTCTGTGTGAAGTGCAATCCAACGGAGTACTAATCTGAGGGAAATATGCTGTTGGGTGATCAGCTTGCTTCCTGAGGCTGTGAAGTTCCCAAAACTAAACTTTTCAGGGACGGCATGAGGCTCTCAAGAAGCTCCTTTTTAGTCATAATCCTGTCTGATGCGACTTCATCTCCCTGGTTGAACAATCAACGCAGAATGAATCAGGTTGCATGTATCAACACAATTTTAGCTCAAATGTTACCGCCACAATCACCAGAATACTGTATTTCCTACGACAAGGAACACCTAAGCAGCCATAGTGCCTGGTGGATTTCATTTTTCTCCGAACAAAATGTTAGCCAGGGCTGACAAACATGTCCGTCTGGGTCGCACATGAAATAATCATGTAGATTTCAAGTCTATCTTGGAAGTAGCTTAATATTACGCACGAACAGCAAATGACATATTTTACCACTAAATGGTCAAAATGTGTACTTTGGGTCAAAATTGGGTCGTCTCCTGTTCGGTATGTGGTTTTCTTCGTAATTTTTGGGCCGGGTTTGCGTGTAGGGGTCAGGTTTGTGCATGTTATTGTGTCATCTCAGGTTTTTCCCAGCTGTAGTCTTAGCTTCTAATGTTTCCAAGAATGTAAATACAATAAATGCAGGTCAACGGAACACAATTCCAGGGCAACAGGAAAAACATGCTGCGTAGGGCCAGAAATCCTGCACTATCCAAAGGATTACAAATTTACAACAAGAGATCACAGAGACTATAGAATCAAAAGGCAGTCAAACTACAAGTAAAATACCATGGAGGTTTTCTGTTCCCCTTTTCCTTTTTCTTTTTTTTTTGGGGGGGGGGGGGGTTAAGGGTGAGTGAATTTGCTTACCTCACTAGTTGCGGCTGATGTCGATGCCAAAAGCGCCACAGTTGCTGAATGGTAGTCCATTAGGGTCTTATATGCTGTCTCATCTAACTTATCCTGAACAGAAGGTAAAGGAAATGCTCTTCAGATGCAGCATGGCGGCATTGAATAAGCCCGCCATATTCAAGACTAGTACACATCCTAAGGAACACAATCATGAAGTCTGCAGTTGCCACATAAAATAGCGCAACTTCAACATATATTTGGAATAAATTTACAACATCTATGAAAAGCTGTTTCGTCCGCGGGGGGTGGGGGGGGGGGGGGGAATGGAGCATGACACAAAAGAGAAGGGAAAAAACACCTCAAGGACAAATGAAATGCTTCACAATGGATATATGGTCATTTTAGAAGAAACTGCAAAAATTTCACCTGATGTTCCCCAAACAATATGTGGAATGTGGACTACAGATTAACAATTCAAATCTCAAAAAGCAGGAAAATGTAGGCAAAAGACTAATGCACTACCTTCAACCGAGAAACAGCCATAGACATGGCCCTTCCTGGAGCTTGAAGAGCTTTATTATGAACCTATTATCAGAAACCCTATCAGCATAGGGTACATAAAGGATATAGTGAACAAGGATATGAAAAGGCATAGGCAAACACTGACCTTGAGATAAAGCAAAGAGACAACTTTTGGAAGCAGTGAGACTGGATCTGTTTCGGCCGATACCTGAGAAGCGAGATCCTGGATACACATTGCAATAGGAAGGACTCAGAATAGGACCATATGTATCTGAACGCTTGCCAACCATTCCTTGATTCTAAAGAGATAAAAAGACATGTATGCCAATAATCTGGTATACACAAGATCCATTGACATATAATTCTTGTAGAGGAACAAGCCCATTATAGAAATAAAAGTCTAAACCAATTTCTTCGACCTTGTTGATTATTTTGTGGCACCAAACATTGCACAGGTATCACAGTTTGGATGTAAAACGAGTGAAAAAATTCAGCAAAGAAACAGAAGAGAAATTAGACGAGTGACAGAGTAGGAATGACAGACCATTCACCAGCTAAGCACACACACGCATCTAACTTTGCCACATAATGTGCAGTTCGTTTCTTCTATCACTGTTCTTACTCTAGGCGTATTTGGCCCAAACTCCACAGCATCTGCACGATGGTTGTTCACCAACATATTTGAAAGATTTTATTCAAGCATAATCCAATTTTTTCAGGACAATCACAGATATATGATCTTTATTAAATGTGCTCGATGACCAGTTGCCTAAGAAAGGAAACTATTGCAGGATAAGAACAAAGGAGAATTAAGAAAATATAGATATATCTTAATATTGGCATATGTGAAATATTTTTATAATTTATTATTTTCGTATGTTATCTTTTAGAAATATTATCTTTTCGTTTATCCTTTTAGGTAGTGAATAATATCCCTTAGATTAGGTATTTATTTATTTCCTTAATGTTTTAGGTTTCTTCTCTATTTAAATTCTTTTGTTATGTATTAGTGAGACACAATTGAATAAATTGAAATGTTAGAGTATTGAAAGTTCTTATGTGAATTTTCTTATTTTTTGAATTTTCTCTTAGAGTGCCCTACATCAATTGTTTCTTTTGTAGGAATTACTCTTAGAGCATCCTACATCAATTTGCTATCTGAGCGTTTCGATTCATACCGCTACCAATTCTCCTTTTTGATCCCTACTCTTTTATTTTGCAAGTCGGCCAAGCCTCCCCTCCCCCAAAAGGGAAAAAAGTCTTCAAATTCGGTAGAACAGACCAAACCCAGAAAACCCTACACCCCTTACTGCTAGTCATTGACTCCATCACCCAGGAGCGCCGGCACCACCATCAGCCACCAACCCAGTCGCCACCTCTGGCCGACCACCACCATACCTCCAATGCTGCAGGTCGCTCGCCGGAACCCTAAAAGCCCCAATTCGAAAGCCATAAGTATCGAAATTCCCAATTTCGCAACCGTAGCTTCTCAAATTCACCCTCCACCCATCACAATCCACCCAAATCGAACTTACCCCTCAATTACACTCTAAGTTTTGTCCCAATGCCCTAAACCAATTAAGTGGAATAGTATCAACTGTGGTTCAATTGATTGCTCAATTACCCACGAACCCTAACACTAAATATCGCCCTCGATTCATCAATTTCCTTCAAAATTGACATTATTTCTCCACTTCCTCTCCATTTCGCCCCTAAGCCCCATCCCAATTGAAAGAAAACGCTTCAATTTGACCCTGAATTGATTGCTCCGATCTCCGTGAAGTCCTAAATTGCGACCCTTGCTTTGTTCGCAATTGAGGGGTAGAGCGCATTGAAACCTGCCACCACTGGCCCTTCCTCCGACCGAAATTCATCCTCAGTGGCTCAAACCTTTGGCTGTGCTTGTTGTTCGGAGTTGTTACTGTAGAAGTGCCTTGTTACTACTGTTGTAACCATGACTGGGTGTGAAAAACATCATCAGGCCTTGTTTGTGATCATTCATGATAAAGCACTTCCGATTACGACAAATGTTCTGCACCAAGTTTTTCTCTCCTTATGGAGATGTAAAAAAGATTGTCAGATTTCAAACAATGGGTGATTTTCATACTCAAGTGAATTTCTACTCTCATATGAATGTTATCCATGCCTTCTGCAAACTTTAAGGTCATCAGATTCATGACGGTTGTTGTGAGTTAGATCTTTACTTTGCTAGTGAGGTCATTTGTGATTGTAAGCTCTATGTTCCTCGTTAAATATGGGATTATGAACTTCCGAAATCTCCTTTGATTCCTTTGAAACTTCTCATTGAAGATTGTAGGGTCTCCTCTCTAAGATCTTCCAGGAAAGGACCGGCTTCTTCTTTGTATGAGATAAATCCAACATATTATGATGCATATGATAGGGGATTTATCATTGAGGACAAGATAGATGAAACTCTAGAATACGAGAATTTGGAAGCAAATGTCTGAGTCATAGAGTACCGTCAACTTCTAGATATATAGTCAAATGGTGTTAACATCAGCCTCCTTGATTCTATGATTCAAGAAGTGTAAGTTGGGGATTACCAATCATATGCCAATGAAATACACAATGAGGGAATGTTCATTCTAGATAGCAATGTGGATGCTTTCATTGGGGCACCTAATGAAGATGATGTCCAACCACCAATACAAGTGAATGAAGAGTCTAACGATGATAGCAATCAAATCTCCCATTATCTCCCATGAATATTCATTGGGCATTCAAAAATCTAACCACATGCAAGGAAAATTCGAGATGGGTAAACTAATCATGTTTTCAATTCATGGACAATACTCTACATCTGAAGTCAAGACTTGAAAGTGGGCATGTTGATTCATTTATCCCTAATGAACTTCTAATTGGCAAGAAACTACATCCGCTGATTGCATTACTTTTCTTGGAGAAGTTGAAAGCCGCATAGTTTTTCCATTTGCAGAGTGACGCGAAGTTGTTTCTTTGCTTGGATTCCCTCTTTCTACCTCTCTAAAAAACTCGAGGATGAGTTTTTTCCAACCAAGGGAGAATGATGTAGGATAAGGATAAAGGAGAATTATGAAGATATAGGCATATCTCAATATTGTTATATGTGAAGTATTTTTATAATTTATTATCTTCGTAGAATATCTTTTAGGAATATTATTTTTTCGTTTATCCTTTTAGGTAGTGAATAATATCTCTTAGATTAGTTATCTATTTGTTTCCTTAATGTTTTAGGTTTCTTATCTGTTTAAACTCTTTTGTTATTTATTAGTGAGACACACTTGAATGAATTGAAATATTGAATATTGAAAGAAGTGGTTAGAGAGGACCTGAGAGTTATCAGTCTGACGGAGGACATGGCTCAGGATAGGAGGCTGTAGCGAGATAGGATTAAGGTCTCTGATTGTAGGGGACAGGCTCCGTAGGTAGCCGTAGCTTGGGCGGTGTGGGGTGGGTAGGGTTTTGGTGTGTTTGTTTGCAAGTCGTACTTTTCTGGGATGTGACGGCACCAAGCGCCCCTGGTTTGTTTGAGGTATGTCTCATCTCCCTCTTTATTTGCTAACCGGAACCTTTTCTCTTCCTCTTTCTCCTACTCGGTAAATGATTTTTACAATCGATCTCTCTATAAACCTTTTTCACAAAACTATTTTGTGTTTCTTATGGAATCAACCTCTCTATTGGTAGAAATACCGGTAGAGGTAAGGTTGTCTGCAGTTGAATCTCCCCAAACCCCGCGAAAGCGGGACCCACACTGTGAGTTTGTTGTTGTTGTTGTTGTTGTTGTTGTTGTTTGAAAGTTCTTGTTTGAATTTTCACGGTGTGGGAATTGCTCTTAGAGCATTCTATATTAATTGTTTCCTTTGTAGAAATTGCTCTTAGAGTGTCTTATATCAGAAGTTTACTTGATGACTGATACAATAGACAAAGGCTGTAGAGTAGGTGACCTGAGTTAAATATGAGGAGTTCCAATAGTTACCCTATCTGGCAAGGTGACATAAGGAATTCCATCTTCCTCAGATAGTTTGTTCTCGATACATAGCTCCAACAACTGGCCCTTTTAATATATCTTGGTCATCTCTTGATATGAGTCCTTAATTCTCCCATTAAATGTTTTCACAAAATCTTTTTCTTTTAAAACATTTTCACAAAATCCTTATTTGTGGGTCTTTTGGAATCAGCCTCTGTACGGGTAGGAATGCCGGTAGAGGTAAGGTTGCTTACAGCTGGATCTCCGCAAACTCTCGGAAGCGAGACCCACACTGGGAGGTAGTGTTATTGTTGCGACATAAGGCATGCAAAATGCCCTGTCCAAGTTCGGCATCGCTGACTTAGAGAAGACACATGGCTGCAATGCATCTCACTTTGCCCTAAGGTGTCTTAAATCCTCCTGAGCTCAGTCATATTAGCTGTAGTATAGGCCAAAATCATTGTGGAAGTCAAGTATCATCAGTAATCTTCTTTTAGTATGCTTGCAGTTCCTCAACCCAGTTATTTCAGCATGCTTTAACCAACAATCTCCATGCACCACAATGGCCTGACCAACAGACTGCAGCTAAGGTGCTTCATAAGCTATAGAATTTCAAGTAGCAACCCTTGGTGCTTGCTACGTTGCTAGTGCCATGATTTAAACATTTATTCAGATTACTTCCGGCAGCAACCATAAGGGTGTCCAAGGTCACTTCAGATATCGGAATTCCCATAGACTTTGGTTTTCTGGGGCCTGGCGTGGTGCATAGCCTCCAAAGTCCAAATCAACAAAAGGTGCTTACAGATTAGCTGGTGTCAAAAGTATAGACTTGGCCCACTAAACAGCAGGTATCCTGATCCGACAAGCTGCAGAGTCTCACTTGCAATGGTTTCAAGCTACAATGCAACAACAACAACAACAACAACAAACTCCCAATGTGGGTCCCGCTTTCGCGGGGTCTGGGGAGATCCAGTTGTAGGCAACCTTACCTCTACCGGTATTCCTACCCATAGAGAGATTGATTCCAAAAGACCAATTCATGGATCTTGGAGTCTAAAGCTAGATTTCACAAACTAGCTGAAAGGTCTCCTACAATGTAAGCTACAGATTTTCGTAAAATCCTAGACAGGGGTAGGCCTCTTAGTGCAAGTATTACACTAGTTCAATTCCCCATACTCAGATGACTAATGACATTGTAATATTAGCAGGTCATACAAGGCTTGTACCGCTTAGAAATCACTGGGCTGCTGGTAAAGAGTTGACACCAATGGTAAGAAAATAGATTTACACTCTGATAAGATTAGTCTCACAATATTTTCCATAGTAAAATCTCTGATGATGAAAGAATAGTGTCCTGGTAATATTTGCATAGCTGAAAACGGAGGCTCATTTCTCTGCTCCAGGTTCCCATCCTGGATTCCTAATGCAAGTTCATCAAGCATTACACATCTTCACCTATTGTAATTATCTGACTTCTGTAACTCACTTGCTAATAAGGGCATTGGTACTATGAGCAGAGACATTCCTGTGAATCTCCTCAGAGCACAAAGCAGGACACAAACAAGCTACCTATATAGATTTACAGGACTTAACAGTCTGATATTAAACAGAGACACATTCCTATGAATCCTTGAGAACGCAAGAAACATTATATCAGGTTTCCAGCCAAAAAGAAGCTGAGAGAAACCTGATAAAAGAGTGAGGAAGGTCAAACTATTGGGTAGGAACATGAGAAGAGAACAGCAAAATCAACGAAGCAAGAAACACACACCTTACGATATGAATTTACTAGAGTCTTTTCCAACTTCTTATCAAGCTTCTTCAAGAATAATCCACTAAGGGAAAAAAACCCATGCCATCCATATAGCACATGTCAGTCATCACATGAGCCAAAGGATCAAGCATGAACAAGCTAGGTGGTAGTGCTTTATTACCTTCCCTCAGCTGCTGCTGCTAATGCTGTCATAAATGTGTCTACCCGCTGCCAAATGCAAAAGTATTGAGTACATTCATTAGGAAGAAAATCTAATAACAACAATAACAAGATTTATCAGGACTGGGCTATGTAAAATGGCACTTCTACGCGTAGGATTGCATAATTAATATTTTTAAAGAAGCATACTAAAGAATTGTATGGCTTTTACAGGATAAATAGCCAGCAGAACAAGTTTTAGGTAGGCTTTCAAAACTGTGTAGTAATCCAAGAAAAAAATGCAACAGCAACAGCCTACTGTAGTGGCTTGAACATTGATAACCAAACTTTTTCTTTGCTGCTTATATTGGAACTTGGAAGCAAGCAAACAGAAAAGACAAATAAAAAGTAAAATTGAAAAGGATAAATACAAACAGAAAAAAAGGACTCAGACAAATATTTAACCTGATGGATATAATAATATGAAGAATTTTTTGATTCAAAAGAAGGGGAAACACCACCCTAGAGAATACTGCTAAAAAGGGTCGGCGAAAAGCTAGAAAAACTCTATGAAAGAACATAGGCAACAACCTTTCCTTCCATAGATTCCACCAAAGCGACAGCTTTGACTGAAAGCGAACCGTGCAAGCTCTTCGCCTAAACAAACCAATGAACTTTGTCAAAAACTCAAATCCCATATATCTGAAGAAATTTCTGATACCCCGGGCATTAACCCTGAATAATTCAAACAGCTGAAGTCACATACAATAGAATTCCTTTCACCGGGGGTAAGAGAAACAGGTTCTGAATTTTGAGATTCTTCCACTGCAATTCCGTTCTTCAATTTATTGTAAACATCCTAATTTCCCAAAAAATCATCAGCTGACTGAGCATCATTCAACTTTCCATGAGATAGTAAGTTATATAAAAGGAAAACATCAAGACAATTCAAAGAACAGCTACAACAACAATGAATCCTCACCAAGTTAAATAAAAGCATGTCGGCAATGGAAGCCCCAGTAGTTCTTAATAAATGCCTGTGCAATACAACCTGTAACCATGGAGCAGCCGGGAAAAACCTGATCACTACCAAATTCTCAGTAATAACTCGCGCTCATATGCATACAAGGATGAAGGGGACTCACAGAGGTAGCCTGATCATCTTCAAACAAGTCTAATGCTTTTCCATATAGCTGCATGTTCAAGTAAGACTGACCAAAGAAGCAACAGAGTTTAGCTGGAAGGACTAAGGGAATGCATACAACATATAATGGTAAAACCAGATGCTGCCTGCTTGGTTCAAGCTCCCAGAAAATATAGAGGACTTAAGAGTAGAGAAATTCCTCCAGAACCAGCACCCTTCTAATTGTTAGTAAAATAGATTTCAAGGTAACAAAACTCAGAACTACTACTTCCAGCCATTAATAAAACAAAGCTAACCTCATCAAGCTTCTTTTGCAAGTTATCAACCACACGTTTCATTCTATCCGAGTTTTCTGCTAACATTGCCTTTCTTCTCTCATTCCACGAAGTGAGCAGCATAGGTCTCAAATGATTTGCCAAGGGTTTAAGAATTGTCTCTTGATCGTTCATACCTACCAAAAGGTAAGACATGTATCAAATGATGACCAATGGAGTTTAACCATACAGACAGCACACAATTTACTTCAAACCTTCCTCTTCAAACTCAGGGACCAAGCTTAGAATCTTTCGAACAATCCAGTCTTCTGAAGGAACAGCAACATTGTCCTCTTTTGATTTCTTTGACTCTGAAACAAGCGAAGCTGATGCGTCCTTGCCTTTTCTCTGGTTTTTCTTAGACTTTGTGGGCATAGGCTCTTGATTATCTAGATCATCAGTGGCAGAATTCCTAGTATTCCCAGATTTTCCTTTCTTCTTCTTTGAACCTTTCTCCATGCCTGGCCTACTTGCACTCTCAATACTGGTATCACTTGACTCAGGTAACCTACCTGAATCATTTCCACCTTTGTTTTCCTTGGTAGTATTCCTTCCATCACCCAGTTTGGCTGATACAGAAACAGAGAAGGTCTGCATCTCCTTCTCCAGTCGACTGAAAATATCCTACACAAGAAGACATAAGCATTTGCAAGCATCAACATCTCAGTAACTCATCACCGTGATCTAAAAGTTGCAGATGACATTATGACACTATTATGAGATGAGAAGTTCTCTGTGACTGAAAACTCCAACAAAACCACAGACGTCATTCTTTACAAGGGTTAATAGCCCATACCTTGACAAAGCCATCACTAAGCACATAGGACTCTCCCAGAATAAGTGCTCTGCTGGACTAAAGGCCAACAATGAAAAATCATTAATATAGGTCCACAAATATGAAATGAGAAATACCAAGGAATCACAAGCTATCACCTTAAGTGCTGACTGGACAGATGGGCACAGGCACAAAATCTTATATGCATCTTGGGACCCAAATAATGTGGGTAGCACTGTGAGAGAATCAATCCTGCAAGCATTCACCAGTCAGAAAATGGATTAAAGAAACCAAACAAGTGAACAGATGCTTTTGTCATGTAATCCTCTTTGAGCTCTCTAAAATGCACACAAGGAAACCACACACAGGTTTGACGTTCAAGTAGTGCTTCCCAAGTTGGTAAGATGAACTCACAGGCTGCAGTCACATGGATAATTATAATATCTCATTAATGGATACAGCAACCATTTTGGTAACATTGTTATACTCAGAATTCTGGTACACACTCACACACATAGAGGCTATACACTAGCCTCACCTACAAGATGAAGAAGAATAATCAAAGAAACTCAGTAATATATAAAACATACCAAAAGAGTCGAAGTGCTTACCAGCTATTACGTTCAATGGCATCCTCTATGGCTGCATCCAACATCTCAATCATTGAGGGATGAATGAACATGGTAACCAAAGGAATACCATCGAGATATCTGGACTAAATTGAGAGTTCAAAGCGGGAAAAAATTATTAGATCCCACAGAAACGAAAAGGGTAAGCAGGTAAAGATGCGTAGAAGGCCTCCAAGATACCTGTAGGTATTGCAGAGGCTGGGGAATTCCTAGTTTCTGAAGTGAGTCATAGCTTATAAATGAATTCTGCACCAAACAAAGTAAGAGATGAGCAGGTATCACAAGACGAAAATTAGTAGCAGTTCTGATACATTTGGTAATGTAGAACGCCATGCAATTCAATGCAATCAATTGAGGGAAATTAATTAATTCTACTATTGCATTTTATGGAATTGCGTTACACCCAACCCAAACCTGACATTGCATTTATCCTTTAAAAAAAAAACAAATTACAAAGCAGTTCATTGCGAACCTGTGGATTAGATGCTACTAGCTTCGATCCGCATGCCATGCGTGCAGAATTATTAAATTATAGCACCAAAAGGAAATCAATTACCATAAGTTGTTTTTTGGTTGATGGGAAACACCAAAAGTAATTTTACAACCACGATATTAATTAGATACCATTATTTTTTCAATCAAAATATGAAATAACGTATTAATCATTACCAATTACGAAATATGATGAAGGTACGTGTGTTTCTCTTTCTTTGTGTCTGTGTGCACAGTGTATGTACTTTATAAAATAAAATAAACCATATATAGACAAACTGGCAGATACTATAAGATGAAAGAATTTAACTTTATCAAGTACAAAAAAATGTTTGATTTTCTATTATACTCTTTATTTCCTTAAAATTTAATTTTGGAATTTTTATTGAATTAGGTTGATTATTCAAATGGGAGAGGGTTGGGTAAAAGGGAGCAAACCCTATGTCATGCTTTTGGAAGCTCATAGTCACATAAGTCGCATAAGTAATATTAAACTTTTATGGAGAAAAACAAAAAAAGAATACATAAAAATAAAATAAAGAAAAATAAGATTGTCAATCAGGCTATTAGAGGTATTGTCAAACTTGAAAAATAGTTTTCTCCAAATCCATCATGTAATTAACCTGAACATTAACACAGAGTTCAAAATAGTAAATGACAAACACAAAGATTAATTCAAATTTGAAGGAAAGAGCCTTGAATCTTTGCTTTTCATATAACATAAATCATAATAATGATACATAAAATAAGTATGCAATGCAGTAGAGTTGCACAACTGTATTGCAACCACAAAGGAGTATAAAATTAAATAGTAGAAGATACATAAAATTATAAACTCATCTCTTAATGGATTTTTTTTTATTCATAGAAACTCATCTCTCATTGCCGTAATAAAGCATATACCTTTTTTATTTTCTCTGTTTTCTTCTATTATAACAAACTTGCTTCTTGATTTCTATATATACGGGAAAAATCACTTTAATGTAATACTTTATACTCCTTTGTGGTAGCAATATAGTTTTACAACTCTGCACGCATTGCATGCGAATCCAAATGACTGATTCTATGCATCACTAAATCACAATAGTGATACATAAAATTAAGTTGTAGAAGACTATTAACAAAATTCAATAGATCTATACACTGAAAACATAAAGTACTCTTGGAATTGAATTTGACCGGTTTACAAATCATGTTTTATCACTTGTCAAATTGAAATATCATTGTTAATTATAAAGTTCAAAAACTCCAAATGATAAAAAACAAAAAAGTAACTACAAACTACTAGATAAAAAATAATTATTCTATACAAAACATAGAACATGAATGTCAACAAAAGAAATTACCTTCTTGACTAATTTGATATCAAAGAAATAAACTTAGAATCATTGAAAGTTAAAAGAGATTAAATTGGTGAATGAACATAATTTTTTTCTACGAGGAAAAATACGAAAGGGCTAAACTACTACCAGTCGAACTGCTTTTACACTATAATTATAATATGGCCAGCAACCCCATAAATTATCTATAAAGTCCTCACTCATTAGCCCAATTCCCCCTCTCTTTTCTCTAGTCATTAAACACAAAATTCATCTTTTCAATCCACATGCAATACTAACATCACCCTAAAAAAATATTTTTCATCTATTTTTAATTCATTCAAGTCTTCTTTTCCCTCAATTAAACTCACTTATTTTGTTGTATAACAATTTCCAACGTCTAGAACTATATGAGAGGATCCTTATGATTCGCTTTCCTTAATCAAAAGCTCCCTCTAAATCCTCAGCAACTGAATGAACATAGGCAGCAAAAGAATTGCCATCATCAAACAGAGGGTAAACTACAATCACTGATGATGGATAAGAGGTGTAGAGGAATAATAGGTTAGGATTTCTTTGTTTTATGAAGTTCAGATCATGGGATTGTACAGTTTATCTGAAAAAGGGAATTGGCGTTAATAAAATGGAGTGATGAGAGAGACAAGAAGAGGGATAGAGAGCTTATAGATGAGAGGGGAAGTGAAATGATAGGGATAATATTGAATAACCGCATGATGTTAACTGCAGTACAATTTAAACTCTCTGTCATCCTTATCTTCATTAGATGTGAAGACAATTTTATCCCTATAATTTAAGGTACAAGAATGGTAAATTTGCAAAAGTCAAAGTTATACTCCCCCTTGGCTTTGTATATAACATAGATCAACCATGAATTCAAGCACCGGACATCAGCTAATGGGCTAAGACTTGTTGTGTATACTAAATTTCTAATATGCTGTGGAGATATTCCAAAAGTACCCTTTAGAATTCCAGGAGATGAAGAAGCACCCTTGGTTGGCTAACACAAAGGGCTTTCTCGTGGAAGAATACTTATTTTGTGCCAATAAATCGAAACAAAAATCGTGAATCAGATTATGGTTCTTACGCTATATCTCGGTAGGGAGGATAATGCCTAGGAGGGACTCTCAAGCACACGAAAACAACAAAAATAACAACTCCCAATGTAAGATGCTGGGATTGTGGGGTCTGAAACACACGAATTCTCTATAAATAGATAATTGAAAGCTTGTTCTTCAACAGTATAACATGCCTTATATGCCCATGTCAACCAATATAAATTTATATCCCCCAGAATTGTTTGCGAATAAATGAAGTGAATTGTAAGAGTAATCAAAGTGCCACCATCTACACTACCAAACATCTTTGCCTCATTCATGCTTACCTACTGAGTACTGACATACCATTCAGATGACACTTATTTTTGTAGTCCAATATCACAGGATAAGATGCCGTCACCTTAAACAATTCTTGAAGAATTTGTTTTGGGAAATGTACTACAAGAATCTGACACAGAACATGTTTAATATGGTGCTTCAACATGGGGCTGTCAATCATAATTTTTTTCAAGACTCCTAATATATTTTCAAGTCTTCTAACAGATGACGTAAGGAGAGTGCAAATGTAAACCAAAATACTTATGGGCATATTCTTTTCAACTTATTTTTTTTTATAAGGAAAAGTTAATATATTAATATAGAAAGATCAGAATCTCAGCTACACAGTGAGCATATTCTTTTCAACTTATTACAAGTACTTATTGGTTCTTCTGCTAAATAATGCTAAAACATGCTTAATCATGCTAAATGGTGCTGAATGAGTTTATATAATTAGGGCTAATTGTAATTAAACAAGGAACTATATTTATATAGGTGTGTAACTGTTGTATATATCCAAAATGAGCAATTGTAAACACATATTTGTTTTTGTTGTGGTAGAATATGGTTATTTTCCAATAAGTTGTATTTTTATCTAGTATAGTTGTTGTAAATTACAATAAACATCAAACCTCCTACAGCGGGTCCTGCTTTCGCGAGGTATGGGGAGTATGATTATTCTAAATTAAATTTTAAATAATTTTTTTTAATGATATGCATAATATACAATAATTTACGAATATATGTTCAGTTTGTAGTTGTTATTATTAACACAATAATTTCTTGTATCCTGAGCAATGGATTGCAAAATTAATTCAATTTTCAAAATAATCACAATTAGAAACACCTAGAACGCACATTTCGAGGTACTAGTTAGTAAGTAGAAGTTGACGTTAGTGGTAGATAGTGTTGTCAATGACTAAATGGTGGGGGTTGGCTTCTCTACAATAAAATATTTTCATTGATTAACGAGCTATTAGGAAGGGGAATGAGATAGGGTAATTTTTTAAAAAATCAAGAGATGGTGTAAAAATTAGATTTAAGAATATATTGGATATAAAGTTTGGCAATACAATTATTAGTTTATGAATTGCAATATTTTTAAAAAATTTGTCTTTCAATTTTAATTACATTCCTCAAATAATTAAGCAGTTTTTATATAATTTATGACAAATCTATTTATTTATATAATATAAAAATTCATCAAATAATATCCATTTTACAAATATAACAACATTAATATTTTTTATATTATACTTTAAAGTATAAAACATTTTACTCCCTCCATCTCATATTCATTGTCAAAGCATCATCTTCTCTAGTCTCATAATACTGTCAGAGTTTGCTTTTCCAAAAACTTATCAATGTTTTTATTGGTTGAAAACCTATTTCAAAATAATATCTGTTTTACACATTCCTAGGATTTGGAACATGGGACGGAGGGAGTATTTTGTTCCATAATGTTAAAATTTTACAATAGCAATAATAAAATTATTTATATTATTAGTATAATAAGCTTAATTATTGATAAAGAATAGGTCAATTGGATTTAATCATAATCTAATCAATTAATCCCTTTTACAAATGCTAAATTATGTTGAATTGTAATGAATTGTGGTGATTAATGCTGAATTGTACTTAGTTGTAGTGAAATGTGTTGATGCTGATGACAAGTACTACCATAAGTTAAAAAAGAACATGCCCTATGTAAGCTCCGTACCTGTGAAAGAAATGAATCAACAAATTCCTTCTGCGCAGATGCAAAAACCTGGTACAAAGCAAAAGAAGAACAACCTTGATCAGGAGTACGGCACACTACAAGCAATACACAAACTGTACAATGAATCTAACTGTAACTGTTTACACATGAAAATATAGGTAAAACAGAAATCAACAATAAGATGGGAAACTTGATCCCTACAGCAGGCGTCCAATGAACTCCAGCACGAAGTGAGCCAAGAATTTCTGCTTCTTTCGCCAAGATGTTGAACAACGACTGGAAAAATGAATTATCCATAGCCACACCAGTAGCCCCATCCATCGCCTGCAGTAGTTGCTGCAAGGAGCTCCACAATGCTGACAAGTTCATCGGAACAGTTATACCCCTTGCAGCACCACGAACCATTGCGTTCACACGTGTAACGTATGCAGGGGTGTACAACTGCCCACCTTCAAGTCTCCCTTGTATCTGCATGCTCAACATGATAATAAACCAATCAAAACCCACATCAAAAGTCAAGCTAACACCAACAAAAAGACACTGATTACTGAAGGGAACGCCATACCAAAGTCCCAAGCCGTGACTCCAACATCGAAGAGACCAATTCCGAACCCACTTGTAGCTGTGCAGCAAGTTCAGCCACAGCAATCTGACTGCATTCTTGAAGTCTCTCATTGATTTCTTCAGCCACAGTATCCCAATAAGAACTTGAAATTATTTCCCCTTGGATTAACATAAGCCCATGATCACTAGACACCACAAGTTGAGCTTGTTTCTCAACATGATACAAATCAACACCAGTAGAGTCTGCGAGATCAATCAATGAAACACGCCCTAGCCTGTTTACCTCAGCAACAATTTCAAGCCGTAATTGTTCCTGTTGCACCATCATAATTCATAATAAAAGAGAACTGCTCAACCCATTTGACTAACTTCAATGAAGAATTTTCAATTTTCAACATGAAGAAATCGGTTAATTAACCAATTGAACTCACACAGCACAATGCCCTGTAATTGCTGCCACGCAATTGATTCCATCATATGAAAATTTAAATCGAACCAAACCGAAACATGAATCAATGAATCAATCAAACGAGGAGTGCAGAAAGCGTACCGGAGTGATGTATTCTTTTCCAGAGACAGTGTGGAGAAGATCGAAGTCAATGATTTGGAGCTCGTGAAGCTTCTGAACCAATTCGACGACATTGCGCTCGGATAATCGGATGCTTGATTTGGCTTGCTGAGCGAACTCGAATTGCCTCTGCAATTCCAGCAATTCTTCATCCATTGTCGTGTTTTTGGCTGGGATTGAGGAAAGAGAAAATACAGAAACCCCGATCTGGGTTTTCGGTTTCAGGAAAAACCTTTGCCACAGGTCTGCCTCCAAAGGTTCGGTTTTTTCTCAAGTTTCTGGAATCAGGTTCAGGGGGTTTTCAAGCAAATTAGTCAACACCTTGGCCAGTTTTTTTGTTGAAGAATAGGAATTAAAAAATAGATAAAGTTAATTATAGTGGCTTTGAAATTGGGTTTTCTTTTTTTTTTTTAAGTGGATTAAAATGAGTTGAAGTATATTGAAATGGGTAAAGTTAACCTATTTTTTTTGTAGGTCAATTTCAAAATACCAACCTCAACCCATTTCAACCTACTTCAAACCACTTCAACCTACTTTAATCTACTTCAATCCATTTTCACTATTTTAACCAAGTTCAATTTATCACATAAATAAATTCAACGCACTTCAATTTACTTTGACTCACTTCAACCTACTTTAACCCACTTCATCCTTTTATCACCCCAATTTACTCATGAAAAGAATAGGCTCTAATATAATGAATAGAAGTTGATTAAAATAGTAAACTGAAGTTGGTATTTTTTATTGAAGTTCACAAATTGGGTTGAAGTTGGTAAATTGAATTTACCAACGAAAAAGAACAGGCTGTGTGTGTTATTTTGGGGGAGGGTCTAACTTCTAACAATCTTTGTTGGCTAATTTCAAAGCATTTATCATTTTTCTGATATTACATGCTCTCAAAAGTCACATCAATAAATATATATCATAAATACAGCTGGAAAAAAAATTACATATGGCAAGTGAGAACATATACTCCGAATAGTATATAAGAATTTGCTAGTAATTTAGTTTGGTATATGTGGGGCTAGGAGAGGTGTAGGGTTTCGGGATGTGCGCCTAGCGTCTTAGAATATTGGGTCACTTACTTGTAAATCGATAGAATTAGTTAAGTATTTGCATAGACGTAGAGTTAATATAGCCTATGTTCAAGAGACTAAGTGGGTGGGGGCTAAAGTTAGAGAAGTTGATGGGTATAAGCTATGGTATTCGGAGTCCAGCAAGGTTAGGAATGGAGTTGGTATTTTGTTGATAAGGAGTTGGTTGACTTTGTTGTTGAAGTGAGGCGTAAGAGTGATTGTATTATAGCCATTAAAGTGGTGGTGAGAACAGAAGTCCCAAAATGTGGTTATTGTTTACGCACCTCATATAGGTTTGTCGGACACTATTAAGAAACAATTTTGGGAAGATTTGGATTTGGTAATTCAGGACGTGCCTCGGTCCAAGAAACTTTTCATAGGAAAAGATGTTAATGGTCATATTGGTGCCGAAGCAGATAGGTATTATTCAGCTCATGAAGGTTTTGGATTTGGGGAGAGAAACAATGGAGGAGTTTATGTTCTAAACTTCGCAGTTGCCTATAAGATGTTAGTAGTAAACTCCTTTTTTAAAAAGAATGAGGACCATTTGGTAACCTTTAAGAGTGGTTCCATAAGGGCTCAAATTGATTACTTCCTGATTAGGGCAGATAATAGAAGGTTTTGTAAGGATTGTAAGGTGATACCAAGTGGATATTTAGAAACTCAGCATAGGTTGTTAGTGTTGGATGTGGAGTTCAAACGTTCAAAGTGGAAGAAAAAGAGTGTTGAGGAACCTAGAGTTAAGTGGTGGACTCTTACTAAGAAGAATGCTATTAAGTTAGCTGAGGGATTTTTGACGAAGGAGCTTGGAGGCAGATAGATGATGCAGACACAATGTGGGAGGCAGTGGTAGTATGTATTTGAAGGTTGGCTAAGGAAATCCTAGGTACATCTAGGAGTGGTGGCAGCATAATGAAGGGAGTCTGGTGGTGGGACGAGGACATAAAGGAGAAAGTCAAGGAAAAAAAAGAGGCATATGCAACTTTCGTGAATAGTGGAACGGATGAAGAAAAGGAGATTGGCAGAATTAGTTATAAGGCAGCAAAAAAGGTACTCAAAAAAGTTGTTGCCATAGCTAAGAGCATGGCTTATGATAGGTTATATCAAAAACTAGATACCAGGGAAGGTGAAAAGGAAGTCGTTAAACTTGCGAGAGTTAGGGAAAGAAAAACAAGAAATTTGAGTGTCGTGAGGTGCATCAAAGATGAAAATGGTAAGGTGCTGTCTGATGATGTAGCAATCAAGGAGATGTAACAAAGATACTTTTTCGAACTCCTCAATGTTGAAGTGATGCGAGATTATCAAAGTATGGAAAGAGAAAGTAGTGAGAGTCATCTTGATACTCGATTGTGTGTACCAATTAGCAATGATGAGATTAAAGAGACCATAAAGAAGATGACCAATGGAAAGGTAGATGGTCCAGATCAGATACCGGAGGAAGTGTGGAAGCTTTTGGGTGAAGAGGGCTTGAAGTGGTTAGTAGAGTTTTCCAATGTTATTTTTAGGACTACTAAGATACCCAGATAATGGAGGTTTAGTACAGTCATCTCATTGTACACGAACAAAGGGATATTCAAGATTGTAATAATTATAGGGGTATAAAGATACTCAGTCACACTATAAAGTTATGGGAGAGGGTAATCGAGAGAAGGTTGCAGAATGATATTTCAATATTAAAGAACCAATTTGGTTTTATCCTTGGCAGGTTGACCACAAAGACGATTTACCTCCTTAAAAGGCTCATGGGATTGTACAGAGATAGAAAGATAGACCTTCATATAGTGTTCATTGACTTGAAAAAAACATATGATAGAGTTCCGCGTGAAATGTTATGGAGATGCTTAGAAAAGAAAGGAGTGTCACCTGAGTATATTCAAGTTATTAAAGATACGTATGAGGGAGTTAGGACGAGTGTCAAGACGCCAGGAGGGGTTACCAATGACTTCGTCATTGGTATGGGTCTGCATCAGGTTCCGCTTTAAGCTATTTTCTTTTCAATCTAGTTATGGCTAAGCTTACAAATGAAATTCAAGATGAATTACCATGGTGTATGCTATTCGCAGAAGACATTGTTCTTATTGATGAGACTAAATAGGGAGTTAATGTCAAGTTGGAGTGATGGAGACATTATCTGAAATCGAGAGGCTTTAAAGTAAGTAGATCGAAAACTGAATACCTACATTGCTGTTTCACTGGGAGAGAAGATGCAAGGGGAGAAGTCACCATTGATGGTATAGCGATACCAAAGGTCGAGAAGTTTAAGTATCTAGGCTTCATTATTCAACAGAAAGGAGATATTGATGAAGATATTAACCAACGTATAAAAGTGGGTTCATAAAAATGGAAGTATGCTTCAGGTGGGCTGTGTGATAAGAAGACGCCTATAAGATTAAAAGACAAAGTTTATCGTATGACAGTTAGACCTATTGTGTTGTATGGATCAGAGTGATGGTCTATAAAAAAGATACAAGTTCAAAGGTTGATGGTGGCAGAGATTAAGATGATTAGATAGATGTGCGGTTATACAGGAATTGATAAAATTAGTAATGGGGTAATTAGATACTTAGTTAAAGTGGATCCCATCGAAGATAAGATGAAAGAAACAAGGCTCAGATGGTTTGGCCATGTGAAAAGAAGGAGTGTAGACGCTTCAGTAAGCAGTTGTGAGAAGATTAACATCCCTAAAAGTAAAAGAGGGAGGGGGCGACCAAATAAAGGTTTGGACGAGGTGATTAGAGATGACTTGAAAGTTGTAGGGTTGACGGAGGACATGACTTAGGATAGAAGACTATGACGAGATAGGATTAGGATCTTAGATCTTAGAGAGTTAGCCTCGTAGTTGTCTCTCGGTTGTAGTGTGGTAGATTTGGTTGTGAGTTCTTTGTTCGTATGTCATGTTTGTATACAGATACTATAGTCATCTGGGAAGAGACATTGTTTACGTACTCCTATGTATTGAGGTATAGTACCTTCCCCTACTTTGTTGTACTTATGTTTACATAGTTACTGCTATCTGATTTATTAGTACTTTACATTTCATTCTCTGCTGCTTATTCTTAGTTTCTCTCTATAAAATGTTTTCCCAAAATCCTTCTTCTATAAAATATTTTCACAAAATCTTACTTTGTGGGTCTTCTGGAATTAGTCTCTCTACAGGCAGGGATACCGGTAGAAGTAAGGTTGCCTACATCTGGATCTCCCTGGACCTCGCAAAAGCGAGACCCACACTAGAAGGTGGTGGTGGTGGTGTTGTTTAGTTTGGTATATGTGCACATATTTTTCATGTGAAATCGTCTTAGCTGACACTCATGCTCAAAGCTAATAGAAAATAGATGGGATAAGCAAGTTTGAAGAAATTGTTAAAACACCCCCTTTCTTAAAAACAAAAGGAGTGAAACAAGGTAATTATCTACTGAGACGCACAACTTTAAAGTGGTGAATGAAGTTGTAGCCATTATATTCTTAATAGATTTATGAATTAGTGATTGCAGTAGTAGAGTCTACTCTCAAAAGTTGATCTACATTCATTGTTGCTTTCTTTATTTTGCCCCTTTTTTTTAGATGAAGAAAATTTGAAATAGTATTATTTTTCCCTTTACCCAAGCAATCATGTGATTTTTAGGAGAATAAGGACTCCTACCCAACAAAAGGGACCACTTTATGTCTTTATTCAAGTGGTCTTCAACACATTTGGAACGTGTTAGAGTCGACAGACTCTGAGGAATGATGGTAGAACATGTGGAGTCAGGCAAACAGGGAAGTATTGAACTTAAAAATTCTATCTATCTCCCTATTTCTTGCAATGTCTTTGAAACTATATATTGTCAACATCCAAGCCATGCTATCATGGTCGTGAATTACATTCCTCAAGGGCGTTCAAGATTTATCTCGGCCAAAAGCTTAAGTGACATAGATGATGCAAAGACTCCCTCTACCTTGCGCAATAAATTAATATAGGACTTACTGAGATTCAAACTTGAGACCTATCGCTTATAAATGCTCTGATACCATATTCAAGAACCACATCAACCAAAAGGTTAAACTAATGGTTAAAGAGCCAAGAATAAGTTTATACTCTAACAAAGAGAAGCCTTTAGGCTACGCCAAAATCTGGTGCATAGGAATCTAGTTGAATTTACATTAGAGGAGAACATGATAAGTTCTCAAGGATATACATTTCGTGGCAACATTGAGGACACATGAGCAACTGGAGCTGATGTGCCCTGCAGAAAAACTACACAATGCTTTAGATACTTTTATATTGCATACATCTTCTTCTCATTGTTTAAAATCTCCGTCTCTGACATTGCAGAAACTGACCGGGAGAGTGATCTGCTCCCAGTAGATGATTTCCTAAGACTCCTCATACTTTTATCCTCTATTCGATGGTGAATCACGCAATAGCACATCGTACCCAATGTAGTCACCATAATTGTTGCCCCTATGATCGTCACTCCAATGGCGAGCCATCTCTCGTTCTTCCCTACCACAATATAAGACAAAGCCAAGAATGACACAGAGATGAGCACACAAGCCAACCACATCAGCTTGTTGATGACTGCCATCATCTGCTTCTTTGCCTTGCTCTCTACAACCACCACTGAGGTTTGAACTACCACAACAGCAAGGGATATAAAAAGGGCAATGGAATCGAAAACAAAAAAGACTACAAATGCAGTTTGTGGAGCTATGTGTGCTTCTCCAAGGGAACTGCCAGGGGGAACGGCTTCTGGTTCATCAACATATTGGCCAGGGACGGTGAAGATGGCTGCAAAGGCTACAGTTGCTATGAGGACTGCTACCACTGTGGTGGAGTTGATTGCGTTGTTGAGGCCCTCAGCATGCATCTTGTTGAGGTGTTTTGCAATGCCCTGAACACGTTTTCTAGTTTGCCGGGTGTTTTCTAGCTGGTAGTGCACCCCATGTTTTATGTCACTTACAGTCTGCTTTAGCTCACGGGCATTGCTAGTTGCTTGTGGCTTGATAACTTTGGCACTCTGGACCCCATGCTCTTGCAGGATTGCTGCAATGTCTGGATGGTTCATTTTCTCAGCTGTGTCAAAGGCTGTTTCACTTGCCCTGTTAACAACTGTTGTATCTGTTCCCTTTTCTGCCAGTAATCTTCTCACTATCTGCACATTGAGAACACAAAACAGTTAGCATTTTGGCACCTCAACTAACTGTTTCTGTTTAGATCTACAGAAATTTTTCTTTGTTTTTTTTTTTCCCCAGCATCTCCAGAGAAAGATTGCTGAGTTTTATCCTCAAAACTCAAAGAGGATATTAATTCACTAGGATGTGGCAGCAATGTACCATTAGCAGAATAGGTGTCTGGTGATTTCATCATAATTCCAAAGGAGCAATGGAGTATAAAGGTTGGCTATCCTTATGCTCTTTCTTGGCAGTAAATCCTAAAATCTGGAGTTATGTGACTATGACCATGTTAAGTTTTAGCTACCATTGACACTTATATAAAATCATCACAAATATTTGCCCTCACTGAAGTGCCTCTAACTGTTGAGCTGCTTAACATTGAGTAGAATTCAGAGGAGAGTGAGCGAAGAACCCACCTGACCCCTGCCCTTTCTTGCTGCAATATGCAATGCCGTATTGCCCTTATTATCAACCATATTAACCGAAGAAGGATCTGCCTTAATTAGCTCCTCAACCAACTCAAGATTCTGACCTTTCACTGCCATGTGAAGAGCAGTTTGGCCCTTCTTGTCCATTCTTGTAGTCAGCCCAGGCTCTTTCTCCAAGAGAGCTTTCACTACAGCCAAATGCCCATTTCTTGCAGCGGTATGCAAGGCTGTCTTACCATTACTTCGAGCAATAGTGGCCAACCCACTTCCTGACTCCAAGAGGAACTTCACTACGTCAATGTGCCCTTGCGTTGCAGCAGTCTGCAAAGCTGTGGTGTTGGTTGTATCATAGGTCATGGAGAGATCCGGATGTGCCTCCATCAAAACTATCAATGTTTCTACAAAATTTCCACAAACAATGTCACTTCTCGACTCCA
This sequence comes from Selenicereus undatus, assembly GCA_017589665.1. Lineage (NCBI taxonomy): Eukaryota > Viridiplantae > Streptophyta > Magnoliopsida > Caryophyllales > Cactaceae > Selenicereus > Selenicereus undatus. The sequence continues at coordinate 108,425,086 of JACYFF010019584.1, read as the reverse complement.
ACTGATCACACTACACACACACCATCACCTCATAATCCCACCAACGGCCGGCATGGAGGATAGATGTGCACAACCTTAACCCTACAATAAAGTTGCAATGGGATGGCTTCTAATCAACCTCAGATTTGAAAAGCATTGACAACATGCTATTGCACAACAAAAGAAGCACATGACAATGTAAGAGACATTTTCCTTAGTCCATTATTATCACAATTCCGCCAGAAAACAGAACTGAACACAATTTTGGTAAGACATACCTAAATCCCCTTGTTTAGTGGCGATGTGAAACGCATCAAACCCATTTTTGGCTTTGATGCTAGCTGTGACTGGATCATAAAACTTGATCATCTCCATAACTACATCAACCTGCCCATATTCAGCAGCTGAATATAGGGCTGTTTCACCCGCTTGATTTTGTTTTATCAACAATTCCCTCAATTGCTGCTCTTCAGTGCCATTCAATATCTCCATCACTTCACTGAAATTTCCAGCTCTTGCTGCAGCATGAAGCTTGGTGTCATCCCTCTTTCCTGTTAACTGTTTTGTCATCTTCTTTTGGGGCATCTTTGGCTGCTCTTCTGTCCTCTCTGAGGGTTGATTTTCCACCTCCATTTTGATCAAAATTTGCACTCCACTTCACCGAATTAACAATCTCTCACAAAGTCGTACAAAAATCTAGCCTGAAATCATCAAACCCGAAATTCAGGATTTGACTTCCAAAATCCATTTCTGGGCATAGTTCCCTTGAACCAGCAGGCTTCAACCAAATCACCTGCTCAAGAAAATGGTAAAAATGCTTCAACTTTCCCAGGGATATTAGGTATTGCACGCAATATGACCCAAATCAGTGTGCCTAATCATCTAAGTGATGAAACCCATGAATAGATTTCTGGGTTTAATAGATTTCATAAATGGGTTACAACGAAAAAGATCGGATTACCCAGAATTATAAGGAAAAGAAAGTTACCTGCAGATTAAGGAACTACTTTTGCTCCCCTCAATTTGGTAGCAAACAATCCATTAATTTAGGACAAGTAGCTAAAAAGAAAGCCCTAAAGCTTTTCGATTACCACTCATCACCAACTCTTTTCTTAATGGGGTTGTCTTCTAGGCACTCTAGAGAGAGGAAAAAGAGGGAGAGAAATGAGGCTTTTTTGCTGGTATATATGTGGGAAGAAAAGGAAGAAGACAACGAGAAATGAATGGCACATGTAAGCAACAAACTTTAGGATGTAAAATCTGAATCATAAGGGCCAGGAGGTGTTTGTATAAAAAACCCAATTGGAACAATAAAGACGGAACCTTTATGTAAAGCTTTAGATTGCAATCAGAAATCAAGAGAGAGAGAAAGAGGAAGAGAAGTAAGAGTGAGGAAGAATAATTAATAATGGGGCGCTGAAGGCTAGAACCACCACTGGCGTTCTGGTGGTCGGTAATCTGCCCAACGTCGATGCCAAATCAACCACACGCGTTTACGCCACGCGCTTCTGCACTAATACTAATATGGTAGTCTAAAATACACATTGTTCTTCGTTTGTTTGGATTTGCATAGTAATATGTAGGGCCCATCTAGTCCTTGGCCCTCATTACTATCCCAAGAGACATTGTAGGGTTATTCTTGACTCAAAATACTTATCTTAAGAAATGAATCTCATTAATTATTTATGTTAGCTAACTACCTTGGGCCCCTGTAAAAAATAATAAAATAAAAATCAACTTTTTTTAACCAGGAAAATAAAAACCAACTTGTATTTTTAAATGTTTGAGCTAAATTTTCAATTATGCTGCTTTTGGACAGACTTCATTCATATTTTAGAATGTAATTGTTAAATACTTGGAAATCTAATTAATAATTTAAATATATCTTAAGGTATATGTCAGATCTGTATATACTTTTGCACAATTTTTTAAAAATAGCATTGTAAAGTACATTTTTATTATTAATTTTAAAAACTTTTATTATATCTTATGAACAATGTAGGCACTTTTTTGTATGTCTTATGTCTCATAGCACTACTTTATTGCATCAATCAAAGACAAAAATTAAGCTTATTATGTAAAAATCATGTGGCTACAAGTCTAAAGTTCTATAATGAAATCAATTGACAGTCCTCAAAGTTTACCTCAGTAGGACTAACTCATTTTAAATATATATCCTACAATAATTAGTCCACCTTAGAAGAATATAGATAGATAAACAAACAAATAAATAAGACGAGTAAAATCTTTATTCATACTAATTATGCGAGCACTTGAGATAAATTTATTATTTTTTTTGTATCCTTTAAGTTTATTAGGAGTATTATTGTTCATACTTTAATTTTCTAAAGGCTTTTCAACTATCCTTATTAAAGAAGCTATCAATATCTCTTATCTTGTAGACCTACTTATGAAGGCGATGGTTAACAAGAACGCGGAGTTGAGCTGTGAAGCGCATATTTGCGCATAGGCTGCTAGAGATAGGCCTACATTAACATAATTAATAGCTAATAATAAATATATTATATTCCTAAGAATTTGTACTCTCAACTACAATTTTTCATATTTAGAACATAATTATTATTATATATGATATAATTATTTGTAAATAGTGAAAAAATATTGTCCATATGTTACATTATTTTGTATGAACAATTTACAGGTGGAATTCTTATTGCGAAGTGTTGTCAGGTGGTGGCTTTTGTTAAGTAAACTAGAAACATCCATGTTGCCGTTGCTTTTATCGTCCAAGAATTTGTGTTCATTTATCAGCCAGAATATCAACATTTGCGGCCGCCCATTTCCACGCGCTTCTCAAACGCGTCAGAAGTTCACAAAGGCTTAAGCATGAAATGGGATTGGTGATCACTACTCAACAATAATGAAATAGACAAATTCTGAAATACCCGCATGGGCTAATCTAATTAGCACAGATAGTTTTGCCTCTTTTTTTTTTTTAATATATGATATTCTTCAAATTGGGAATCCCAACTAAAAAAACTAACCAAACATGGCCTTGTGCCTTTGTCGTTGTGTTTCAAGCTTCTAAAATATGTTTGGACAGGAATCAAATCCCTTGGTATTCATCAATCACACAGAAATTGACCAACGAGGCAGTATTTGGTTGATAGCACCATATTTACTTCATCTCCACCACCTGGGTTCGAATCCTCTGAGATAGGGGGGTGGACTGAGGCTTGGGTCATCTGTATGGTTCCCCGCCTCCCATGAGCTAGTTGGCCCACTAGGATATTGCCTAATACAAGGGTCTAGTGGGTGGCCTAAATTTACCACTGTAAAAAAAATCAGATAGAAATTGAGCTCTCTTTTTTTTTATTTTTGGTTACAAATTTTATTTCCGATTATTTTTATTTTTGTTTTGTCCCAATTAATTAGAGGAAATAAGTTCCCAGAATAATTTGGTGAATAATGTCATGTGATATGATGTAGCATAATTGAGTACACGGACCATTAATATTAATATATACATACAATCCTTATCTGATCCACATCATGATTGGCTTAAATTAGTTGAAATACAAGCAAATTATAGTATTAATCATAAATGCAATTTGCTATGTTATTCACGAAAGTGGCGATCCGTGGGCAACTCGTAGCCATTGCCAGCGTTCCTTTGATTGCGCGAGAGGTGCCATAACTTTAGCGTCTTGGGTGTTCGCTGTCTTACACGATAAGCAAAACATCATGCATGGGCCCTAAACCTCGACAAATAGATGTACCTTATATGCAAATCACATGTTATTTGGTTAGGTGAATGCTTTAATTGTTTCAAGGACGGGTTTAAGAGTTATGTAAAATTCTATCAGTTGGCAATTTTTTTTTAATAGCCATAACAGTGTTGAAAGTTGAAATGCTAAACGAATCAAGTACGTACGTTATATTATCCTTATTTTTTAAATTCAACTTTTAAATTTTTACGGAGAATTTTTTTAAAAATAAGTATCATTTAAGATCTCTTCCTATTTTGAATTCTATATTAAAATAGCTCTAATTTGTATGTACGATCCCATTTACCAACATCTAAAAACTGGACTAATCAGAAAAATCTTACGCACCTTTCACGTGAAGAAGGTGAACTAGTGACATGGAGAGTTTTCTGTTCCCTTCTCTACTTTCACACCTTTTCCCTCATTAGTGCCCCTATTAATGTATTTGGGGGGGGGGTCAGATGCATCTTACCAAGGGCCCATTTGGGGGGCGGGCCCCCCCCACCCAAAAAAAAAGCAAGTATGAGCCAAAATTGCCAACTCTATATCTATAACTTGTAAGAAACTAAGAGTATCTGCAATGTAAGGCTCGTGAGCAAAAAATTTGGCTCATGGTCCAAGCAATACCATGCATCTGCATCTTACCAAATGTCAATCTCCCCCCCCCCCAAAAAAAGCAAGTATGAGCCAAAATTGCCAAATCTATATCTATAACTTGTAAGAAACCAAGAGTATCTGCAATGCAAGGCTCGTGAGCCAAAAATTTGGCTCACGGTCCAAGCAATACCATGCATCAGTGATCCGCTTCGCTCGCCCCACGCTCCAGTTCATGGCCATGATCCGCCCCCATGCATTCTCTCTCTCTTTTTTCTTGCCAACTAAGCATTTAAAATTCTAAACCCAATAATATGGTAGTAGTGGAGTCTATAAAATATTATTTTATTTGGTGACCCATAGGATGTAGAGAAGAGAAAAAAAATTGGCTTGTGAGATGATGTGGAAGTTGTGGCCCCCCACTTGTGATCCAAACTTTTGGATTACCAATGCGGATGCTCTAAAAGACAAAAAGCACGTATACTCTAACAATATCATCAAAGGACCCATGCTAAAGTCTAAAGAAATTGAAGAACAACGTACTATTGTAGTGCAGTGGGGGGTGTCAAAAATCCGTTTGATCTGATTATCCGAATTTGTCTAATAAAAAAAATCGGGTACGGTCGCAAAATTATTGTCCAAATTTAAAATTCAGACCACTGGTTTTGTTCGAATTCAAATCTAGGTTAGATTCAGGTTTAGGCATTTGGGTGGGGGTTGCCCGGATTTCTGAACTATTTTGGATTCGCACAAATTCAGACGATCGGACAATTGGGTTTATGTGTAATTTTGGTCCCAATTCTCTAGAAAATTTTATAAAAACAACTTTAGACAACTAGGTTTAGACATTAAAAATTGGTTTCGAGTTTGGTAATATAAAATTTCGGTCACAATGTCTAAAAATTATATCACAAATTTGGACATCCGGGTCCAGACATTAGACACTTAGGTCCAGGTTTGAATCTGATCAAAGTGTGCGATTATAATCTGAATAGGGTATAAATATAAAGTTTGTATCCGAATATTTGATTTGTTGGAATCTGAATTTTTGCCAGCCTTCAGACGAGAGCTGGGTAATAGGTCGTGTCGGGTCGGGTTCGTGTTTGTGTCGAACTTAAACGGGTTGAGAATTCCTCAACCTGAACCTAACCCGTTTATTAAACGGGTTGAAAAATCTTGACCTGTACCCATTTAATTTTTAAACGGGTTGACCCACTTAACCCGTTTAAGATAAACATGTCAAGTTCAGTCGCTTAATTGACTATTTACGCATTTAATATTTTCAACTAATATGTAATTACAGTGTTAAAAATTAGGTTTACGTATCACATTAAATAATTACTCTTTGAAATTCCCCAGATTCATCATAATTCATAATTTCTAAATTTTTTTATATTCTTAATTATCTAATAAAAAGTAAATGGATAAATAAAAAATGAAAAAATGAGTTGACTTATTTAACTCATTTAATTAAACGGGTTAAATAGGTACTTTTTCGTGTCGAGAATCTCGACCTGAACCTAACCCATTTAATTAAACGGGTTGAACGTGTCAACCAATTTAATTAAACGGGTTGAAAATTTATACCCAAACCCACTTAACTTCTTGTCGAGTTTGGATCGATAATCGTGTCGGATCAGCTTTTTTCAGCTCTACTTCAGACACTAGGAGCCATGCCCATCCAGAAGCTGATGCCCCATCAACACTTTTCCAACGCGCTTTGCTTCTCGTTCACATCCGAACCATCTTCTCTCTCCCCCCCCTTTTTCCCGTTTTTATGTGAAGCGTGGCAAAGTGTTATTTATTTTAATTAAAATTAGAAAAATGAAAAAGAAACATCTGCTGCATTTATATGGACGAGATTCCCAGACGAAAGAAGTGGAGCCTTGCAGTTGACTCATTCATGACCGTGACAAAAAAGTGACCAAGCTGCAAATTATTCCCTCCGTCCCCAACTTAAAAAAAATTATTTATATTTTACGATCCTCAATGTAATGTTTCGATAATTGATTTCTAATAATATGTACCAGTAAAAATTATAAAATTATGTTCATATAAAAGCATTTTTATAACAATTATTATGGCTATAGTTTTAAATCGTAAATCAAAGTTCTTTTCGCTAAGCTATTAGTCAAAGTATACAAACTTTGACCCCATAAGACAAATGTGAATAATATTTTGAAATATGCAGTAGTTCAAATCTAAAGTTTAAATTATCATATAAAATAATTTTTTTAAAAAAATTTTTGTTTAGAACCCTTCTAGTTGCAATCTCCTTTTTCGAACGAATAAAGCTTCTCTGATTTAAATTGTAAAATATAACTGATTCTATATATCTGAATCTACAATATAAATATTAAATTAATATAAAAAAAAACGAAAGAAAAAAAAGGGTATAAAGGACTCAGCGTTACAGCCGTTTGCTACTAACATTGATAATGGCTGTCTTTTTCATGCACGAAACGATTGCGAGTGAGAGAGAGAGAGAGAAAAGGGGGCCCTTTGCAGTAGTTGCTGACTATTGGGATCGAGGCCATTGACTCTGGACAAAAAGATGAAAGCTGCTAACTAGTTTGATGGGTTTTGTTAATTACAGTCAAAATCAAAGTTTAGGTTGGCATAATGGCCCCATGCAAATCTAAACTTATATAAGCAAAGGGCTCCACAAAAACTAACTCCGTCACTCTTACAAAGCAAAGCAATGCTGATAAGATAACTTAGAAATACTGATTAATAAGTCGATTGGATTGACAGATTAGATCAATCCAAAGGGTGACAAATGTCATGAACATATTATAACGTAGCGCTTTATGGATAGCAGTGAAACAACGTAGGAGCTCCTTGTCGATTAGACATAAAAAGACTGTCCCAGCAGAAAATTATGACAAGTGTATCTGTCTAGTGGGATTTTTTACTTTGACCAAATTAGTTGTGTGGACTCCTAATTAGTCAATTGATGTAAGTCAAATAGTTATTTTAAACATTTGGTAAATTAGTTTTTGTATTGAGAATTTAATATGGAAAAAGTATAAAACAATTAGGTTTTTAATGTTGGGGTGTTTGATTGTTCGCTTGTTTATTGATTTTTTGATACAAAATAGTTTTTTTATGAGCTTTTAATTGCTTTGACTTGATCAAAAATGTCAATTTAATATTCAATAAACAGCTTTTATAATAGCTGTTTTAGTACGAAAAAGTCAATCTACAAAAGGCTAAAATGAGTAACCTTTTATAAATGGTTGTTTATATAAATGACAAGAATGTTCAATACTTTATTAAAATTACAAGACATGTCATTAGTGAAATCAAAAATTCCAATTCTGGTCATTTAAAATTACAAGGCATGCTATGCGTGGCTAAGATGAGTAGTTTTGAATTGTTGCAAGTTAGTAGTGACATTTGATATTATGTTTGTTTGAATATAATCTAATGAAGATCAAATCATTTGAAATTCATATAAATTTTAATTTGTAAAATGAAAAGAAAAAGATCAAATTAGATAAAAAAATTATATAAATTTCAATTCACAATAAAAAAAATCCTCAAATAAATGATAAAGATTGTAAGACGTAGGCATTATAGAAATACATATAAATTGAAAAAAAATACGATGAATAACGAACACAAAATATGTAAGCAGTATGAAAATAAGATTCCAAGCACTAAATTAATTTTTACATATGTATTTAACTCTTTTTGAAAAGACAATAAAATGACCAATAAATAAAAAATCACGCTGAACTAAAAACTAATGTAGAGAAAGAGCATAAATAAAATTTTAACAAATAATCTTTTCAGAAATAACTAATCTTATCAAACATTTTTTCTAGAAATAGTTGACTCAAACAGTCAATTCAAACAGCAATCAATTGATAGAAACAACTAATATTTGATTGCCAAACAAAGCCATTAGCTATTTTTATCAAAAGCTTTTCCAAAAACGGTTAATTTTACCACAATCTTTCTTCCAAAAACACTATTAACTAGGGCTAGCAAAAGTTTGTGCCCGGGTCGATTTGGGCCCTAACACATCAAACATTTGGACAAAAACCTTATACACAGACCCTGTCTGGATTACAAATTCGACACTTTGGCCAGACTCGAACTCGAACCCAAATGTTCAATTGTGATATGATTTTTGGACATTCTAACCGAAGCTTTGTTTGACCGAACCCCAACTCCCTTTTTTCAATGTCCAAACCCGGTTGTCCAAAGTTGTTTTATAATATTTCCAGAGAATTTGTATCAAAATTATACAAAAACGTAGTTGTTCGATGTCCGAACCCGATTGTCCGATCGTCTGAATTTGTCCGAACCTGAAATGGTTCTTCAACCCGGGCAACCTGAACCCAATCACAACCTAGATTTAAATTCGAACATGACGTGTTGTTCGAATTTAAAATTCAGACAAAAATTTTGTAACCACACCCAGTTTTTTCTAAGTTGTACGAATTCGGATAATCGAGTCAAACGAATTTTCGCCAACCCTACTATTAACTACTCACGAGACAGAAAAGCTTAGCAATTTCACCATAAAAGAGGCCTAACCAAAATAAGCTCAATCTTATGTCAGTTAACTCATGAGACCGCATCCGTCCAATTCCAGAATCAAAATAAGGTCCCTCATTCATACAGGCTTCTAGATGACCAGCGAAATTTCAAGAATATATACGTACCAAAAAACTACGATTCAAGCTATAGCAATACACATAATAAAAATTTGCACTCAGACAAAAAGGCCGAAGAAAGTCAATGGGCAAAACCCACAAGTCTAGAAAGGTGTATGCACTTAATAAAGTTAGCTAAAATGTCACATCCACATAATGACACATATTGTAAAGATATTTGTTGGGTCCACCAAAAAAACCATCAAGTCCGTGGACAAGTTGGTCCTACACCCGATGACTTGCACAGCCAATTCAATCCAACCCCAGTTGGTCAGTTAACACCTTGACATAATGGAAAGACAAAGTAATAACGTAAGAAAAAGGAGGGGTAGGATTTGGTCATGATCATCCCAGCAATCCCCTTAACAAACCCAGAACTGATAGTGATGGAATCCAACTCCGCTCAAAACAAAGAAAACGAAATAAATAAGCTGTCACATTCGCAGCCAGAAGAGAGAGAAAAGGGGGTGGGGGTGGTGTCATGAAAACTGCATATGCATGGAATATGGTCAGATAATGTTACATATGAAAACAAAGATGCCGTATCCCATTAATGTGCTAGAAGACCTTTGTATTATCTGATAATTTGTTCTTATACCCCAAACACATATCATAAGGGTGCATAATGTAATGTGTAATGACAATGGCAGTTCATCGGTTTGTATTGTGAATGTTTATTGTGTGATTGTAAGGTTGGGCAACAAAGCAGTAATTTTCGAGTGGCAATGTGGTATGGTTAAGTCTTCTGTTTTACCTTAGAAACTCTGGTTACGATGGAGAAACCGAAAAAGTCTAGCTCAAGATGTTAAGAAGCCGAGTTGGGCCAGTTGGCTGAGGGTCCGGAATTGATCATTTGACGCCAGCATATGTCAATTATTTTTCTGTGCTTCAATCATAAGTTTGTAGAGCACAAATCCACCATGGTGGCAGCCAGGCATCTTTGATGTCAGGTTCTCCAATTCATCCTGGCACCAAGAATATCTTTCAGCACCCACATGTAGGATACAAATGCAGCTCAGATCAGTCCAAGATAAAGGAAGAGATGAAGAGTGTAATTTGTTGTTTTCCAATGCCTAATAGGCCAGCAATATAGGCTGTCACTCCGTCTCCATATATAAGTACAACAAAACATACAGTTTTTGATGCTATTCCATGTCTTGAATGATAATCGCAAAAAGAATAAATAAATAGAGAAATAGCAGCACCAAACTAGACTAGACACAAGAACCAATAGACAGCCACCTAGCAAGACACATATGCACAAGTTAGCGTCAAAGTAAATGAGAATTAACCTTTGATACTGCATAAAGTTGAGTTGACTCAAACCCATCTTGAGCAGAAGCATATAACTTTTGAATTTCATTTGACTGAAGAGTGCATTTCATAAAGAAAAAAGCAGTGGGCCGCACGTTCAGCTCCCTTCTTGATATGCCAATAAAAACTGCATTTTGCTGCATGGAAAAGAGGTTGCGATTTAAACTTTTATGTCACAGGATACCCTATTTGCTTGTTTGGCCAACTGCAAAATGAATGCCATAACCCAGAAACTTTGCTGTGCTTCAGAAGAAAATGAACGTCTGGAAACAACTTTCTGAGCTGCGAAATAACTGAATAACTGGCATTTTCCAAAACAGAAAACATGTGTAATAACAAGCTATATGACACAAGTATCTAAAGCCTAAGCGTAAATTTAGATTTTAGAAGCATGTTACCAGATAGATAATGTATCAATTGCTTAATCCATGGTCATGGGGAGGTCCCCTCATCAAAGAGGGACAAACAATAATTAAAAAAAAGGATTGACAAAGTGATCATTATCCACCTGCAAAAGTAAAGCAACATTTCATATCAACCAAGATTCGCTTACAAGAGATTCAGCTGGAACACCAGTTTCTTCCACTACTTCACGAATAATGCTATCAAACATTTCCTGTGCAACGAGCCTATTTAGGACTTCAGGGTCTGAAGAATCAAGAGAAACAATTCCAACCTCTTCTGGCTGCGCGAACAAGAACGAGAAAACAAAAGACCAATGGTTACACCATAGATGATATTTCCTCTCTAGGAATGTGGAACTTGGCAGCATGTTAAACCACAACAATAGCAACAACACATGAGTAACACATCAGATTCTTTTGATGGAATAAGTAAACTTCAAGGTCATTTCTAGGGAATTTGAAAATTCACTCCACAGAATCAATAGATCAAACATAATATGCATGTGTGCAACCAAGACAGAGTTTTGTCCAAGAACTCTATGAAGAGAATGAATGTGAGGCTTAGTTTAAAAAAGCCCGCTTAAGGCACACCTAGGCACGCCTCGGCGTGAGGCTATTGGGTTAGCGCCTCGAAGGGGATGAGGTGCGCCTCAAGGATGCGAGACTATATCTTCCCCCTTTTTCTTCTTTTTCTTAGCCTTGCCTTTACCTTTTTCCCTCTTTTCCTCCCTTGGGAGCTAAAAGGTGAGCTAAACTTGTACTGTAAGTACGTGCATTGGGGAACTACGATGATCAGATAACATACCTTAAGGTTATTTGTGGTGTTAATAGTCATATTGATGTCTAATAATATTTTTAATGCATTTATCTAACTTATTTATGTAAAACATGCTTTGTGAAATATGAAATACTTTAAAAAACAATTGCATAGAAGTGCGCCTCGCATCCATGATGTGTGTGCCTTCGCCTCGTGCCTTGCGCTTCACGCTTTGGGACCTTATGCGCCTCAGTGCGCCTCGCGCTTTTTAAAACTAAGATGCGAGGCAGTCAGCATTCACAATCAAATTAAGACATGACAAGTCCATGTCATATTATTATATTTACCTCTGGATGGCCTCCAGGGAAGACAAAGTGCCCTGGGAATTCCCCAACATTATTACTCCGTTTCAGCAAAAGAATCCTTCCATCAGATGTCTCCACAACCGCTCCATTACCAAGAGGATTTGCCGTGTGTTTGCACCTTACAGTTTCATCTGTAACAATAGCCAAAGTGCCAAACCACATATGGGGTACCATAGTTCTGGATATGGGGAATTGTGAAAGGTAAAATGAATTCAAGCATAGCTTCCAGAAACATAATATTGGAACTCAGTTAAATGGCACTGAATAAAATAGGAACATTATAACTTCAAATCCAGATATGACAACAATGAGATTGTGGAGAGCAATTCTAACACAGCAATTCCAACATAGAGTAATCTCTGAAAAACAGAATGATTTGTCTAGTCTTCAACCCAACTAGCACCAGCCATGTCAACCATAATATCCAAGAAGGGTTTTCTAGATCAGTAACATCCTACGTCGTAAACATCCTAATTATCAAGGAAGACCTCTTTAGATAGTGCAAGCATTGCACAAATAATGAGGTTCAGATCAGACACCTTCCGAGAGAACCTTTCATACAATGGGATAATTCACTAATGAGCTTGTACGACCTCTTTATATTTGCTTTCAAGAGAACAAGTATCAGACAGCATGAGAATCGATATTCTACCTTCTGATGGAACTAGAAACTTTTCCCACAACGCATTTAAGTTTGTTCCCATGAAAGTCCTAAATAATATAAGCAATGGAGCTCATTAGTCAAAAGAACACAACCCATCAGAATAATTTCATTACAAGCATAGATGCACAAAGAAGATGAAGAACAGGAGTGTAAATCGCGTAGTATCATAACTTTTAAAGAATCTAATTCCGCCAACACCAAGTCTTGATAAAAAAAGACGGCAGGAAACATTTGCTCCAGTAAAAAACTACACTCAACACGGTAATAAGAGTTGTAAGACTAAATGTAGTATCGGAAACCCCCACTCCCATCTGCAAGAATCTATACAAGATGGCCTAAGTCAACAATATAAGAAATTATTTGACTTCAGAAGTCAATCTATGAATACCACATGAAAATTTGCACTCAAAAGTTTTATATGGCAAACAAAGCAGTTCATTGGAGCTAGTATCACTAAGGATACAACATTTGAACAGGTGAACCAGCATACAACAAAGGCAATTCACTTAGACGTTTACGACATATGATATCTCCTCTCACTCTTCTAATCCATAATTATTCTTCTAAAATACCAAGTTACACCATCCACGTTACTTCTAATTCCCGTATCATTGCATGGTCTCGACATGGTTGCCACAGCACTAATATATTGTGCGTTCATTCTATGTCCACAAACTACATATTTCTGACTTTTAAACCCACAATTATTGCCCTTCCCATAACCTCATCAACACAGCACCATGTCTCTCATCCTCTTTTTTGTTCCACCACAGCATACTGGGTTTTCTTTATTAATCTAATAAGTCACCAATGCAATCTCATCCAGCAACATAGGGAGAATACCCATCCCATATTAACCTCTTCAAAGAAGAGAACAACTGGCATCAAAAGAGCCTATGGCTCAAAACTCAAAAGAGCACACCATCATAGAGGGAGAGAGGGAGAGAGCGAGGAGACAAAATTACTTGTAATCTGTCAAACCAAGGTGCAAGAATACACGACAGTTTAGCTCTTGGTCATCTGGCCCAGCAAGCAAAGCATGCCCACCATACTGCATCATTCTTTCTATATAAGTCACAATCATACTCGACTGGCCCGGGTTTTTTTCTTTTTTTGGGGGGGGGGGGGGGGATTATCAATATCAGTGTTGTGCGGAATGAAAAGACATACCCTGAACTTCTTTCCATTGTACAACGATGGGTTTTGCTGAGCCTTTTGATCCCAAATCTAACAGAAGCAAGTTGGGAACAAAAAAACAATGAACATGGAATTAAAAGCTGATTAGTTTGGAAAGAGAAGCTCAGACATCAGTAGAAATGGCAATCAAATATGGAAGTACTAGCTGATTAACATACTTACATTTAATATTCAAAAGCACACATTACTTCACTTAACTGTGTAGACTTGGAATTTCAAACCCAAAAGAAAGGAATTAAAAAAACAGCTCATTTCGTGATTTAAGCCATGCAAATGAAACCCAGAGACTAGTTAATTTAGTAACAGACTGAAAAAGTTCGGAAATCAAAGCTTCCTCAGTAATCGAATCGTTCAGCAGTATCAGATTGAAAGAATGATACCCCATCAATAGAATTCTCTAGATTGACATCTGGATGCGTGATCCTATCGTAGTTTCGATTGAAATCAACGAACACCTTCAAGTGAATGAATGGGTGAAATCATAAAAAATTGCTAGACAATTCTGCTAAGCAATTATCAAAACTGGAGGAAACAGTGATGAGTGATGAAGAGGAGAGAGAACCTGAGAAGGAGGAAGACCAGATGGGCAAGAGAGCATGAGCTTGTAACTGTACGGAAGAGGAGTATTCTCCATCGCCGCCAACGTTGAGAGGCAGTGTAGTCGTTTTAGCATTCGCCGCCGTAGTCGTCCACACTCGTGCGAAATTCCGCGGGTTTTAGTCCTGCCTGAGCCTATCGTGCAAGAAGCGTCGGGCAGTCTTGTCTGATTGGCTGACTGGAACTGGACGTTGCACTTCTTCCTTCAACAGGAAAATGGTAAATACGGAATTACGTAGAGGGCTTTTCATGGCCTGCCTTCATTTTGTGGTTTGATTTGACTTGATTTAGCTTTCAAATAATAAATTTGTAAAATGAGACAAAGAGTGATTGGTCATAGATATTATTGTTAAAATATTACGTGAAAAAATTATAGAAGTATAAAATATTATATTTATAACTTTACAAATCGATTATTATTTGAGATTGTTTGATTCAAACACATCAATTGTAACTCGTGATAAAGTTCGTCACATTGATTAATTACATCCTCAAAAGCTGAGGGGGGGGGGGGGAGGTAAATCTCAATTAAATTCATAGTATTAATTTACGATAACCCATATAGGTTGATCCAATCATTGTTACCCATAACACCGCGATAACAAATGGCCTGCGCTATTAATGGGAGGAAAGTGGTGGGAATGAGTGAGATACGTCCAGATTTTTCTACAAGGAGTAAGCTCTGTGCTCGTAGGCATAAGATCAACGGTCCTGGGCCAAAATGAAATAACATCAGCCTTCACTCTTGAAATATTCAGGGGTTCAAATTATAGCCCTACAAGTAGATTGCTTTTGCAGCAATGCACTGCATGACCCACACTAATCTTTTTTTAACCCTAAAGGCAAAATCCCTACTCTGTTTAACCCTCGTACTGTCACGAAGCAAAATGCCTTGGCAGACACCATGAACACTGCTAAAGAACCCGCAGTCCAGAACAACACAGCTGTAAGAATGGATCTATACTTTGAAGAACGAAATATGACAGGTAAAAATTACACAAATGCAAAGATAAAATGCCACACTTGACAGTAAACCACTTAAATCTGCCACGATTTTCAACCCCAAAAAAAAACAAGGAAAACAAAATTAGGCCCCTTAACGAGTAAGATGCAGTTGACGAAGTCTGTGAGAACACATCATTCTCTCATGTTGTTACCCTCAGCTTCGTCATCATCACTTAAATCAAGATCAGCAAGCAGTTCATCCAAAGGCACCGAAGGCAACTCATCACCGTCAGTCATAGAAGCTGACTCTGATGGCTGATGTTCTTTGTTGCGGTACAATGATATATTGAACCTCAATTCAGGGTTCTCTTCTAAGTCTCTCAAGAACTCTTCGTACTCATTGTCCACCTTATCTTGGTCACCTCTTCCTCTAGCAGTGTCATCAACCTCCATGTTGAGAGACTTAAGCTTCCAAGCACGAGGCTTTCCACGCTTTCTCTGACGCTTCTCTTCGTAGCTCTTCTTAATCAAGATTGCTTCTGGGATAACAAGGCCTCTGTATTTGTCCAGTTCAGAATCATTGGGATTAGCCCCATACAGATCATAACCAAGGGCATAATCCCCAGGACTTAGAAGATGGCCCAAGTGCGTCCGGATGTGGAACATTGTATCATTCCTTCCGAAATCTGATACACGAGCCACTTGCACATCAGCCAAGGAGTATCTTGAGCCAGCAACATTAACCTCAGCAGACACATTGTCGACATCTAGCACAATATATTCCACAAGCCGCCTGCAAGAAAGCAGGCAATGGAAAGGTGTTCTCCAGTACTGATCAGCATCCAAGAAACAATGCCTCAGTGTGTTTGGATCCATCAACATTATGTTGTTGCTAACTTTTGTGCAAATCACAAGGGGACCCAAATTCCCCAAACTAATGGCAACTTTTGGGGGGAGGCATATCAGGTCCTCCCGACAGATGGGGCAAATCTCGACAGAGAAAGTGTATTTGTAGTTGTATGTATTGCTCTTTGAATCCTGAGAAACAAGCTCTTTGTCATTTCGACTCCTGACAGGAGCAACTTTACCCACAAACTCAACGAACTTCACAGCATGACTTCTGTTGGAGAAGAAGAAATCAATGCCATGATCCAACTGCTTAATTCTGATTGCTTGGGCTGCTGCATCGTGCTTAAGAATAAGTTGCTCTAGATAAAAGAAAGTCCTTCTGTGTGAGACATGCTGCCTAAGTTGAACTGCTGCCACCCACTGATCTGGATTTGCCTGAAGCCTAGAACAACTGTCACACATTTGATGGTGCACAACATACTCAACGATATACGCTTGCTCTAACACCGCCCCATGAAGAACTTCTTTCTGGATTCTTAGTTTAACCTTGATCCTCTTTGAGTGTGGCTCAGTCCACCAAAACTCAGCATGCACCAAGGTGACTTTGGCTTTATCCAAGTTCAGCCTCTTCAAGCAGAATGTCAAGAGTTCCTTGGATTCTAGCTGGGCTTTAATCCGCGTCTTGGGAGGCTGCAAGTACGTCTCACAATCAGGGCAAAATAACACAGTTACATGCTTCAGCAGTCCTTCAGTAATGTCAACTTCTGACCGCAAACACTTGACACACATATTGGCAGCATTTGGTTGCATAGGAATGCCACATTTGCAGCAAAGAACAGTACCGATAGTCTGATGTACAACAAACATACCAGCTCCCTCATCCATTGCTGATAAGAAACCTGGATGAAAGTGTAAGCAGTGAACAGAATTAGCCGTTGGTTTTTTTTGGGGTTTTTTTTTCCGCGGGGGGGGGGGGGGGGGGTTAGAGATAAGAGCTTTGCAAGCAGGCATCAAGAGGAAATTCACCCTTACTACAACATGCAATAAGGAAACACTGGCCACATTAGAATTAATGTCTATTTCATTCCTGACTCTGGTTCAATGCACTAAATTTTATGCCATTTCTACTCCAACCAAATGAAGTTCATTGATACCAAATGTACAAAGGCTAAACATAATTGGTTTCCAGCTTGTTAAGTTTAGGCTCACCCCGAATTAATAGTAAAAGAGTATCAAGCTCAAGACTTAGCTATACTCAAAAAACAAAGAACCATCCACATCAATTTTTTGGAGTCCCTCGCGCTTAATCCATTCACTAAACTACAGTTTATCTCCGACTAATTCATTTTTCATTCCCTTTCCATTCTATAATCTCAGAGGCCATGAAAAAGGAAGCTATAAACATCAACACAACGGATTTTGCATTACTTTATATAAACATCAACTAATGTCATACACAAGAAATTCAGCGAAATTAGCAAACAAAAACATCACCAAATTCAAAGAGATAAACAACTTTCTGGAACAAAAAAAAATCACACAGCGATGTCTCAACACAAAATATAAATGAATCATATGCAATCAACCAAAAAAAACACATAACTAAAATCAAGCATACAAAAAATTTGATGAATGAGAAAGACAAAGCAAGTACCAGGAGATCAGCGGCGTCGCCTGAAGGCCGTGGATGGGGGGGGGGGGGGGGAGCTAGGGTTGGGGTTTTGGGAGGGGCAGCCAGAAGTGGTGGAGAAAGAGGTTTTTCATTTGGGAAGAGAACGTCATGATTTTCGGCTGGGAGTCGGTTTGTGGGTTGACTCCAGCTCCAAAAATCGAACTAGTGGCCCAATGGGCTGATTCTACTTTGGGCTTCTACATCCAACAAATCCAGCATCAGGAGCACTGCTCAATGATGATCCGGATGAGTAGAATTTATTCGGATTCACATATGAAGCAGCCTCATCCTTAAGAACTAGGGATGTAACGAAACTGAGTTGACTCGTCACCCCTTCGGGTATGGTTTGGTCAAGATTCGGTTCGGGTTCGATTCAAATTGAGCCCAAACATTGTATAGCTCAGCTGAATTTAGTTTGGTTTGGCTCGGTTTAGGTCAATTAGTTCTTTTTTTCTCTTTTAGATGCTTGTGTGGAGACTATGAAAGTACCGGTGGAATCACCCAAAATTCTATTCAAACCCTTATTTTTTGCATCCAAGGCAAACATGTAAAACAAGGTCTGCACTGCAACCTTTGGTTTGAAAATTTTCAAATTAAAGCAATAAAAAAAAAAGAATATCAAGGCAAGCCGCACAATGTGCATCCAAGTCTGAGCTGGGCGTGAGTTGATATTTTATCTTACAGAGCTGAGGAATAGACGGTCTCATCAATGAATCTAAATACGCTAATAAAAATTGTACCAAATTAACACTAGTATGATATGATTTAACTAAATCACAAAGTCTTATCATAAAAATAGGAGACTTCAAGGATAGAATTAAAATAAAGCTGTCAAACTTAGTTGGTACATTTTTTTGTATTCTTTTCCGATGCAAATATAAATTCTCAAAGGCCTATGCCATTTCTGGCTTGTTGCTTTAGTTTTCTTACTCGTTACTGTTTTTAGGGGAAAAAAATGGAGATTCTCATGCAAAGATCTAGATGAAAGGGACCTTCATCACTAGTAGCGGATCCATGTTATAACTAGGGGTGTCCATGGACACCCCTAGCCCACAAAAAAAAAAAAATCTATTTAGAAAGTGGTTAATTTAGTAACAATATTGATTAATGGATACACCTAAAAAAAAAAATAGTGTATATTAGTAACGATGTTAATTTATCGACACTCCTATTCCAAATGTCTGGATCCGCCACTGTTCATCACCTAAAATCTACTTGATTTATATATATGTTAATTGACCTAGCTGGTAAAGTCTTAAGGACATTATACCATTATATCAATATAGATTGATTCAAGTGATTTGACAGTTACTCCCCTTAAATAAAATCTTGGATTCGAGTCTTGTGAATGGAGAAAATTTGTGCTGGGGGAGTTTTATCTCTTATTAAGTCAACAGTAGCTCAACTCAAATGAAATTAAGGATCCAAGACCAAAAAAAAAGAACTCTTCACTACATTATAATTTTTTTTTTAAAAAAAGCTTCTTTTTTGAGGAGGCAGGGAATTGGTGAATTGATTGTTTGAATTAGTTTTTACTACTAGAAGGTTCTTGTTTTGGCAAATGGCAAAACAAACATTCTAAATACACTGATAAAATGAACGCCTAGTATACACTTGTGTAACGTTGCACAATTGAATGGAATATCTTACTATAAAAGTAAGGGATTTCGATAATAAAAATTAAAATGAGCCAATCACAATGAGTCTGTATACTTTTACTATACTTTTTATTGCTGGGAAAAAAAATTCTCCAAGCTAAATGAGAAGTTTTTGTGCTGTGCGTTTTGAAAATTAATTCTTTGCTTCACATTTTTCTAACAAAGAACTAATTTTAACACACTTTTTTTTTCAAGAACAAACTAACACACACGCCCAAAAAAAAAGGTACAATCAACTAATAGTTTAGAACTTATAGCTGATTGCCAAATACGACATAAAAAAATTACAAGTCTTATGTTTGAATACTCCCTGCGTCAACCTTTATACCTCCATAAGCACAAAGGACTAAAAATATAAAGCTACATACACAGTATTCTCCTACTCTAAAGGAGATTGTTCAAGAAGCTTTAGAGCTGGGCAAAGAACTAGTTGTGTCGATCATTTGGATGAAACTCTAGATATTAGAAGAATTACAAGGAGTTTGAGAGAATAGTTTGAAAGTAGGAAGCACATATACATGATTAAAATATGTTCTTTTGCGGTAGTTCATTAAAAATATGAGACTTTTCGTTAGTTATCTCATTATAATTTAGTAAAGTTTTCTATTTTTTATACTAGCAGAGAAACCATAAATATGCTAAATGGTTGTTTACACTTTACTGTGGTAGTTTATTTTCATGCACTATATCCAAATAATAACGAAAAAATAATCTAAAATATATTTTTTTACCCCCCCCCCCCAAAAAAAATCTACTCGTTTTGTACGCGGGGCTACAAATCTACTCATTTTCATGCCATGCCAAATCAAATCCTAGCTACATCATTCTTTATGATCTCTTTTAATGGAGAAAACGAAAGTTAAATTGATAGATCGAGTATATTATGACCAAGCATTTTTAAATTGCCAAAGCTAATAAGACAAATTGCGTACTATTATACTATTAAATGCAATTACGACGCCTATTTAATTATGTATTGGCTATTTGTTCATAAAAGAAAACACAATAAAAGCCCGAAATTGATATTCAATATTCCTCATTGCTTGACTGTTAGAATCATTAATTATGTCTAAGGCATGGAGGGCGCTGTCCATCAATGCGGCGCTACTATTTGTTCTATCTCGCTATTGTTTATGTACTAGTGGCTGTGATTAGGGATGACAACTATATATAAGTTTAAGGCATATCTGATCTGATCTAAGATAAAATAATTCGAGACAAAATAATCTTATTCAAATACGATAAAAAATATTTAAGTCCGAGTCCGGTAAAAATAATCCGAGTCCAAGTCAGATTCGGATCGGATTCAGAGAGAAGGTAACATCCGGTCCAATATTCAAATCCGATCCGACTATTTTATTAAATAATTAAAATTCATATTCAAAACTTTACAAATCCAAAGTCTACCCTTCAAGTTTAACCTCAAAATCTAACCCTCAATTTTTTGTTTTTTATTTTTAATTTTACAAATATAAAGTTTACCCTCCAAACTCAATTGTAAGTCCCTAACATCTACTCCCATTAGTCGGTTAGCATCTTGTTACGTTTTAAACCGCAAGTGCACGACATTGCTGTAGCTAGCAATCGACAAGTACGGGTCGAATCCACAAGGAGCTTGCTTTCAACTACTAGAACTAATTACTTTCCTCAAGCTAGGCTAATCAATATGGGGGGTTTAAGGAATAACTAACGATAGGAATAACAACTAAGAGTTCAAATAAGATAGCAAAATGGTACACACCTAGGTTGGAATTAACAGCACGAAGATGATAGTGAATCAGTTACTAACCCCGTCAAACAAAGCCGAGTATGCATCATGAGTGGAATGATTGTCAATTTAGTCCATCTCCTCCCTCTCTCAAAGGTTGAAGGCTGATCCTAGAACCAAAATCGCCTATTCTTATGGGATTAAAGGTTAGAGGATTAAAGGTTAGAGGATTACAAGGTCTACAATCTTGAATCCCAATTAGAACCTTAATTATTTCATATTAAAATCCTAATTGTCTACTAAGTCACGCTAGGTAAAAGTTTCGTCTTTCAACGCTCCCCCAAACCTCAATAACAATAGGTAAATGCTCTCTCGAGCATTTCATCAAACACGTGGTGCGCATAATAGAAAACATTAACACAAACAAAGGGAAAGTAAGGGTTGGGCCTGATTCTTGATTCAACTACACATATTCGGCGCTAATCCCAACCTGAGTTGGGGAATTAGCCACACATCATCTCAAAAGCAATAATCATAAATCCCAATTCACTAAATATGATTCAACTGAAACTCTAGAAAAGCAATGAAGAGAAGAAAGATAATTGAGAACAAACTTGATTTAATTGTTGTTGAAAGGTAGAATAATCTTCAACTACGACGAATTCAATCCAAATACATGAAATAAGACTCCCTCAAATATCCTAAAAATCTCCTCTAACAAATGCTCTCTAGTAAATAAAAAGAATGAACAAGATATGTCCTAAAATCCGCGGTCAAAAGAACTTAAGTGGCGACGGCACGAGGAGGGGGCACGACCATGCCACCCTGGCTGAGGTGGCACGATTGTGCCACCCAGCACGAGGTGGCTGTCCCCCCTACTGGCCGACGCTTCTTAATTCTTCGGCACAACACGACCGTGCCAGCAGGCGTGGGGTCCCCGGGCCGAATCTCTGGAACTTCCGTGCAACAGCGAGTGACCACTTTTGTGACTTTAAACTTGCCTCTTTGGCATTCCTTTCTGCTAATTTTCATCAATCCTTTTATTCATTCAGTAGAACTCCTGAAAATACGAAAAGATGTTGAATGAGCGAAATATATACTAAAGGAGATCGATTTGCCACTTTCTCAATAAGATCGAACATGAAAACACGGGAAAAAAGGGATCAAATTAAGGCCAAAATAAGGTCCTGATATAGGTTTATCACATCTCTTCTCCCTCACTCTCTTTCTCTCTCTGTCTCTCAGTCTCACTTCGTTGTCTACCGGCCTAGAACCGTCTGACTCCCTATCACTGCACATTGTCGTCATTTACCTCATTGTTCCCTTAGGTTAGTATTAAATGTCCAAATATTTTGTTGGCATGATAGGAACGTGCATGTTATTGTATCGATAAGTAGACAAAATAAGTTTTGATGGATAAACACAACACACAATTGTTGTAGAGAAAAGAAATCGATTCTGATCGAATTAAATCCAACTCCGATCTGAGCTAACTCGGATTGGATTCAGAGGTTCCCTCCAATCCACCTGATAGGGTTCGGATTTGATTTTTGGATCTGAAACGTAATCGGATTCGGATGTTCCAACATCTGATCTGAATCCAATTCGTTGACATCCCTAGCTGTGACGTTCGAATGTGTATTATTATTCATTTGTTAGCTTTTCTCAAAAATTTATGTTGCATGGAAGATTAATTTCAATCCACGTAAGCACATTTATGTAAGATTCTTGAGATAATTTCACATTAATAATTTTAAGATCATAGTGGGCATAAGAGATCGAGAAAAATTTATATTGTAGTACGTACGTAATAGTATTATCACGAATATGATGTTATTCATGAAAATGGTGAGTTACGCAAGGCGAAAGAAATTTTAAATTGTTTCCTAAAGTAGCCACTAGGAAGAAAAAATGGCAAAAGATCATGCAACTCAACGATGAAGGAGAAGTATGGATACACGAGCGTTAGCTCACATAGCATAAATTTAACCAAGAGTTTCAAGCTCGGTTCCCTGCATGTCTAGGGATGCTTGAATCATAATAATTACATTTACAAAAGATTGCAACTGAAGAGGATGATGAACAACTTCAATGACCAATAATAGACTTTGGATTAAAGAAACACTCTTTCAAATGGATCCTTACAAAACCTAAGGTCCTAACAGGTTTTGAGTGGCCCTCTTCCAACAAAATTTGAAATGATCCAACATCACATTTGCAAAAGTATCAAATATTTTCCTTTAATCTAAAAAGATTCTCAAAGAAATTAATCATATAGCAATAGCCCTTATTCCTAAAGTTAACATTCCAGAAAGAACTACTCAATAAAGTCAATTAGTCTGTAGAAGACTGTTTACGAGATCATATCAATCGCAATCTCTTTGAGAAGAATTTTGGTGCGGATAAATGCTCAC
Source organism: Selenicereus undatus (assembly GCA_017589665.1). NCBI lineage: Eukaryota > Viridiplantae > Streptophyta > Magnoliopsida > Caryophyllales > Cactaceae > Selenicereus > Selenicereus undatus. The sequence goes on along the minus strand of JACYFF010019584.1, from coordinate 108,401,574 downwards.
CTTTAGTAGAGTGAGACATTTGTACACTCCACAAAGACTCTAAGGCGGTTGAGATCGAGAATGAAGCTAGCAAATAGGGCCTTTAGGCTTTATTATTATAAACTCATATGAAAGTAGTCTTGTAACCAAAGAATGAATGAGTTAAGCATGTACGTATACAGTATGAAAGTCCCGACAAGTACTTTTGGTACACAAAGAAGAGTATTATTCATGGGCATGGAAAACTAGGCACCATTATAGAAAACTTTTTCGCTCAAGCATAGTATAGAAAATAGGCAATGGAAAGAAAGTTACATTTTGGACAGATAAATGGGTGCACTACAGAGAAAAACATACATACCATGGGTTGCTGAGGTTTAAAACATTGATATTAAAGGGACATTCATTTAAGATGACAGGACTTGGGATTTACAAGAACTCTCTAAGTTTGTCGTTACACAATTACAAAAAACTATGTTGTTCCTATTTCGCTGAATGAGGTCGAAGATTCCTTGTGCTGGGGACTGTCAAACTTACTGCATGCAAAATATATTCATGGTAAGCTAAGTCCTATAGTTAGATTTGGATGCTCGATATACTACCCAAATTAATGATTTTGTTTTTTAATGTTAATTATGTCATAATGCCTTTTCATTACGAGAAATACTCATCAAAATAAAACTATCTAGTTTAGGAGGTTTATTAGGTGTCCCCGAGACACTAAATAGAAAAACTACATGTGCATAAAATAAAAGCACAAATGTATATATTGTTTATTTTTCATTCATTGTTAGATTCATTTTGTCAAACAAAGTGAGCAGGGAGGACTTGATCAACGAATGAGGGTGAACACATTAAACAAAATAAAAGCCCAAAAGTATTGTTTATTACTCATTAATTGTTAGATTCATTATGTCAAACAAATTGAGGGAAGCTTACCAACTAATTAAGTGAATGAGGGTGACAAAAATTGAACTAAGGTAGTGTTTGGTTGAAGGAAAAATGATTTTTCTGGAAAATAGTTTTTCAATTTTTCGTTGTTTAGTACAATAAAGGTTGGAAAACTATTTTTCAAGAAAAATGATTTCCCCCCTCCCAATGGAGGAAAATGATTTCCTTTTTGAGAAAATGGGAAGTTGATTTTCCTCTTTCAACTCTTTGGTGATATAGTCTACTGAATTTAGGTGAAAAATTAGATTTTAACAGTTTGGATCAAAACTTGACTATCTGATGAAAACTATTAAAATAAACTCAAATCTAAATTTTCACCTCAAATTTGTTTCATTTGATTGACATTTACCTCCACTACGACGACTTAATCGACATTTTTTGCCACTAAAACAATTCAGTCGACTTGCTAGCAAAACAATTTCAACAATTTGAATCGAAATTTGATCATCAAATAAAAAATATTAAAACAGGCTCAAATTCAAATTTTGAGCTTGATAATCTTTCATTTACTCAACTTTTTTTTTCCACAACAACAACTCAATTGATATTTGTCACCCCTCAAACAGTGCATTTCACCGCTAGAACAATTTCAATTGTTTGGATCAAAACTTGATCATTGAATAAGAAAGAGCAAAATAGGCTAAAATTCAGATTTTGAGCACGATATTTTTTCATTTGGTCAATATTTTTCTCCGCCACGACAATTCAATCGATATTTTTCGCTACTTAAACAATTCAGCTAATGCTTTTCCTAACTAAAATAATTTCAATGGTGTAGATCGAAACTTCATTATCCAAGAGGAAGTATTAAAAAAACTCAAATGTGAGTTTTAAGCTCGAAATTCCTGCATTTGGTCAACATTTATATCAACTACGACCATTCTATTTAAACAATTCAGTTGACGTTTACCTCTTTTTCATGGAAAATAATTTGTCTTGCACCAAACAACAGAAAATGTAATGTGCAAATCAATTTTTCTTGGAAAAATATTTTCCACGGAAAATGATTTTCTAGGAAAAACATTTTCTTTCCAACCAAACACTACCTAAATGTAATTTCATTGATCAAGCCATTATTTATGTAATTGTCTATAAATATGCAAATATAATCATTGCTACATAATTACTTGGTACAACTATTGACAACATATTTGCCGAATATTCAATAAAAACTCAAAGTTAGCCATTTTCTTCTTGCAAGATTATTGTCACCCTCAAATCTATAGAATAGGACCTAAATCGAACCTTTAGTATATGCACCAATTGAGGGTATTAGATGCATCGATTTATCAACACAACAAAAATTAAATATGAATGGGATATTGCAAGACTTAACTCTTTGGTGGATCCAATCTACTTGCAGTTGATTCTTACAACCTCAATTCCTGCTAATTCATTTCCTGACTCTACAGTATGTTGAAGTTTGTCTGGAAATGGAGAATTTTCCACTAAGACAGCGACTAAGGAGGCATATGGATTGAACCCTGTTAATCCGCATGTTTGGCAGTACAGTTGGAATTGGAAATTAGATATTATGCCGAAGCAAAAAATCTTGCTTTGACAGCTTTGTCATATATCACTACCTACAATAGGAAAGTCTAAAAGAGGTGTGAATATTGATCCTCGATGTCTTTTTTGTCAGGCTGAAATTGAAGGCGTAGATAATGTGTTTTTACAATGCAATGTTGCGCAAGATTGTTGGAGATTAGCAGCTTCTCATAGATGAAGGGCAGCCCGGTGCACAAGCATCCCGCATTCACGCAGGGTCCGGGGAAGGGCCACACCCCATGGGGTGAATTGTGGGCAACCTAACCTGACTTTGTCAGTGGCTGATTCCACGGCTCGAACCCGTGACCTTTTGGTCACACGGAGACAACCTTACCGTTGCTCCAAGGCTCCCCTTCTCAGCTTCTTATAGATGGGTTAAGACAAATTTCATGTTTAGATGACAAGCTACTGTCTAGTAGATGCTTTCCACTAGATGCTTTCCACTGCCAAAACCACAGGCCCTACTGCCAAATTGGACAGAGTAGTTGCACTGCTGTGGAGTTTGTAGAAAACAAGGGATGGCATGGTTTTTCGTAATCAAACACCTAATCAAGGAATTACTTTGATAAGAGCCAAAAAAATCTAGCGCACAATGGTGTATTAAACATAAGCTTACTCAAACAATTCATTCACCAAACCCAAATCTTCTAGCCTTCAACCGTAAGAAGTCTTATTGGGTAGCTTGGAGGAAGCCATAAGGCGAGTTCATCAAAGTAAACTTTGATGGATCCAAATTATCACAAACTGCAGCAAGAGATTTTATCATTCCCAATAGGGAAGGGAAGTTTATCCAAGCATTGGCATTGAACTTGGAGCGTCGTTATTTTTGGTAGGAGAAGCAACATCTACGCGAAATGTAATCAAAACAGCACTACAAGCAAATTAATATCCAAATAGAAAGGGATGGCAAAATTCTCATTCAAGCAGTTCATGGTCAAATTCAACTGCCATCAAGTGCTCATACAAGATATTCTTGCTTACATCCAATTATGTAACAAGGCTTTTATCTATCATATTTTCAGATAAGGGGATTGCGCAGCGGACTGGTTGACAAAGTTTGATCATTCCTTACATTCCATGGCTATAGTCCCGCATACGTTATCCTGTATAAGAATAATCTAGAAAGAACCCTTGAGAGAAGAACATCCTAAATATTTTACTTACCTTTCTTACAAAAAAAAATGTCTCATTCCAGGGGCGGAGCTACTGTGGGGGCACGTGGGGTCAACCGACCCCGCTTAAAAAAAAAAAAATCTGCTAGATAAGTTAAAAAAAAATATAAATAACATAATATATAATTTGGGAGAGATTAAATGCAAGAGATTAAGAATGCTCTGGTGGTAAAGGGCTGGTGCACTCCTCTCATTAATCTCACGCGTCCCAGGTTCGAAGGTTGCTCCAATCTGTTTGTGTTTTTTTTTTTTTGCCCAAATTTCGGGCCACACTTGAAAGGGTTTCGATTCACTTTCACAGGCTCACAGCAAAAACCCAAGAGCCAGCGACTCTGCTCTGTAGCAAGCCAGCCTCTGAGGCTCTGAGCCACCACGCACCGTCGCACCCACCACCCTGACCGTCCACCTCCACCACCTTGCGTCCCTGAGAACCGGCGCCGGTACCGGACTGGATTACTGGACTGAGGAGTGCGCTGTGCGCAAGTCAGCAAGGGACCACCTGCAGTCGACAGCCCCCCCGAGTCTAGCCACCGGCCCACCGTCAACCCTCAACCCCGGCCCCATCGACCACCTGCAGTCGACAGCCGGCACCATCAGGCGGCCAGACAGCCACCCACGACCCACCACTGAATTGATTTTGAAATTTGAAGAATTGAAGGTATAAAGTACAAACCTAAAATTTTCATTTTATTTGTCAAATTTTTGATTGTTTACTCTTTAATTATTTACATATTTAGATTAGTTTCAATTATTCAAATCATTTGATGAAATTAGCTATAAATAATTTGTCAATTTGTCAATGTTTGTTTTATTATGTTCAGTTGAAAATGCATCGCTATTTCAAGAAGTTGGCTTCCGAATCGTTTCCTTCAATTTCGACACCTGAAAATTCTCCTTTGAATCAAGAAACCGGCGAACTCAACACTCAAACACAAACCTCAGATTTTGATATTGATGCAAACACTAATCCCTGGTCTTGTGGGAGAAGCCAATTTGATTCAAGTGCTATTCAGTCAGATTCAGCTGAAAGAAAACCAATTTCACATTATCATCCAAATGAGCATGATGAGGTAAGAAGAGCTTATATTCAAAAAGGCCCCTGTCAACCCCGAAATCATGCTTTTCCTCAAAGATTGATGTCTGGAAATTATCGTCGTTTCAATGAGTCTTGGTTTGATATGTATGGGAATTGGTTAGAATATAGCATAAAAGAAGATGCGGCTTTTTGCTTGTGTTGTTATTTGTTCAAGAATGAGCATGAAAGTTCAAGTCATTTTGGAGGTGAAACATTCACTTCTAAAGGATTTAGAAGTTGGAATAAGACAGAAAGATTTAAGATGCAAGTGGGTGGGTCAAATAGTGTACATAAGCAATGTGTGAAACGATGTGAAGACTTGATGATGCAAAAGCAATCCATACAGACTGCCTTGAATAAACAATCAGAGCAAACTAAGTCTGAGTACTACACTCGCCTAAATGCTTCAGTTGATATTGTGAGATTACTGTTGTTTTCTGTATTGCCATTTCGAGGCCATGATGAAAGTGAATTGTCAAGAAGGAAAGGACTTTTTAAGACTTTCTTACAGTTTCATGCGGAAAAGAATGACAATGTGGGAAATGTTGTTTTAAAAAATGCTCCAGGCAATCATATAATGACTTCCCCTGACATCCAGAAAGAAATTGCAAATGCTTGTTCAAAAGAAACTGTGAAGGCTATTCTTGAAGAACTTGACAATGGATATTTTTCTATATTAGTTGATGAATCCCGTGATGTATCATGTAAACAACAAATGGCTCTCGTTTTAAGGTTTGTTGATAAAAGGGGATTTGTTATGGAGCGTTTGGTTGGCCTTGTTCATGTGACCGATACTAGGTCTTTGGCATTGAAGGAGTCTATTTATTCATTGCTTTCTGCATTATCATTAAGTCCATCTCGAATAAGGGGACAAGGGTATGATGGGGCTAGTAACATGCGGGGTCACATTAATGGGCTTAGAAGCTTGATTATGCAAGATTGTTCATCAGCCCATTATATTCATTGCTTTGCTCATCAACTTCAATTAACTTTGGTCGCGGTTGCAAGAAATCATAATGATATTGGATGGCTTCTTGACTTGGTTAGTGTCATGTTGAATGTGATTGGAGGTTCCTATAGACGTAGAGATGAATTTCGAAAAAAACAAACAGAAAAGGTTGAAGAAGCATTACGTATGGGTGAACTTCAAACTGGGCGAGGTTTAAATCAAGAACTTGGGCTACAAAAACCAGCAGACACTCGTTGGGGCTCTCATTTTAAAACATTCACCAATATTATTATCATGTTTGATCCAATTCTTGATGTGCTTGATGTGATTGGAGAGTATGCTAATCATCCAGAAGACAGGGTCAAAGCCAAAAGTGCTTTAGACGGCATGCAAAAATTTGAGTTTGTTTTCTTGTTGCATTTGATGAAATTGATTTTAGGAATTACAAATGCTCTCAGTCAAGCTTTGCAAAGAAGAGATCAAGACATTGTCAACGCTATATCATTACTTGGTTCAGCTAAGCGACAGCTACAAATGACAAGGGATCAAGGATGGGATTGTTTGATTGAAAATGTTAATGCATTTTGTCACAAGTACGATATTGACATTCCTGTCATGGATGATTTCCATGTTATTCGGAGACAAAGAGTAAACCGCAGAGTTTCTAAAGTGACAAATGAACATTACTATCGTGTTGATGCATTCTACACAATTCTTGATATGCAGATGCAAGAGCTTAATAGTCGCTTTCCTGAAGCGAGCACTGAGTTGCTTCTCGGTGGAGCTTGTTTGAACCCAGTAGATTCATTCTCCAATTTTGATAAGGAAAAAATCCTTCGAATGGCTCAATTGTATCCGGATGATTTTGATGAGTTGGGCATTGAGACTCTTAGTTGTGAACTTGATACTTTTATTGTCAATGTACATGATGATGAGAGATTCTCCGACTTGAGGGGCATAGGTGATCTTTCAAGGAAATTGCTTCAAACGAAGAAGTATTTGAGCTTTCCTCGCCTATATCTACTTGTTAAGTTGGCGTTAATTTTACCAGTTTCCACTTCAACTGTTGAAAGGGTATTCTCAGCGATGAAGATCATCAAGACCAATTTGCGCAACAGAATATCAGATGAGTTTTTAAATGATACTGTTATTACTTATTTTGAGGATGATCTTTTCAAAACAGTATCAAATGATGATATCATGCATCGCTTTCAAAACATGAAGGCTCGTTGAGGACAATTGCCGTAATTGTATTAGCTTTGTAATTTCGTTTTTATGACTATTGTTAAATTTCAAATTTCAAATCATATTTATGTTTGAGTCCCGACCCCCCTTGAATTAATTTCTGGATTCGCCACTGTCTCATTCATTGTTAGATTCATTTTGTCAAGCAAAGTGAGCAGGGAGGACTTGATCAACGAATGAGGGTGAACGCATTTGACAACACATAATTAAAAACCACACAATAAACCCAAAAGTATTGTTTATTACTTATTAATTGTTAGATTCATTCTGTCAAACAAATTGAGGAGGGAAGACTTGACCAGCTAATTGAATGAGGGTGACCAAAATTGAACTAAATCTAATTTCCTTGATCAAGCCATTATTTCTGTAATTGTCTGCAAATATGCAAATATACTAACTGCTATATAATTGCTCGGTACAACTATTGACAACACATTTGTCGAATATTCAATAAAAACTCAAAGTTAGCCATTATCTTAATTCTTACAAAATTATTGTCGCCCTCAAATCTATAGAATAGGATATAAATCGAATCTTTATCATATGCACCAATTGAGGGTATTAGATGCACCGATCTGTCAACACGACAAAAATTAAACATAAAATCCAATCCTATTCATATATTTGTTCTTTTAAGACCGAAGAAGTCAAAGACTTTAATTAGGCATTGGAAGTCAATCTATAAAAGCTAGAATCAATAATGGTGAGCAATTAACTCTCCCAACTCTCCAGCCCCAAATCTAGTCACACAGGCTGTAATCCATATCACATGGAGAAGTTTAGCTTTAATAATGAAACATTATTGAGAAATGGGTTAACCAAATTGCGAAGGAAGAGGCAATATCATTTAATTTTGAGTAGTTAGGGCATCCATGTAATTGTGGGACACCAAGGAAGTAAGATGCATATGGGCTCAAACTCATGTGATGTGCCTGCCCTCCAATCCTGTCACTGTGGGTGCGGCTTCACTTCTCATGCTCATATTCATGCAGAGCGTCTTTCTTGTGAAATGCATACACGTACTTGTGTAGCCATGCAAAAATCCCGCCATTACATACAATTGCATTTAATGAGAAAATATTGCGGATTCAATGAAACCATAGCCTTGTTTGACAAACAGTTTTTTGAAGAGTTTTTTAATCAAAAAGAGCTTTTTTGATCAAAATTAGTTTTTTAACCAAATGAAAAAGCTAATTTGGGTGTTTGGTGAAAGAGTTTTTTTAAAGAATTAGTTTTTTGTTTCACAACTTTGTCAGAAACAGCTAATTTTACCAAATAGTTTTTCAACAAACAGCTAATTCAAACAGTTAACACAAACAGCTAACAGCTAACAACTAATAGCTGTTTGCTAAACAGGGGCTATGGGTTGTTTGGTGAACAGCTTTTTGAAGAACTTTTTAATCAAAAAGAGTTTTTTTGACCAAAATTAGCTGTTTGACCAAGTAAAAAAGTTAATTTGAGTGTTTGGTGAAAAAACTTTTTAGAATAGCTTTTTGGGTTCAAAAAGCAAATTTGAAAAAACTAATTTTATGAGCTTTTTAGAAGAGTTTTTTGAATAATTAGCTTTTTGTCTCACAATTTTTTCAAAAACAGCTAATTTTACTAAACAGTTTTTCAACAAATAACTAATTCAAATAGTTAACACAAACAACTAACTCAAACATCTAATAGCTAACAGTTAACACAAACAGCTAACAACTAATAGTTGTTTGTCAAACATGATCTATATTTTTGTTATCGGGGTACTATAACTTTACATAAACAATCTTTTTTGTCTATTATATGATTTAAGTAAGTATGTCGTTTTGTATCTCATAATTCTTTTGTGTAAAATGACTTCGTCTTAAAAAGATACGTTTGTGGCATATTGACTTTATATATATCAATATATGTACACACTTAGCTAGCAGGTTGGATGCCTATGACGAAAAAAGTGCATGTTACCGTATGACGACTCGTAACCAAAAATAAAGAATAAATAATGAAAAAGCATGAGCCTATAAGATAAGCACAATGCCTTGACTTCATTGCTCTAGTCACTCACTTTGGTCCAAATAGTAGCAAATTCAACACGTGCAATTATTTCGCTTGGTTGGTACAATGGAAGTACTTATTAGTCCGTCGACTTGTAGTAGAGTAGCTAGCCTTCTCAATTATAATTTTTTTTTTGAATTAATTTAATATGAGTATGGGTATAATAAGAGTTTGCTGCAAAAAATCTCGTTAAATCTTTTAAAATATTTTAAAATATTATTTAATTTTTTTTCAATCAAAAATACCATTGAAGTTGTTTAAAACTATACAAAAATATCACTTGATGACAATAGTCATAATACTACTTTTGAATATTTTAAAAACACAACAACTGATCTTTTATTTATCTTAGTCATCCACCGCTATAGAATCTTTCTTCTATCAAATGTTTTCCCTTTAAATGTTTTCATAAAATCTTTCTTCTGTAAAATACTTTCACAAAACCTTTTTGTAGGTATCTTGGAATCAACCTCTCTACGAGTAGAAATGCTAGTAGATGTAAGATTGCCTACAGCTGGATCTCCCCAAACTCCGCGAAAGCGGGATCCACACTAGGAGTTGTTGTTGTTGTGAATATTTTAAAAACATTAATGGTTTTTATGAAGAAAAAAAAATTAATCACATTTCTAAATGTTTTAGAAAATTTAATGGCAGTCTTGAACAAGATTTTGAAATATAATCTATTTGGTAAACAACTGTTTGTATTGGTTGTTTGAATCAATTGTTTCTTGAAAAAATATTTGGTGCAAGTAATTTTCTAATAAAATTGTGATACAAAAATCTAATTTTTCAAAAAGTTCAGAAAATTAACTTTTTAAATTAACTTTTTGGATTCAAAAAATTCTTCCAAATTTTTTTTTCACTAAATATTTAGATAATTTTTTGATTTAATCAAATAGTTCATTTTAATTCAAAATACTTTTTGACCAAAAAAAAAAACTATTAAAAAAATTATGTGTAAAGTGTGAACACCCTAACATACAGCTAGTTGACTATATGAAAATTAAATACAGTATTGGCGACTGTTGATTGATGATCGATGTCGGTGTCATGTTTGGCTTTCATAATACACACGTCTCCGTCTTATTAAAGAACTGTACACTGTACAAGTACAACTAACTAAAAGCTGTGGCCACTCTTTTCTTGTTTTTCCTCCGGCTGGTCAAGCACCCCAAGCCATAGCCTTTTTTCTGGCCACCATTGTACTCAATCCATTAGGTGATATTGAATGAGACAGACAGATAGTCTTGTTGACACGTATTGTGTATGTAATCATTATCTTTCTAATTGCGATTATTGTTTTTCTAATTTCGATCATCAACGCAGGGTTTCACTTCAGATGATTGTTATTGGCTAAGGCCTAAGGTCCTTTTTAATTGATAAATTTAAATTTATTACTTTTAATTAACTTTAATTCGCATCAACTCACATCAATTTATTATACGAATTTCAATTAAAAAATATCAACTTTAATTTATTTTTTACTATTTTAACCAACTTCTATCTATTATGTAAAAAAATCTAACCAACTTCGACCAACTGAAACTCATTTTAACCCTTTTCAACTCACTTCAACAAAAAAAAAAAAAATACTTACTTCAACTTACTTCAACCTATTTCTACCCATTTAAACCAACTTCAACCATTTATCAACTCACATTTTCTAACAAAAAAATCATGCCCTAAATATAATGTAAAACGTATATTAATATTTTTTAAGATAACAAAGAGCTTTTGTAGTATCTATAAAAATTGAAGGACAACATTGCTTGAGGAACATGTGCGAGTTTTTGTAACCATTCACACGTCTTCAACCATCAAGGGTTTTTTTTTTACATGGGTAAACAAAACCAAATAGATGTTAAGCGTCTCTTCTCACAAGAGTACGTCCAACTACATCATCAGCCAAAGTAACCTTAAGAGTTGGAGAAAAGCAAGTATCTGAAGAGAAGAACGTTGTAACAGAGTGTCCAAATTTAGAAAGCCAATCAGCTGTCATATTTGTTTTCCTGAAAATGTGATTGATGAGAAGATGGATACCTTGATTCTGCCATATGTATATGTCATTGATAATATTCGATATCTGCCAAGGAATTTGAATATGACCTTTCAGTGCTTGGATTACTATCTTATTGTCACCTTCAATAGCGATCTGCTTGAAACTAACTTGGATTGCTAATCGCAATCCATCTCGCAATGCTCTTGCTTCTGCAACTAGAATAGAAGTATCGCCGTAATAGCACGCTCCTGCCTTGATAAGTTTGCTGTCCAATCCCGAATGATGAAGTCTTCTGCTGTTGATGAGGGATCCGTCAAAATTAAGTTTGACGAATCCTAGAGATGGAGGATGTCACCTCACAAAATGAAGTGAGGTAGTAGGGGAGAAAGAAGGTCCCCTAAGAAAATGATCAACCGACATACAAGTTCGGATTCGCTACTCTTCATATGTTTTTTTTGCTCGAACTAGGCACGCAACAGGGTTGAAAAAATCGCAATTAAAAATTGTTGCATTCCTAGATTTCCAAATACTCCACAAGATGAAGGAGAATTTCTGTTCCAAAGATGGATTGTGGGAGGAATGAATTTTACTAAGGAACAACGAAAAATCATGGCATCCTAAAGGGGAAAAGGCAGAGGGAAGCCAATAATGTTGTGCCGCAAGATCCCACACTTTTTTGACCATTTGACAATCTTTGAAGAGATGCTCTGTAGATTCGATATCACCTAGACAGAGGGGGCAACATGGGTTGCAATTAAGTCCCCTTTTAAGAAGAGTACTTCTTATAGGTAAAGAGTTATGACACAATTGCCAGAGGAAAACTTTTATTTCAGGCATAGTGTCGATATTCCAAATCCATTTATAAGACCATGGTGATAAGTTATGTGAATGGATGTCGTGAGCTGCCCATGTAGCTGATTTCGTTGTGAAGGTACCTAAGCTATTCAACCCCCAATAAAGGGAATCATTAGTTTCATGGATGGGTATAGTGATACCCTGAATTTTCTGGACCACATGAGTATTATTGAGGAAATGATTAAGTTTGGGAACGTCCCATTCTGAGTTGCCCCGAATAAAATCGCAAACTTTAGCTTCCAGTGGGCAATGCTATATGCGAACACACCCAAGATTTCAACTAAATTCCCGTTTTCGACCCAGTTATCAAACCAAAAGGAGATCTCATCCCCCTGCCTATTTTCCAGATAGTGCCTTTCTGTAGAAGGCTTTTGCATTTAAGTAAGCTCTTCCAAATTGGTGAATCCAAATTTTTCCGTGTGTAGGAAAAAATGTTAGTGGAATGAAGGCACTTGGTCCTCATAGATTGGACCCAAAGACTAGGTACATTAGTAAGAATTTTCCCGGCTAATTTACACTGAAAGGCTTTATTAACGGCTTATGTTTTCCGTAACCCCAATCTGCCTTGGCTTTTTGGTCTACAAACTTTATCCCATGCAATAAGTGGCATACCTTTTTCTGTGGTAGACTTTTTCCAGAAGAACTCTCTGTTACATTTATTTAAATAATTGTTAGTTTTGGATAGCAATTCAAAACATTGCATTGTGTGAGCTAGAAGAGATTCTAAATGTGACTGGATGAGGATTGATCTCCCTACTTTAGATAGACAGTTTGCTTTCTATCCTTCTAATTTGGTGGTTGCTTTAGTGATAATCTCCTGGAAAGTAGAATAAGAAGGTCGGCCCTGGAAAACAGGGCATCATAGATATTTACCCAAAGACTCTCGATGCGGAATATTGAATATTATTGTCGCTAGTTGCTTTTGTGTATCTGTGGCATTACGCAAGAAAGTCAGTGCCGATTTGTGATAATTGACTAATTGTCCTAAAGTTGGACAAAAGAAATCCAGGATGCTTTTAAGTTTAGCGCAGCTTCCTAGATTAGTTTTGCAAGACAGTAGGCAGTCATTGGCAAAAAGTAGACGTGGAATTGTGACAAAAGAGGGGCATATCTTAACGCCTACTCCAGACCTTGGAGTATTAGTTTCTTTTAGAAGCATATTGCTTAAAGCTTCCATACATAAGATAAAAAGATAAGGGGAGAGAGGGTCTCGTTGTCTAATTCCTCGTGACGGGGTAAAAAGGTCATAGGGTTCATCATTAACAATGATTGAGTATGAAACTAAAGAGATGCATTGTTTGATCCATGAGTTCCAGGTGGGATGAAACCCTAGTTCTTGTAGGCATTTAGTTATAAAATCTCATTCGATTCTGTCGTACACTTTCTCCATGCCTAGCTTCATGGCTGTCCAGGCAGTCTTAGTTTTAAGGTTCTTAAATTTATGTATAATTTCATGCGTTAGTAAGATATTATCATGAATAGATCTCCCAGGCACAAAAGCGCTTTGGAAAGGAGAAATTAGATGGTCTAGGAGGGGTCTCAATCTGTTAACAAGTACTTTCGAGATAATTTTATAAATCGTAGAACATAAACTAATGGGCCTGTAATGGCTAGTCTGTGTAGGACTAGTTGATTTCGGAATAAGAGCAACAAAAGTATGATTAATCTCTTTCAGGATTTTTCCATATATAAAGAACTCAAGAATACAGTTGAAAAGGTCCTTCTTGATAAGATGCCAATGGTTCTTAAAGAACCCCACACCAAAACCATCTAGACCCGGTGTCTTATTAGAATCAATACTAAACAAGGCATATTTGACGTCTTCTAAATTGGGAAGTTCAATCAGCTCACTATTATCAAGGTCAGAAATTACTTTCGATAGCCCTAAATTTGGCAATACTCTGGCATTGTTATGCACAAACTTGAACCTCTGTTTGAAATCTGAGATGAATTTCTCAGCAATCATCTTGTGATCATCAATCCAAACACCACAATTGTCCCGCAATTTCATGACTAACTTCCTTTTCCGTCTAGCATTGACCTTATTCTGAAAGAACTTAGAGTTTCGATCACCGTTGACTAACCATTATTTCCATGCTAGCTTCCCCCAATATTTCTGGTTAAACAACATCATTTTCTCACGTTGCTTCAATAAGCGTTGCAGCCAAGAGTTAAATCGATGACTATTAGGGTTAGCTATTAGTCTTTCCTCCACATAATCTACTTTTAATGCATTCATGTTAAGTTTATCATGGAAATTCCCGAAGTATCTTTTGGACCACTCTTTGACATCCTGTTTGACACATTTTAATTTCCGCATAACACGATACATATTGGTTTCACTGTGAGGCCAACGCCAATTTTTAGAGACAATGATATCAACATCTTGATATTTGGTCCAGAAGTTTTGAATTCGGAAGGGAAAAGCCTTGGTTTTTGGTAACTGAGCTCGAGTCGACATAATAATAGGATAGTGATCAGAGCACGAAAATGTACCATGTGTTTCATAAACATCATGGTACAAGGTACTCCAATCTTTCCTAATTATTGTTCTATCTAGTCTTTCATAGATAAGGTGAGTATGAGTCCTTTTTTTCCAAGTAAATATGTGTCCTGAGACTTGAACACATTCAACACTAATAGCAGATGAAAAATTATTAAGCCGCAGGAATCGATTATTAGAAGAAGGTTGGCCTCCTAATTTTTCATTAGGGCATAGAATTTCATTAAAATGCCCCATTAGACACCAAGGTAAATCTATAACACTATTAAGATCATGAAGATGACTCCAAAAATCATTCTTATCTTTATATTGCGCAAGAGCATATATTCCTGAAATGACTGAGTTTTGCAATTTGTCTAGATCTTGGACTAGCATATGAATAGCTCTAGGCTCTTTAATTAAGACTGAAGCATGGATATTGCCATTATTCCAGAGAATCGCTATACCTCCAGAGTGGTTAACTGGAGATACAAAATCAAAATGTTCAAATCCTAGTACCGGGAGGATCCTTCGCATATTGGATTCATTAACCAAAGTTTCAAACAGGAATAGCATATTAGGTTTATGTGTTCTGACCAAGAACTTAACTTCTTGGACAATCTGAGTGTTTTTTGCTCCTTGGACATTCCAACATATAGCCTTCATGAAAATTTAGAGCTTCAAGCACCACCCTCCAGCGGGAACATGGACAACCGAGATCTTAGTAGTGGCAAACATCTTACAAAAGAGACACCAGAATGACATCTATATAAAAAGGTTCGAATGATCCAAAGGATCGGGCTAGAATATGGCCTTTAGAATATGGCTGAATCGCTTTATTCCGCTCACCAGAATACATAAAGCAGTTATAAATTCCCAGACTGATGACAGTGGTAAGAACAACAATACATGCAAAAATACATTAATCAATCCACTCCGAATAGAATACCAGTCCATGGCACAATCATAACATAAACACACATCAACCCGAATCGTAAATATGACTTCCAGAGGTCTGACAGGACCAATTGGATATGTTCCCAGTAGCCGTATAGATCCTCTAATCACCGGATGCCTCATCCGTAATAGGGGTTGGCAATCAATGAACTGAGAAACATGGGTTGAATCCCACATCCAAACCAACGAAAACCATGTCATGCTTTTCATGATAAGGATAAAATATTATCTAGTCCTAACAAGAAGTCATTGAGTCAAATTAGGTATTTGTATTGTAGCCAAACTTTGTTTACCTTCCTATTCAGAGAACCACCAGTATACTTGGCTGATGTATAAAACCGAGGAGACATCAAAGTGCAAGGAGAGAGAGAGAAAAATTCAATGAGATAATCTTTCGCCATTAGCAAACCCACGGCTGAATTTCTTTAATTCTCTTGTCCATTCCTTTTGTTCAATTTTCTTTTCAAATAAATTCTTCATGGTATCAGAGCCATGAGTGGAGGAAAAGGGTTTGTGATTGAAAATCATTCACCGTACTATCTTCACCCATCAGAAGGTCCTGGAGTAATAATTACTTCAGTGATCTTCAATGGGAAAAATTATAAACTATGGCAAAAGGCTGTAAGAACAGCCTTAAAATCCAAAAATAAGTTAGGCTTCATAGATGGAACCTTAACTAAGCCAACACCACAAAAGGAAGAAGATTTGAGAGAGTTGAATGCATGGGAGATGGCCAACTCTATGATCTGTTCGTGGATCATCAATGTTATTGATCCAAAACTACATACCAGTGTTGCTTACGCTGAAACAACTTATGAGATGTGGGAAAATCTGTGTAAGCGCTATGCCGTAGCCAATACCCCAAAAATCCATCAACTCAAAGCTGACGTTGCAGCATGTAAACAAGGTAGCTTAGAGGTCGTGGATTTTTATTCAAAACTGATGGGGATGTGGAGTGAACTGGAAAATTATGCTAAAGTTCCACAATGCACTTGTGGTAAATGCGAATGTAAAATCGGGAGTAGAATTACAAAGATGGCGCAGGATGAGAAGACCCATCAGTTGATGGGGTTAAACGATCAAGCATTCTCGACTATTCGTAGTCAAATTTTAGCACTTGACCCTTTACCCAATCTTGATGTAATATTCAATATGGTCACGCAAGAGGAAAACCACAGAGGAGTGATGATGGGAAGAGATAATCGATCGGAAAGTATGGTGGCTTTTGCGGCAAGAGAACACATGAATGAAAAACCAACATGTAGGCACTGTGGTCGTTATGGACACGATGAGGCGAACTGTTACGAAATTATTGGATATCCACCAAACTGGGGGAGCCGTGGCCGAGGACGAGGCGGCAAAGGTGGTGGCTGAGCAAACCGAGGAGGCAGAAACAGTGGACGTGGGCGTGGGCGTGAAATCGCTTATTCGGTTCAGGCCCAGCAGGAAAGCCCGGTAGCAGTAACTCCCTTCGGCCCAGCAGCAACAACTTGCGGCACTGCAGAGCCTGGCCCAAGTACAGTCTTCGGTCCAGGAGCTGCTTTCGGCCAGGCACCTTCGTTCGGTCCAAACAACTCACCAGCCCACGGTCCAGCAAACAATTATGGCCCAACAGCAGCTACAGCTATGCCGGGTCTGACCCAGGATCAAATACAGAAATTACTCAACTTAATAGAAAGCCCAAAACCCGGTTTTGAGAAAATTTCAGGTAATGTGCCTTGGATGTTTGATAGTGGAGCGTCATGTCACATGACGGGAGATTTGAATTTAATTCAAGAAGTCAAGAAAATCGAATCAATTGCTATAGGAATGCCAAACGGGTCACACACCCTAGCAAGCCAAGAGGGGTCCACGGCGTTGGGTGAAAAGATCAAACTCCATAAAGTTTTATATGTTCCTTCCCTCAAGTGCAATCTTGTTTCCATTGCAAAATTATGTAAGGAACTAAATTGTAGTGTGACTTTTTATGATGATTTTTGTGTCTTACAGGACCGTACTTTGAGGACTCCGATTGGTGTGGGTAAGCAGAGTGGAGGAGTCTACTTCTTCCAAGAGGGATCAGTGGAAGCAAGGCAAGTGAATGCAGTTAGTTCCGTTGATTTATGGCACAACAAACTTGGGCATCCTTCATACGAAGTACTATCCTACTTATCTAGTAGTTTGCAAGTAAATTTTGAGAACCTTAAAGACAATGTATGTGAAACTTGCTACCGTGCAAAGCAAACTAGGAATTGCTTTCCTTTGAGTTCTAGTAAAGCATAAAGGAATTTTCAACTTATTCATTGTGATATTTGGGGACCGTATCGGGAATCCTCGACCAACGGAGCTCATTATTTTCTCACTATAGTGGATGATGCGAGTCGAGCAACTTGGGCTTATTTAATGGTTGATAAAGGGGAGACAGGACATTTTTTGAGAGATTTCATAATCATGGTCAAAACCCAATTTGAAACCAATGTCAAAGTTGTGCGTAGTGATAATGGGTCAGAATTTACATCTAAACCAATGCAACAAATTTACCATGACCATGGCATTCTACGCCAAAGTAGTTGTGTCGAAAACTCCACAACAAAATGGCCGAGTTGAACGCAAGCATAGGCATGTTCTAAATGTCGCAAGGGCTCTTCTCTTCCAAGCCAATTTACCTATAAAATTTTGGGGCGAGTGTGTGCTAACAGCCGTGCATCTCATCAATCGCACACCAAGTAAGGTTTTGCAGGGGAAAACTCCCTTTGAGTCTCTCTACAACAAGAAACCTTCTTATGCTCACATTAAAGTTTTTGGGTCTTTATGCTTTGCAAAAAATACAAGAGTCAAGGATAAGTTTACACCAAGGGGGAGAAAGTGTGTTTTTTTGGGCTATCCTTTTGGACAAAAGGGTTGGAAAATATTTGACCTCGAAACACAAGATTTTTTTGTATCTCGAGATGTTATATTCCATGAAACCATTTTTCCCTATGCCATGCGTTGCACATCAGCTCCTCATTCCCACACAACTCCTCCTTCCTAGCTGTTTTCCTTTGATGCTGCCGACTTTGATGATCAGCACATAGGGCCTTCACTTGCCGACAACTCAGTTCCACAGCCCACAGTTCAATCCACTTCTGCTGTAAGGGGGAGTAGCGGGCCCAGCACTGTCCGGCTTGTGTTTCTTTCTCGCCCAGAAATTGACGGGCCTAGCACATTGGATCATCATGTGTCCCCTTCCAGCCTAGAAATCAGCTCCACCCCTTCTACAGCAGCCGAGCCCAGTGCCTCAAGACCTCGGCCCAGTCCTACAACTCCAGCCGCAAGTCCAGCCGCAGTAGCCCAGTCCACGCCAAGTCCTGACTGCCCCCCACCGTCACTGCGGCGCACGGGCCGGACCACTGTGAAGCCCGCCAAGTACAATGACTATTTGTGTTACCATGCGCGGTCCTCTGATCCCATTCTCAACGACTCCTCCTCCGCTGTTGTCCC
Source organism: Selenicereus undatus (assembly GCA_017589665.1). Taxonomy (NCBI): domain Eukaryota; kingdom Viridiplantae; phylum Streptophyta; class Magnoliopsida; order Caryophyllales; family Cactaceae; genus Selenicereus; species Selenicereus undatus. Next base: position 108,382,869 of record JACYFF010019584.1, on the reverse strand, counting down.
ATATTCGAAAGGATCCTCAGGTACGCGCTATCCTTTAACACATTATGTCACATCTACTAAATTTTCACCTTCCTATCAACAATTTTTAGCTGCTATAACAAGGGTTGTTGAGCCCACTTCTTTTCATGCCGCTGTCAGCAATCCCCAATGGCGTCAAGCCATGGCCGAGGAGATTGCAGCTTTGGAAAAAAATGATACTTGGTCACTTACGGATCTCCCGGTGGGTAAAAAGCCCATAATCTGCAAATGGGTGTATCGCGTCAAGTATAATGCCGATGGCAACATTCAGCGCTACAAGGCGCGCTTGGTTATTCGGGGCGACCACCAGGTTGAAGGGTTCGACTTTAATGAAACTTTTGCTCCTGTTGCCAAAATGACAAGTGTGCGGCTCTTTCTCGCTGTGACCGTCGCCAAAGGATGGGAGCTTTACCAACTCGATGTTAACAACGCTTTCCTCCATGGCGATTTGGATGAAGAAGTCTATATGTGTTTGCCCCCAGGTTTCCGCTCCAATGATCCTACCAAGGTTTGTCGTCTAAAGCGGTCTTTATATGGTCTCCGCCAAGCACCACGACAATGGTTCGCCAAGTTATCCAGCAAGCTCAGTGAGTATGGGTTTGTTCGTACCTATGCAGATTACTCACTATTTATTTATCGCCAGCAAGATGTTTTCATGGGGTTACTAATTTATGTGGATGACATAGTTCTCGCTTCCAATAATGCTGCTGCCTCTCAAAAGTTCAAAGCCTACCTTCATGCTTGTTTCAGTATTAAAGATTTAGGGCTTTTAAAATATTTTCTCGGGATTGAAATTGCCCGCGGACCCAAAGGCCTTTTCCTCTGTCAGCGCAAATATGCCCTCGACATCATTGCAGAGTGTGGGCTTCTAGGAGCTAAACCTTCAGATTTTCCCATCGAAGAAAATCACAAATTGGCCTTAGCCTGTGGTCGGGAGCTTCGTGATGCCACCTGTTATCGACGATTGGTGGGCCATCTCATATATCTCACCATCACTCGGCCCGAGTTAACTTATGCCGTCCATGTACTGTCTCAGTTCATGCAGTCACCACGAGAAGACCACATGGATGCTGCCCGGCGGGTCGTACGCTATCTAAAAGGGACTCCGGGTGATGGTCTTTTTCTTCCTTCAACTAGTAATTTGCAAGTCTATGGCTACTGCGACTCTGATTGGGGTGCCTGTCCTATCTCACGTCGGTCTCTCACTGGTTATTTCGTCACTCTCGGCGATTCTCCTATCTCTTGGAGAACTAAGAAGCAAGCCACAGTCTCTCGTTCTTCCGCAGAAGCTGAGTATCGTGCCATGGCTATTGCCACTAGCGAGCTCATTTGGGTTCGTTCCTTTCTCGCTGCACTTGGGATCTTTCATCACCAGCCCATGAAGCTCTTTTGCGACAGCCAGGCTGCATTACATATCGCCAAAAATCCTGTCTTCCATGAGCGGACCAAGCACATCGAGATTGATTGTCACTTCGTTCGCGAAAAACTTGTATCTGGTCTACTCACGTTTGGACATATCCCATCCCAACACCAACCAGCTGATATTCTCACCAAAGCTCTTGGGAAGCGACAGTTCCAGTATTTGAAAGGCAAGTTGGGCATGCTCAACCTCCATGCTCCCACTTGAGGGGGAGTGATAAGGATAAAATATTATCTAGTCCTAACAAGAAGTCATTGAGTCAAATTAGGTATTTGTATTGTAGCCAAACTTTGTTTACCTTCCTAGTCAGAGAACCATCAGGATACTTGGCTGATGTATAAAACCAAGGAGACATCAAAGTGCAAGGAGGGAGAGAGAAAAATTCAATGAGATAATCTTTCGCCATTAGCAAACCCACGGCTGAATTTCTTTAATTCTCTTGTCCATTCCTTTTGTTCAATTTTCTTTTCAAATAAATTCTTCATCCAAACCACAAACAATAACGAAGTAATCCAATAAGGAGACAATGGCCAGAAATAATCCAAACCATCAAGTTATTGCAGTTGAGATATTACTTCATTCTCTCGCAGGTGACCATGTTTAAGAGGGTTATTTGAAGCAAATTGCCTCATTCAAAAATTAAAAATGATGCACTTTGTCTAACAGATTATTTTATCTTCTCAATTGTAAAGTATTCGTATTTCTCCAAAATGTAAGGAATGAAATGATGTGTTACAGTTAATTTTCCTAAAAACTGAATTTGATTCAAATGACGGGAGATGAATAATATAAAATCTGATGAGAGAGGAACTAATCAAGGACAAGAACTAATGTGAGTCGAGACTTTTTTAAAAAAAATCTTTATCAATATACTCGAGACTTCAACTTTATATGCTTCATCCAACCAATTTACTATCTGTGAAATTTCAATCCAATCTATCCACCCATCAACTATCCGTAGGTGAGAATGGGTGGATTGAGTTATAAAAGGGTGATAAAAGTTTTCGTATAATACGTTAGCAAATTTATAAGAAAAAATAAGTTCTTTCTTTTTGAAAAATTTTAAAAAGATATTGAGTATGAGAAATAAATAAATATCATATTTATCATATTACTTTTGACGAAAATTATAAAATTAACAATATAACCATTCAAAAAATCGGTAAGTTTTAAAAGACAAAAGTAAAACGTTACTAATTGCAAATAGGGGATAAACAAATAGATGATTAAGTCAATAACGGATTGGATGACGAGTCATATTGAATATCACCCGAATCCAACTAATCTATAAAACTATCATCCATGTATTATCTATATAATTCAGATTTTCACTCACTTTTTTGAATTAAATGAAATGAGTAAAATTATCATTGAGGTCACATCTATGATCAACGCATGTGTTAGGTGAATATATAGGTGATTGTTGAATGGTGATGCCTCAGTTAGCGTTACTTATCTCCTTGTCAACAAATTCCACCCGCTTAACAAACTGACTACATGGATAGCAAGCCCACATGAGCTGGCTTAACTCCTAAGGAGCCAACTGTCATGAAGAGGAGTCATAAGATGGAGACTGGAGTAGGCCTCATAGGCTTGGTTGCACTATAATATATTCTACACCAAACACTACACATTTTTGTTTTGTCACCTATATATATTAATTATCTTTCTGATATTTTTTTATCCAAATATTTATTTAAAATTTAAAGGTCCATACTCGTGAAATATGATACAACTTACAAGTGTTACTCCATAAAGTGAAATTGGGGGAGAGTCCGCCAAACGCAACCAAGATAGGAATTGAGGACTGGCCTCATAAACCTAACCCACATGCATAGTCATAATATCAGCCAGCTGACATTGAATGAGAAGGGGGCATGGGCTGTTTGAACTTTGAAGGGGGGCCTCCATCCCCTTAAGTGCGTCAAAAGTACACCTCACAAAGGGTTGTTTTGATTAGCATTAATTACTTGGAGTCATTGCGTGTTTCTAGGAATTGGTTTAAACTCTAACACGTTTAAAACAAAACACAAAGAATTTTCGAGTTGTCTGGTTCCACTTTTCATTTTACGTGTACATATATACAGAATGAATTACTCACTATGTTTGGTCGATAGTTTGCCACATGAAATAATGCAGCACGAAGTTTTCATCACACATCACATATGGGCCGTTGTATCAGTTATATGTAAAAGGTAAGTTTCATAGACCAAATCAATCGCACAGATCTTACCGTAATTTGAAATTCAGTACTGGCTTTCCAGCAACTAACTTTGAAAGCAGACATTTATTGCATGCATGCTTATGAAGCTCAAAGAAGAAGCTTTTCCTGATAGCTATCAATGCTAATGCTAGTAGAAAAAAGGGAAAGCATGGCAGTAACAGACGAACCCAGAGAAACTTTCTTATACATTTAACATTTCTTTCTCTAGAAATAATACAAATACAAAGTAAATTACAGAAAATGAACAAATTAACGGGTATGCTAAGCTTCATCCTCAAGTAGTATATGGTTTCGCCTAAGCTCAGATTCCCTTATTAGGCAATTAACCCTTAATAAAGGATTGTATAATAACTAAGAACACTTAAATAGAAATTAAAATGATAAAACCCAAGTTCTTTATAAATTTTTTTTAAAAAAGGAGAGAAATATGTCCCTGTGAAAAAGCACCTGTGGATCTTTGGTTGTGCCTAGTTCTGAGCCCTAGGGTCGATAACCCTCTGGGATTTTGAAAGTGCTAGGGTCTTCATTTTGGATCCAACCATACTTCTCCAAGAAAGGATTAGCCAGAGTCTTGGGAGGGTACTCCCCGATACAATCATCCCAAGCATTGACACCTCCACCCAAGTCCCTAACCACCTCCCACACACAACTATTACACTTGAAACCTGCCCCAAAGCTAACCATCAAGACCTTCTCCCCCCTCTTGAGCCTCCTCCTGGCCTCCATATATCCCAACACATACCACAAGCTACTCGCGGATGTGTTCCCAAATCGATGCAGGGTCATCCTCGCTGGCTCGAGATCATACTCGTTAAGCTTTAGGTTCTCCCCTACGCCATCGATCACCGCCTTCCCACCAGTGTGGAGGCAGAAATGGTCTATCCCTGTCTTAAAATTTATTGTGGGCTTATTCAAGCTTGCCTTGCTTGACCCGGATATGAGCTTTCGAACGAGCACCAACACCATAAACCGGGCCAATTCTAGGGTTGGCAAGACTCTAGGGGCCAACTCCTTGAGATTGTCAACCAAGGACCGCGCAGCGGCCCTAGGAAGGCTCTTGCTGAGGTGGAACCCTAGCCTGCCTTGGGAATCCTCCATTTGCATGCAACACCCATAAGAGTCATCGTTGGCCCCATGGTGGGTCCGTAGTAGGCACTTGAGCTTCAACAGTGCCCGATTCCGTAGGGCCCACTTGTTAGTCAACAGCATGGCACACCCACCCGACCTGAAAAGACAGTTGGCCAGGATCATAGATCGATCATTGCCCGAATACCAATTTGGACTCAGTGACTCGGATGTGACAACCAAAGCATATTTGTCCTTTTGGGACTTGAACACACTTTGGACTACATTGATGGAGATCAAGCTAGCACTACACCCCATCCCACTGATATTATAAACCTTCACATCCTCCCTCATTTTGTAGTGATTTACTATCCTTGAAGCCAAGGATGGAATGGCAGCAAACATCGACACATTGACGACTAAAACATCGATATCTTGAGCGGAGACACCAGACTTAGAGAGGAGTCTTTCGACGGTATCTTGGAGGAACTCATCCATCTCGGAGAAGGCATCGGCCAATGTAGGGCTTTCTTCACGGCCCATTAGAACATTTCTTGGAGCATAGGTATTCTCCCCAATGCCGGAGCTCACAATGGCCTTGAGGAGGAATTTGTACTCGTTAAGGCCCAAGTTCTTGTTTCGAGCTATGATCTCCCCGGAGAATTGGGTGCTCAGCTTCCGATCATCAGTAGGCTTGAAGCATTCGTAGCTCATTATGTAGCAAGCTTGATGCCTGCCCACAAGAGCCCATTTTAGGAATCGAAAGAGGAGATATAAACAAGGGAAGAGAAATACAAAGATGAAGAACCCCATTTGAGATTAGAGAAGGACTAAGAGAGAGAGAGAGAGAAGAGTTGAGAAGGGTGGGAGAGTAGACAAAAAAAAGGCCAAAGGGTAGGGGTTCATTTAACTGAAGATCTAAGAAGAAAGGGGAATAATTTATAGAAATATATCATTGGGATGTCCAACTTTTACCGACTAATTATGGCTAATTGGCTCATGCAGCTAAGTGAGAGATTATATTGATGAAGGATTGAAAATAACACCCACAGATTCATTCATCGATGTAGGGACATCACCGCCTCTTTGAATGAAAAAAAAAACAAAGAAGGTGCCAAACAAGGGAATTATTTAGTTTTTAGGGCAGTAGGGAGGAAACAAGCCATAATGTGATCTAGAAATTTTGTGGTCATCAGACACCCCCTTTTTCTTGCCTGTTTCTCTTTTTTTTTTTTAAATAAAAAAAACCCCTTCATCGTTTGGACATATTTTATATTATGTTAACATCACAACTATGTTTTTTTCTTTTTGGGTATGATAATTTAATCACTGCTATAAAAAGAGATCAAACATTGTTGTGACCGTGTGATCAAACAGAAAATGTCACTTTAAATGACAGTCCACAATTAGGACAAACCGCATTCCCTTCGAACATGCAGTAAAAAACAATCTAGGCGGGGTTAAGTCACCTACATTGAATCTCATCAAATCCTACTTAGCAAAAAAAAAAAATTCACACTGAAAGTCGTTTTAATTCCAGCCAAATCCATGTCGCCCTTAAAATTATTTTTTTCCAAAAAAAAGTGATCACATTTTGCTAATATTAATGCACGAGATATAAATGCAGCTGAACTCACTTTATTCGCTTTAGGTCTCAGGCAAATAGTAACATTACATTTCTTTTTGCTAATTTAGAGGACGCATAGGGTTAGGGAAAGCAAAGAGAGAGAACTTTTCACAAGGCCCCTGAGAACAGAAAAAGGCCAATAATACAGAGCTGGCCACTAGTAGCAGTAATGCTGTACCAAAACCATTAAATGGCATATGTGGGGGGAAGGTAGATACCATAAATGATGGATTTATTAGAACAGGAAGAAAGAAAGCCAATGCTCTAAGGGCATTCCCAGCCCAGCGAGGCAACCCGCCCCCCTCGCAGCCCGTGCCACACGGGTAGGGGCACGCAGGCCTCCTCGGTCAGCCGAGCCTTCCCGCAGTCCCTCTCCTTGGTTTTTTTTTGGTTTTTTTTTGTTTTTTCTTTTTTTTTGAGGTTATAAATAATTTTTATATGATTTAAAAAATATGTTGTGTGTTATGAAGTAGGTCCATGGTAACTTTTTTTTATTAAGTTATTTAAATTGGAGTTCCATGGTTGGAGAAGTGATAGAATGCAAGTTCAAAAAATCTTGTACTTTTGCTGACGTGACAGGCCAAAGTACCAAAAAATGAAACTCTGGCTGGGAATGCCCTAAGCTAGCTAGGATGAAGTGGGCAAAAGGGTAACAAAACGAACCAACAACATGACTGTTGTCTTTTACGAAGTTCGCTCCACGTTGGACTTTCAAGGGGAGAAAAAAATAACACCTATTGAACCTACACTCATATTTAGGGTCTCTTCTTTTCATTGATCTTTTCTAATTTACCAACTTTAACCTACTTCAACCCACTCTGACCAATTTCAATCCACCTCCTTCAAAATTTTATTCTTTACTATTTTAACCAATTTCAACTCATCATATAAAAATATACAAACTTCAACTCACTTCAACCAATTTCAATCTACCTCAATCAATATCAAGTTACCAATGAAAAAAACAAACCCTTAATAAGGAATAAACCTGTTACATCTGGGGTAGGACTTTCTACCCTAAGGAGGTAAGACCTTAGGTTTCGATTTGATTTGACTTTTTGGGTTTCAAGGATGTGTAAACATTGACAATGATCACAGCCCAGCTCTTCAGAATGCCGGACTTTTCCTTATCCATAAATTATAACAAGAGAGCAAGATTCCAGAATAGAAAACAGTTTTACCCTATCTGCGTTTTGGTTCTTGGTTGTGTGTGGTTTTTTCCTTTTTCTTTTTTTGGGGAGGGGGGGGGGGGGGGGATTGTTCAAGCATGAGTGGTCAGTACAAGGATACAAAAGGCTTAAGTAATGAATACAGGACAGATAAGGAATTCGAGGATGAGAGTAAATAACATCAAGCTCCTCTTGCAGGGTCACTAAAGCCGATAGGCCGAATGAATTGGATAGATAATAAATATAGAGGACACAGAACAACTCTTCGATTGTTAGTATTCAATTTCAGTGTGATCGAGACTCCCGTGGTGCCATCAGTATGGCCAGTTTAAGTACTGAATCCATTGCCTTTCATTCAATTCCCTTTTTCTTTCCCTTTTTTTCTCAAACGACAATGTAGGCACGACTCAAACTCAAGTCTCGAAAAGCAACTCCTAAGAACAAATAGTTTTTCTAATCTGGTTTCAAGAAACTGCATGGACGACTTAACAATCTTGATCCTCACAAAAGACGGACTCATCATGTTAACTGAGATCCTCTCTCACAATACATTTTGTACAATCTAGCTGAACTGAAAATCTAATAATGTCTTACCATCACAATCATAACATGACTATTGTGTCAGCCTCTGGATTAGTCATATACTGATTGTACTGAATATGGTTACATCAAGATATGAATGCCCACATAGGCGTACACTTGAATAACACAAACCCCCGCCCCCCCCCCCCCCCCAGGGGGGGCCTTTTCCCCAAACAAAAAGAGAAAAAAAGAAGTTTTCTCCACAGTTTTGTTAAAACATCAAAGTACTAATGTCTCTTTTGGCATGCCAGGACAGAACACTAATGTAGATTTCCTACCACCAGAATTAACAAGATTGAGACTTTTAGTCCCCTCAAAGCACATATTCCCCTATAATTCCTTCCCCCTACTTTGCATCATAGCTTATGCTATTTGTCTATGCTGTCTTTTTTCGCAAGTAAACAACTTGATCAAGGAAATAGCCAAAAGCAACAGGTATTATCCAGAAATGGCCACAAGATTGAAGTATGAATGTTGAGGCATTAAATAGTTAGGTCCCATTTCACTTACAGCAAACAACAGCGCCTATCATTATTTCATTTATTTGTAGGACCTGCACCATTGCCACAGGCAACAGCAGATGCATTACATGGAAGTGTGTTAAATTCAGTACATGTACAAGCCAAGGGACGGTTATAAAAGCAATACTATGATAGGTTTTTGACTAAATGAGACCAAAAAAAAATACCAAGGAGTCCAAGCTAGAGAGGGTCTAGGGGATCGGATGGACAACACCACCACCCAGTATGTGTCTCGCATTAGCAAGGTCTAAGGAGATCCAATGCCCCGAAAGCCGAGAGATTGGATATATGAAAACTCACTCCTAAATTGCAAAGAGAGCTACCTATGTCAACCCTAGATTCGCATAGTGTCAACAGCCAAAGCAAAACGAGTTGAGGGCAGTTTAGTGAACCATTTTGTTTTACTCCAATATAAACAAAAGTTGGGGGGAAAAAAGCTTCAGGAACTTTTTCAAGCTACTTGGAAGGTGGGAACAAAGACTAGGCCCAATTGTTAAATACATTCAGGAGGATTGATTACCTAGTCCAGCTGTTTTGTCCAGTCAAAGGGTTCCCAATCCTTGGCAAAGGCTGCAACAGCTTGCCTCTGGCCCTCAATTGATTCATATCTCCTACGACGGTACATATCCTCATCTTGATTTTGCAGCATGCCCCTAATGACATTAAGGCCAAGGCTGCTTTTGAACTGTGTCTCGTCATCAATAACATGTACAAACCCCCTGTTTAGGCCAAACTCCACATGAAAGTAGGGGAAGTTCTTGGGAATTGAAGACCGAAGCCCCTTTTGACTAGTATCAATCAATTTCTTAGCATTATGCTGACTCCACTCATCTTCAGCCTCATCAATTGCCTGAAAAACAGAGGAATGAAAAAAATCATAGAATTACATAGGAAGCAAGAGAAACAAGCAATGGAAGATTAAACAGCAACAAGTTCATTGCGCCAAAATAGACGTACTGGATTAAAGTATACTATCATTTAATCATTAAAATATTCTTTGAAACTGCAAATGAAACTAACACTACACAAGGCTATTAAAAGCAACAAGGCTAAAGGACTTGAACCGCACCACTGTACAGAGGTCTCAGGCACATTTAGTGGACCAAAACCCACCAATTAACTGAGAAATTATGCACCAGAGCCAATATTTCACCAAATAACATAAACCCTTAGAATGAAACCTTTATCAAATGGCGAGATGGCAATACCGTGAGCTGTTCGCCAAATCTCACACAAGCATTATAGTTGTTCATGGTCTCACCTGGAACTGCTGACAGCTACGGACCCAATAGCACATTCACATGCATTTTGCGAGGAAATAGCATTCTCACTGGTCAGCTTCTGATTTTTCCCTTTTTTTTTCCCTGTGACAAGGTCTTTTTTGGGGGGGGGGGGTGCTATTAAAAATCTTGTGCACTAAGAAACTCGATTTTTTGGCCAACTGTTATATTACAGTTTTCTAGATCAAAAATGACCTAATACACAGAAGTACCAGAGAAAAAAAAAATCTAGTGACACTACACAAACTTCCAGTAGAAAAAAGTCGCCCCTATTTGCATTCAATATCAGTAATTTTTTTAAATCAATAATAGAAAGTTAATAATTATAGGGCAACAAGAAATTAGACACAGGAAATAAAAAAAAGAAAAAGAAAAAAAAGAAAGAGGCAAACTGATGAGAATATATTCAACATGTAGCACAAATTCAGAACCTAATTTTAAGCCAGCAGATCCAAAGAAAGAGATATACAACTAGCAGGCTGCAACTCTAGGGGCACAAGGACTGGTTCATGACATCTGTGATTATAGATCTTAAGAAAAGAACCAGTAAAACCAACCTTCTTAAAATAAAGAGGTGCTTCTTTAGCAATATCCTGGGGCAATGGAATGCACTCGATCATGCAATGACGCCGTTGCTGGGCAAATCCCATGACTGTTTCCAAAAAGATCATCTCTTTATCTTGCTTTGCAAACATCATAATGAGGCATTTCTTGAAGTTGCGTATCTCCTCCCAAACATTATCGTCAACCATTCGTGTGCCTTGTTCATGCTGTTGAAATGGATACATAACAGAAATTAGAATAACATGATACTAGAATATGCAGAATATGTACTCTATTGCAGTAAACCCTGTCCTGTACATCCTACTAACAAGGGCTGTGAACCTTAGTCACTATATCCGTCTTTATACGGAAAGGAAACCGAGGAACCGACAAGAAAATTTGAGAGTTCCTTGAGGGCCTTCCCAATATTGATATACCATTGAAAGCACGCCAACAAGCTCTACACAAGGGGTAAAACAGACTCTACCTGCAATGTCACAATGAAACAATGCCCAGGAGCAACTGGCTGATAATGCGGTAGCATCAGATAGGTGAAATTAGCTATTGCTACAACAAGATGCTTAGGCCTCCTTGGGTTCTCAAAACAGTATACGCATCTCTCCTGCTGTGTTACGATGCGTTTTGCCAAATATTGCCTGTTATCCGTCCTATTATCATGCTCTGCTCCTTTTCTCCTACTCTTTTTGGTTGGCGCCCCATCATAGTCATATTCATCATCAGCCTGAGTAGACATATTATATTGTTTGTTCTTCATTATACTTTGAGCCAAATGGATATCACTGTCATCTTCCTTCCCCTTCTGCCGTATTGTTATGTCTTGTGCAACATATCTACAGAAAGAATATATACTCCAAGTCAAGACAGCAGATAAACAAACCCTGATGGTGTGAGGCCCTGTTTAAGCAAACACATAGCAAATTTATAGTTTCATAGTATGAGATCAGAACCAACATCACAGAGGCCTTCAAAGGCCAAAGTCCATACCAACCGCTAGAGAAGATTAATAGAGGCACACAATACCTGCTTGTAGTGACATCATTTCTAAGTTTCATCAACCCCTCCTGCTTATCTTGCTCTACTTTGGCATTTTCTGATTCTTTCTATAACAATCACACAGAAAATTGTTGTCAGCGAAGCAAAGCCGAACTCAGCATTAGGAAAATGTTGATACCTTACAAAGAAAGATTACACACACCCTTCATATCTTCCTCGGTTTTTTTAAGGCTTCATAGTGTATACAAAATGTAGATATCCACGCAGAAAATTTGAGACAACCAGACCCAATGCCAGCATGCAAGCACACAGCCAATTCCCTACTCTACTTACGCAGATATTAAGATATCAACAAAGGCACGGTTTTCTGGGTCAGGAGAGCTCATTAGACAAACTAAGACCCAGTTACATCCCACAAACCTCGTGATATCAAGCACAGTAAAATTCTGCTTTTCTGATATGCTATGTCAGAAGTCAGATGAGTAAACTCCCAGGACCTAGTGAAAGCAGTGTTTATTTCAGACAGAGATCCAAGGATATAAAAGAGTAACAGAGTCACTGCATCATCATCTAGACTGTCACAGTCCAAAATGCGTACATTCATCATTCTGAACAAAATTTAACATCTATAGCTAGGACAGGACAGAAAGCCACTACAACAGTTGGGATAAAAGAGCAACAGATGATATCTCACCAATAATTTCTCAGCCTCCTCATGCTTTCCTTTAAGTCGTAGTTGCATGGCCTTTGCTGCAAGTTGGTTAGCACTCAAAGGCTGCTTGTCCTCAACGGATTTCTGTGCAGTTGAGTCAGACTGTGACCCATGAATTTCACTGGATTTTGGATTTGATGCATCAGGAGAGTCAACTTCAGCTTTATCATGCTTTTTAATGAAGTGCTTCATAAAGTTCCCATCGTTCGAAAATTTGTTTATGCTAGAAACTGCTCTAGAGACAAGCTCAGCATCCTTTTTGTGCATATATTGACCCTTTCTTTTCCCCCAAGATAATGAATCACGAACTTGGGGTGGTCTCATTTCAGGATGACGGACAGAAACATCTTTCAGATATTCACGTCTAACTCCCTGGAGAATACAAAAATTGACTGACAAGCATTAGAAGCTTAGGTTATTTGAACTCAATCTCTTGGCAGAATCTGAAGTGGTAAATTGTCAGAGAAAAATCATAAATAATCCACAGCAGACAAAATTTATGTAAGAGACCTCTACAATATTTTGACCGCTAAAGCTACTGACTTTAAAATCACCACCTCCAAAGGAAAACCGTCAAAGTGCATTGGCATCAACACAGAAAACATAAGTCTCTTACTACCATATTTATTCTTGACCAACAAATAAATTCAGACATACAAAGTTGGAATATTCTAACGAGATAGAAGGCCCAAAACCACAAAATAAGACAATTCAGTAAACTAGCAATACAAAACTCCTAACTTAGTTTAAGTGAATGCATAAGATTTTTACCCAAAAAATTCATCATAATTAAATCCTGCATGCAACACTCAAAATTTTCCCAGCAATAGACCATTGCCAGCATATGAAACCAACAGAAGAAATTGACCAAACAGAAATTAATAAAATGCCAGACATGGCAATCGATAAGTGCCATTTTCTAAAGCTTAGGAAAAGGAAATGTTAGGGAACCAATTACTTCCAAAAACGAACCAAAAAAACTGTCAATAATAAAACCTATTTACATACATAACTAAGTGCTTTCAAATATAGCAGCCGAAAGGAGGGAATGATTTGTCTGGAAACGAAACAATTTGGAACATGACCTCGACAATTTTTTGGAAATAGCCGCCATGCAACATGCTTTATGGTTAAGATGGTATAAAACCAACTCCCCAAAAGCCAGTAAGCACTCTAGTAAGACAATGACATCTACTCCCCTTGACCAATTTCGAACAGATTTTTCAAACCCTCATGTTTTGGAAATAATTTTTACCCTCTTTCACAATCAAATGTAATGTTCTTCAGTCGCCCTAGTGCTGACTTGGCATCAGTTATTTGTCCACATGGCTAGTTTCACATATGCCAATGTTAGCATTAGGGGTTAAAAAGTGTTACATCAGATTGTGAATTTGGGGGGAGGGGGTAAAATTATTTCCAAGACGTGAGGGTTTAAAAGATCTTTTTCAAATAGGTCAGGGGAAGGGGGGGTAGATCTCATTATCTAGCACTCTAGCGGATGCTGAAACCATTGAGAGCATTAAAAATTTGAAGAGGACATGCATACTAGGATCATGCGATCCTGAAATATGGCTCTCAAAGAATAGAAAGAAATCTGACTATCAATATCAAATGCTGCAGAAAGAGTTTGTCGAACTCAGAAATGCATAAATACGACATCAGCCATGTAAAACAGATACGTGGAACAATATTCAATAACCAGAATAATAAATCAGAATCACCTTTGCAGCATCCCCTTTACACTGATGATTAGCATCTGATTTAACTTCTTCAGGTGCCCCCATCTTCCGGGATTTTATAGAATGCAGATGAGCACGAGGAGCAGCAGCATTACAAGATGCCACAGAAACAGCCAGATGACCTAGAGATCCCCACCGTTCTTGAACAACCTGAAAGATGTAATGAATAAATTCTAGTGTCAGATTATCATTTATCCATAAGATCACAAGACACATATAATTATCGTCCTCAAAGAATATGAAACGATGGTATACTTCTTCAAGATTTCTCCCGTCACGAGCCGCTTGTTCTTGCGCACGCTTCAATGCCTTCAGTCTCCAGCTTGCTCCCCCATCACCAACCAAAGAAGACGACAAAAGCTGGTTGCCACTAGTCTTTGTTTGATCAGCATCTTCAGGATAGCCACTTCCATTATCCCTCAAATATGGATTAAGTTCTTTGGGATTCACTTTCTGTCACAAGAAAAAGAAATCAAGTTACCTCGTGCATTCTAAGCGTATATGGAGCATAAGCTAAGTCCGTAAGTGGCATGCAGAAGAATGTAGTACACAAATTGACAACTAACGTGGCAATGTGAAATCAGACAGTGGAGGCTAGGTAAAAAGCTGGAGAGCTGTATGTCACTGACATTCGTATATCCCTACCCTATTTAAATGTCAGCAAGGCTCATTGTCTCATATGCTATGTGATGACGGGTCCCCTCACTTTACTGCCTTGATTTTCTTCCCTATGAAAGGCTTTTAGTCAGAAATACGTCTACAAAAATTGGATCTCTAGGAATCGATATCTCCTCACTAGGACAAAGCTGCCTACACCTAGATCACCGCAGATTGTGCGTGGGCGCGATCAAGTGTTGTTCATGGTGACAGGTTGAATAATTAAGTCTACAGATTGATTGTGGCCAAAAGGGATTGATTGTGGCCAAAAGGGTCATCATAGTCCCTCTCAATTATAGAGGGAAAGCCTTGATTTAGCAACCAAGATTGAACTTGTCCATGTCCATATCCTCCAAAATTAAGTTGCATTGCCGTGCCACTCATTTTGACATATATTGTGGGAACCCCAATGACAAGATTTTGATGCAACCTATAAAACAAAACTAGACCTTGACCTCATGCTACGCACGGGCTTCATTAAATTGCAGTTATTAGCAGTACTGTGAAATGTTTGTGTTATAATATTCTCTTTTCTTCGGAAAATAATATCTTCATTAATACACATGTATTAATCTTAGCAATATTATTTTTTTTTCTTTATTTACTTAATTCAATGGAAAGAGACTGAGAGTCCCATAAAACCAAAGTTTAACATTTAAATTAACTCTTCACCCGCCATGTGTGAAGGAGTCAAGACCATCGATGCAATATTAAATACATTTTTTTTAATTGTAACATTAAATCATAAATTAGAATTTTTAAAATAAAAAATGAATACTACAGTATTAATTGTCAATGAGATATGTGTCGCAACCACGGCATTTGCATATACATATATGTACATATATATACATATAGGTGTATATATGCACATAAATATGTATACGTATATATATGTATATCTCTATATATACACATACATACATATATATTAATAGATTCACTAGAAAGACTGGAAAACTGATTTTTGGGGAAACAAAGACGCAACATGCATTGATTCACAAACTGATATCCAACTTCAGACTTGTTAAATTCGTCAATTAGCGAAACCCAGGAATGGTCAAAATAACAGGGTTCCAATTGTGAAATATGTTTTCACTTAGCGATGGCAGTTACATCCGAATTCAAAGCAAATCCGATCCGAGCCGATGCAAAATTATCCGGTGTGAATCCGAGACAGAAAAATTCGAGTTCGAATCCAATAAAAATAATCCGAGTCGGATTCGGATTGCATTTGGATGTAGGATAAAATCAGATCCAACTTTCAATCCGATCCGACTACTTTTTTAATATTTCAAATTTAAAATTTAAGTTTAAATTTTAAAATTTTTAGAAATAAAACCTACACAATATACCACCCTCCCCCAACCCCCCGGCCCCCCGCCTCGCCCCCAGTTGCCAACCCAGCAACTGTTCAGCAGGTTTTTTTTTAACATGTAAAAATTAAAACATTGAAACCCTAATAGTCCTCCCAGTTACTCTCTCTTTCCTTGCTACTTCGCTAGTTGCTCTCAAGCAAGCTGCTTGGCTCTCTAGTCGCTCTCGCGTCTCGGTCTCTCACTAGTCGCTCTCTGTCTCTCTGTCTCTCTCTAAGCCTCTATCTTCTCACTAATTTTTAGAACGCCGACGCTGAACATTTCATCGTCTCTCTCTTGAGTGCACATCTCCTCTTTCTTCTTAATTTAACAATTCATACAACAAAATGTAAATATATATTTTTAAGTGTGGTGTTGTTTAGATTTTTTGGGTTAAGAACAAGAGAAGTTAGACTTTGGGTTTTGCCATTTGTGGGTTTGAGAAAATTGTTGATTTTGATCATTTTTTGGACTCCATCTAAATTGATGATTCTGTTGATGTATTATATTTTAATGAGTATTCAGTTTTTACAAACCTCTGTAATGAAGCGTTGAATCTTCACTTTAAAGAGGTTAACGAGGGTCCAAATAGGTAATCTGGTAATATTACTATGGTTGTGATGAAGATGCAAATGAAATAGACATGATGAGATAAAGAAACAGCAATATATGGATTAGTGATATGATCAAAATTACATTCTAACACTTAATTGAGTTAATTCTAATGAAAATCTCAACTCCATACAACTAATACTTATAGATATCATTACATATAAGACGCTAGTCGGAGACCAATAGAGAAAATGGGCTAAATGAAGAAAGTGGAGGATTTGTACTCCTGATTTTTTTCTTTTTATAAGGTGGACGTATTATTTGTGATATTTCAAATATATCTCGTAGTTATTAAGAATTGTAATTGTTGGAACATGCTGTCGCTTTGAAATATGTTCTTCTTTTATTCTTCATTTAGCTTAAATGTTCAGGATTGATTAACATCACATCGACAAATGGGTAGAATATAGAAAATTAGTATAAAACTATTGCATGGCAAAAGGAATTATTTCGGATCGGATTAAATCCGAATTTGATCCGATCCAATTCGGATCGGATCCAAAGGTCCTCATTCAATCCGCCGGATCGGGTTTGGATTGGATTTTCAGATCCGAATATAATCGGATTTTGATTCAGATCTTGCAATATCCGATCCGAATCCAATCCGTTGACATACCTATTGTCAATTCAATCATCCTATACATATCATCTAGGCAGGATCCACAAAATCACACTAGGACTGGTGGTTGGTGGTGGTGATGAAATCGTTCTTTCGAACTTGAACATAGTTTTCAATCAACAAGCAATTTTATGCATGCATCTACATCATTAATTGCTTTGATTGTATATGCTTCCTTCAAAGGTTATCAATCTACATATACGACAAACCTAGACGATCACAATAAACCCACCTCAGATACAGCAATGTGATGATGAGGAGAATTAAAGCAGTCAATGTTGACATATCCAATTGGGTAATAGTGTACCTCTTTAGTTGGAGGCCCCTGAGACTGTTGCTCATAAGTTGGCTCCGCATTTTTCTTCACTCTTTCGGCTGATCTGAGCATCCAATCCAATCCCATTTCTCTTCTCACAATATCAACATCATTTGCAGAGCCAGAGACTCCAGTGCCATCTATGTTCATACCAAAAAGGGCAACATAAAGAATTCAACCACATTATGGGCAATCTCACACAAAAATGAAACTACCGCGAAAATAAACAGCAAATAAAAGTAGACGTGATTATCTACCAGACATATCGATTTCATCATCCCTCCGAACTTTGTCTTTCCCCTTACTATAATTTCCTTTTCTATGATCATCATCCTCTTCATCTTTGTAGCCATACGAAGAAAAATCTTCTCCAGAATAATCCTTTTTGCTTCTTTTTGATTTCTTTTTAGACATCTTGACAAAATCATCCCCGGAACTCTCATGATGTCTACTCTTCTTATTCTTCTTCTTCATCCTGCTCCTTTTGTGTAGTTTCTCATCTTCTTTGGAACTAGAACTGCCCTCACTATGAGAAGCGGAATCTAAAAGATCATCAGAAGAGTACCAATTATTCTTTTTGGACCTGCTTTTGATCTTCACAATTTGCTCATCATCTGAACTGCTAACATTCTTCTTCCTCCTCTTGCTTCTTTCCTCCTCATTCCTCGATTTTCTACCGTCTTTCGTAGAATCATGCGAGTCTCCATTTATTGCCTGAAACAATTACAAAAATTTTCACTTCTAAATGCAAGACGATTATAAACTATCCCACTTCCTGGCAAAAAAAGAGAGAGAAAAACAATGACGACAATGACACTAATAAAAGGGTTGTTATGATTTACTGTATTGATTTCATCTCGAGAGATGAACTTGACACCTGAAAGCATTTTGTTCGCCTGAACTTTACAAGGACAATGTGTAGAGCTCTATAACCTGACGAAAGCAAAGTATATAAGTTAATCATCTACACAGAATGTGCCCAAAAATAGTACCCCATGTAACAAGATGTGGTAACCTGGCCTAGATTCCAGTTGCAGGGGAGAGCAATCTACATGAATACAAAACTACGCATTATAAAGCTATTTGAAGAAAACATAGTATTCAGTTAATCATCCACAAAGAAGGTGACAACAATTGGTGCTCCACAGCAATGGCATGTGGAAAGCTGGCCTAAATTCTAACATTTTATAAAATTGCATGAAAGAGAAATCTACATAAGGCAACAAAGTAAGTAACCTTACTTCCTCAGCACAACACTACAACCCATCAAAAAGCTCATGGGAAATAGAACATAAATAAAAGACAAAAACCATTGTTGATATAGAAACCCTACCTAGTAGGAGGGTTAGCTTGTCATTTGGTTGTTTGCTTTGATTGGTTATGTGACTACTTCTTGGTCTTGATAACGGAATTTATTACCATGTTCATCCAATAAAACAAATTATCGTAGGAAAATCTAATGTGTGCAGATCAGGGATGTACATTCAACCGATGACATCAAATGAACACTTTATTAAGTTTAATTCAGATGGGGGGGGGGGCCAACACCAAGTAAATTCTGTGCAGTAGGGGAGAAAGTAAATTCACATAACATCAGCGAGAATTCCAAGAGCCTCTCTTTTGGTCTCAAACAACAGACATGGAAAATTGGGGGAGGGGGCGGCTTCTCAGGTCTTTACATAGTATATAGAGAGACTTCCGTATTTTTCACATGCTTCCACCCTACTTTGGTGGTAAGAGTGTGGAAAAACAGAGCACAAAAGATAAAAATATATAATGAGTGTTCGACGATTGTGATTTTCAATTTTTCAGATTTTCCGTCTCTTCAAATTAAACATACTAAATTGTTTAAGTTCTTCAAGAGCCATCTGTTGTAGGATCCAAATTTTCCAATAAATTTTTTAGCAAATGGAAATTCCTCTAGTCTCTAGCTCTCCAACACCCCCTCTCACTCTCAACCTTTTCCCTCCATCTTAGTTTAAAACAGCCCGCTTGAAGCACGCCTAGGTGCGCCTCGGCATGAGGCTACCGAGTTAGCTCCTCGAAGGGGATGAGGTGCGCCTCAAGGATGTGAGACCATATCTTCCCCCTTTTTCTTCTTTTTCTTAGCCTTGCCTTTACCTTTTTTCTTCTTTTCCTTCCTTGTGTGCTAAAAGGTGAGCTAAACTTGGACCGTAAGTACATGCATTGGGGAACTAAGATGATAAGATAACATATATTAAGGTTATGTGCTATGTTAGTAGTCATATTGATGTCTAATCACATTTTTAATGCATTTATGTAACTTGTCTCTGCAAAATATGCTTTGTGAAATATGAAACACTTTTAAAAACTTTTGCATAGAAGTGCGCCTCGCATCTATGAAGTGTGCGCCTTCGCCTCGCGCTTTGCGCCTCACGCCTTAGGACCCTATGCGCCTCGCGCTTTTTAAAACTAAGCCCTCCATCAAACCAGTCCACTCCTCATAGAGCATATGCTTAGCAACAACCAGAGCTCATGAATGGACAACAAAGGTCTTAGCCCCTTCCTACATGCTTCCATTGGCTCTGAACCCACTTCAGAGCCACACCCCTGCCTTTTTTCCTCACCATTTTCATTCACGTTCTTTGGCCAGATTCCAAATATAGAGGCAGCAATTCATTCTCTAATATATCTCTAGCCAATCGATATCAAAATACATTGTGAAACCTTCTCGAGTGCATTTAAAATAACTAGGTTCACGCCATAAGGTTACAAATTATTACATAGGCAATAAGGATGACGAAGTATCTGATATTATTTAGAATACTTACGAACCATATATCACATTAAACGTTCTTCTTCTTAAGAGAAATCAACCTTGTGAATCAACTCTTGAGAACTAGACACAATGAAAGTTCCTAAATTCAACACAATTCCAAGGCTCAAAAGTTCCTAGAGATAAGCCAATTCCAAGCCTCAACTTTGAAGGACCCATAGCCTCGAAAGATCCTAGATCCAATTCAATTCCTGCTCCTCATCTCAAAAATTCCTGGATGCAAACGGATTCCTAGCCCCAGTTTGACAAACAGTTCTATATTCATAGCTTCGTAAGTTCCTAGGATCCTATACCAAGACAAAATCCTCGTCCCACTCATTGTTTATGATATCTTTTAATTTTGTTGAAGTTCTTAGGAGATGGTGAAATCATATTTGTTTACAATACAACAGAACTCCAAGACACTTACAAGTAGAGATTTAATGAATATGTGTATCATGTTCTAGGCCACGCAATATCTTAACATATCGTAGTCTCCAAAACCATTTAGTATAATTGGCTTATTATTCTCAAGAAATGAAGAAAACATATCAAAATATTTCAAATGCATGCTTTCACTCTCAAGTCTCAACACGCTAAAATGTCAAACACTAATATTAATATATGTTGGGCCAAATTGAGTCATTTGTCATCATTCTTCCTAAATTCAAGCAAAATTTTTACTCAACCAGAACTTTGGTTAAGAAATTCTCAAAGCAAACACATTTTAAGTTTCACATTCTTTTTTTTAATTATCATACCTACCAACCATTAAGTTCTCATTTGCAATATTTTAAGCGGCCATTCAACACAGCTTTTCTCATGTTTGCCACTATGCCTTAAGCCAAATTAGTTTACTAATACCAGAACACTCACAAATTTCCTTTCAGAGATCGCACAGACCATTACACAATAACCAAGCTTTGAAAGAGATTAATCACATCAACAGAATATAAGGTAACTGAATTTTGAGTTAGTGAGTTTGGATGAACAAATCATGCACAAATTACTCAATGTTTTGAGTTAGTGATATCTTAATGTTTCTAGTGCTTTTCTCCACATGTAAAAATTGTTCCTACATGATCTCTCCGTGATTCTAGCGCTTTTCGCCATCACCTTACTAGTTTTAAACCCTCTAAATAGCCACCAATCACTTGTGTTAGCCTACGTAATTAAATCAGTCCACTATATATCTAAGCAGAAGTGCAAGACGTTTATACTTACGAATTCATAATTTAGCTTCAACACATTAAAGATTCTGGAAACGACAATAAAATTTCAGAAAATTCCTCCAGGATAATAATGTACGACAATTAAAATCAGTGCAGTGAAATACAGAAAATCGAAAACTATCTAATGCGAGCATGATCATACAACGCCTCAAAACTATCAATTCCTAGACCAAGTTTCTAATCATTGATTGAAATTAGGTACTAGAACCACTAGTTAGGTCTAGTGTTATCGAATTCAGATATCAATTTTCAATCAGTTTAACCCTAACCAAATATAATTCTAGAATAAACAAAAGAAAAAGGTTGAATTACTAACCACAAAACCCTACCTCGCGAATCTTCTTCCTCCCGCTCCTCTTTTGCTTAGCTGCTACCTCAACGGCGTCGTATCCGCTGCCTCGATCTCTCTCTTTATCCTTGGTTCTCTTCTAACCCTTACTCTGTGTTGCATATAGAGGATGATGACGAAGAAATATGCGGCTTAACCTCCGATCTGCTTGCTCGAAACAAGAAGCCGGTGCTTCCTACTTTTTTATTATATTATTATTGTTGTCACTTATTTATTTCCCTTTCCGCTCTTTTGACTGTTAGTAATATTTGGTTTGGATGTAGATAATTTTATAATATAAATAAATTTACAATTGTATTTTTATTATTTTATTTTGTGATAAGAAAGTATTATAAATAACAACTATTTTATGATTATGATTGACACAAGTAATGTTATCATTATTATGTTATAAGATTGATTGCATTACATTACATTCAACCAAACATTATATTACAGTGAAAGAGAAAGGCTCTCGGAGGTAAGGGCCTCAAGGTCCTTGACGGTCCTCCATCCTACCCACCGACCCTCAAGAATATAGGGCATTTTCTCCTTTTTCTGTTTCTTTTACTAGGTGACAAAGAGTTAACAAAATTTGACCCAATGCAACAACACAAGTCAAATATAACCTTAAATCACTTAAAGAAACACAATTTTGACAAGATTTAGATCAACTTTGGCCTGAAATTGACCAGAATTTATTCCATATATATATATATATATATATATATATATATATATATATATATATCTCACAAGAAATTACAATGAGAGATGAGAGCACTGCATAGCAACCGTCATATCAAAAGACTCCGCTAATATTTAATGAATTTTAATTCCCAAATAGTTGCTTTAGGCCCTGTTTGATAAATAGTTATTAGTTGTTTATTGTTAGTTTTTTGAATTAATTGTTTGTTGTTAATTGTTTATATTAGCTGTTTTTATGAGCTTACTGCATCAGTTGTTCGTAAAAAATGTGTTTGTTGAAATTTTTTGTTTATATAAAAGTTGTCTAATAAAATTACTTTTCTATCATTAACTCTATTTTATTATTTATATACACATTATTTTTATTCTTTAGTATTCAATCTTCTTCTCAATATCTATGAATTAAAATTTAAGTAATAATATGTACAATAACATTTATTCATAAAGTCCTATTTCATTAATCATACTTCTATTTATCTAATATTCTTTTTAATATTACAAAGTAAAATTTACACATCTACTACCCATAACATTGTTTGCTTTTATTTGGACAAATAATTTGTTTATTATTAGTCTATTTTTATCTTTCAGTATGATGTGAAATTTACATGACATTTAAAATATTTATTATGTACAACTAATTGACATAAATGATTTTAGCCTTTTTGTTGAAAATGACAATTGGTGTGATTTAGGTTAATCTTTGGGCATTTTGTCATTTGGAAACCAAAATCCAAACAGCCATTTGAAAAAGCTATTTAGTTTAGCTTTTTTGAGAAATGATTTTTTTTAGACCAAAAAAATATTTCAAACAGCTATTAACCGAACACCGAAAAAAAAAATTTGATCAATCAAATAGTCAAAATACTTACAAACATTTAATTTTGATCAAAAAGTTATTCAAACAACCAACAACCAAAATCCCCCATAATCAACTAAGGCTTTGTTCTTTTCGTTAGGAAATTGCAGGTGTTGGATGGGTTAGAATGGGAAAGGGAGGGAAAGAGTAGGTAGGAGCGGTATTTTTTTTAAGAATGGAAAGGGGGGAAGAGTGAGAAGGAGTGAGAATAAGTAGGAATGAGTGAAGGTGAGTTGAATGAAGTATGAGAATTGATATGAGTTATGTATTTTGTTTTTTTAATGTAATCTTTATTTGTGATAGCAATTACCAATGTTGAAAAAAAATTTGGACTGATTTTTTTTTTTTTTTGTGTTGATTCAGGTACGAAATATTGTTTATGGCCTGTGTTACCTCAAAAAAATTGTAATTTTCATTATTTGTAAAATAAATTACACATATTTTTTTCATATCTTTATATTATAAATGCTAGAATATGTAAGGGGTTGAGTGTTGAGGAAATGAAAAATGCTAACATGGGAGTAAATTTAGGGTATATGTTGCTTCACAACCGTTTGATCAAAATCTTAAACAATCTTAGCCCTTGGATTTATCTTTACTAGCTACATTAGGTTTCAGGTTCGATTTCCCCCTCCCTCATTGTATTGTATTATTTATTAGGCACATTAGGTCTCGGGTTCAATTCCCTCATTCCCCATTATATTGTATTGCCCATTGTGGCTCTTACGGATCAAAACGCTTTTAATTTTCGTCATTATTATTATTAATATTTTTGTATTTTTCGATACAAATATAAATTTGAGCATGTGTTATTAGAGATAATAGAATAATAAGTACGATTTTCATGATTATTTATATTATTACTATTGTTGTTGTTGTCGTCATTATCGTTGTCGCCGTTGTTATCTTTCTGTTTGAATTTGATAACATAGTCAATATTAATAATGATCATCAAATTATCAAAGAAAGATTAAGAGATTATAATAGATATAAAAAAAATTATTAGTTCATTATTATAAAATACATTAATAATTTAGCAGTTTTAATTTAATGAAACGAAATTATAATTACTAAATAAGTCATAAAACCTTGTATGACACCTTATTATTAACACATAATATAATATACACAATTATAAAGAAACAATAAATATTTTTTATTTCCATTATTATTATTATTATTATTATTATTATTATTATTATTATTATTATTTATTTTTTGATACAAATATAAATTTGAGCATGTATTATTAGAGATAATAGAAAAATAACTATGATTTCCATGATTATTTCCATCATTATTATTGTTGTTATTGTCGTCATTGTTGTTGTCGGCGATTTTATCTTTCTCCTTAAATTTGATAACATGGTCAATATTAATTATGATCATCTAATTATCAAAGAGAGACTAAGGGAGTATAATGGATATAAAAGTTTTTATTATTTCATTATTATGGAATAAGTTTATGTTTTAGAAGTTTTAACTTAAGGAAACCGAATTGTAATTGCTGAACAAGCCGTAAAACCTTAGGTGACACCTTATTATTATCACATAATATAATATACAAATTTATATAGAAATAATAATAAAAATTTATTTCCATAATTATTATTATTATTTTGTCTTTTTCATTACAAATGTACATTTGAGCATGTATTATTAGAGATAATATAAGTATAAATATGATTTCCATGATTATTTTCATTCTTACTATTGTTGTTGTTGTCATTGTAGTTATCGTCGCTATTATCTTTCTCTTTGAATTTGATAACATAGTCAATATTAATTATGATCATATAGATGTAAGGGTTGTGCTGAAAAATTACATATTGTAAGCATGATATAACATATTGCAAGGGTTGAATGTGAAATATAAAAAAAAATTAAAATAAAACACAATCATCATATTAGGCCCATGAAACTGAATTTCTTTCACATTTAATATGATCTATTTAACAGAAGGAAATAAACGAACTATTTTTCTTTTTGTTTCAAAGCGTATATATCTTACAATTAAATTTCATTCATTTAAATCTTAAACGTATAATTAATTTTTTAATATTTCAAATAAATTGACCAAAATCTAATCTATTTAACGCACAAGAAAAATTGAAATCACTTTCGTTTTCTTTTAAACCATACACATCCAATAATCAAATTATCTTCATAAAACACCTAAAATTATAATTAATGTTTTACCATTTAAAATAAAATACCCCAAATTGTCATAATACTACAAACTAAGAAATATCTCAACCCACAAATCTGAACTCAACTCATCTCTTGGAAGACAACATAAGGGCATGAGAAGTTTATATCAAAACTCATGAAACTATTCAGTTGACATGAAAGCCAAATGTACAAAGTATGAACACTTAATTATATTAGCGTCCCCTAATGGCCATTTTAAATAGTTAAAAAAGTTATGTATTAGCATAAATACATTATTCAAATTATTTTCGTTGAAAGACAGATTTTATTTTTGTTACATGTAAAACTGAAAGTAAACTGATTTCAAAATAGTTTATGCCTAAATTCACTAGACAATATAATTAGTCACTTCATAAATTTTTGCTCAACAACGAGAGGAAAAGGTAGATTTTTCACCATTGGCATCATAGATTGACTTATCATCACCCAATTTAGGCTCTGTTCTTTTCAGTGGGAAATGAGGGGTGTGGGATGAGTGGGTGTGAGAAAAGAGGGACAAGAGTGGGTGGGTGTGGTATTTTTTTTTAAAGTGTGGGAAGGAGTGGATGAGTGACTGAGTGTGGGTGACAGTTGAATGTAGTTGAATGAAGTTGAAATATTGTTTATTAATAATTTTTTGTTTTCTAATGTAATAATTTTATTGTGATAGTAATTAATGACGATGAAAGTTTTTATTTTTGCTCATTCTTTTTTATTTTGTTTATTTTTTATTTTGGTATTTTTATTATTTCATTTTATATTTTTAATTTTTAATTTTTAAATTTTTAGTTTTTAATTTTTATTTTTAATTTTTTATATTTTTTTATTTTTTATTTTTTAATTTGTAATTTTTAAATTTTTTTAAATTTTAATTTTTATTATATTTTTTTGATGATTTCAGTTTTAATTTTTTTGTATTTATTTTTTATTTTATTTTTTTCGTATTTATTTTTGTTTTTTGGAATTTTTCGTTGGTTCTTTTTATGGAATAAAAAAATAAAAATAAATAAATAAATAGATACGGCAAAATAAAAAATAAAAAAATAAATACACAAAATTTAAAAATTTAAAAATAAATAAATAAAAATAAATAAAAATAAAAATAAATGCAAAATATTTAAAATTTTAAAATTTTAAAGATAAAATAAATAAATAAATAAATAAAAAAATAGAAATAAAAAATAAAAAATAAAAAATAAAAATAAAAAATAAAAAATAAAAAATAGAAATAAAAAATAATGAAAAACAAAAAAATAAAACCGTTTCATGACATCCGAAAAATTAAAACTGCTTATAATTGCTATCAGATTATTCATACACACAATTACGTAAATTGTAAAAATTTTCAAAATATGAGAAATGGTTATTTTATATAGGTGTGGGAAGGAGTGGGTAAGTATGGGAAGGAGTGATTTTTTTTAAAAGTGTGGGAAGGAGTGCGAAGATAGGGGAAAGAGTGGGTGAGTGTGGGTTGAGTTGATTTCCCAACGAAAAGAACAGGGTGTTAGGATGGTTTGTGACAAATTCACTATCTACTGAATCTATTATACTTATATAGACTTTTGTCACAATCATATACTTTTTAATTATTAATCCAATTAGTTATGTACGAAGTTGCTGTATATTTAACTTTTTCATTGAATTTTTTCATTATCTCATCTAAATTATAATATTAATCATGTCTACCATAACTATTTGTTTATTATTTCGATGACATATCTACATAATATCTATTTGAATATACTCCGTGCAAAGCACGGGCCCAAACTAGTATTAATCAAATACGAACAAAAAAAAATGCATATGTTAGGCCCTGTTCTTTTCGTTGGTAAATCGAAATTTACCAATATTAACCCACTTTAACTAACATCAACCCACTTCACGAATTTTAATAAAAAAATCAACTTCAATCAATTTTAACCAATTTCAACTAACTTTAACCCATTTCTCACTATTTTAACCAATTTATATCAATAATACAAAAAAATTCAACCAACTTCAACTAACTTTAACAAAAAAATACCTACTTTAACCTACTTCAACAAAAAAATACTTACTTCAATATATTTTAACCCACTTCTATCAATATCAATAAATTTTACCAATTTACCAACTCATATTTCTCAATGAAAAGGACAAGTTCTTAGTATCAGGAAAACAATCATATGTAATTTGTGTGAAGAACTTCTAATATTTGGTTACTAACACAAGCGGGAAAAAAATATGCTCAAAATATATGTACAGTACATGTGCGCTTCTTATCACGAATTATAAACAACGCAAAAAAAATTTACACATTATTTCTTCATTATGCAAAAAAAAAAACATCTGCAAATTTAACCCGAAATTACGATGAACGAAAAATAAATCTGTTACGCATACAGCAACAATCATCAATGTTTTGATGACCTATAACAAATATTTCGTAACCAACACAAAAAAGAAAAAAAATTTAAACATCTCTTCCATATACAAAATCAAACCCAATATATCTACCAATTACAAAAAATTAATATTTGCTTAACAAAGCAGAAAAAATTATTTTTTCAATATATATAATAAAAATTACGTCATCTATAATTTCCGCAACGACTTACAAATATTTCCATAACATCCGGAAAATAAATAAAACTTTTCATAATTATTATCAGACTATTCATACATACAACTAAATAAATTATAAAAGTTTTCAAAATATGAAAAATAATAGTTATATGTAAGAGTGAGAATGAGTTGGTGAAAGTGAGTGAGAATGGAAATGAGTGGATGAAAGTGGTATTTTTTTTAAATATGAAAAGATGTGAAAAAGTGAGAAAAAAGTAGGTAATAGTAAGAATGAGTGGATTAGGTCCTTATACTACAAAAAGAATAGGGCCTAATTCTATATGTCCCCAGTAATCATGTAAGTTTCCGAACTTGTGAAAATTCTCTCATCCTCCACTATTTCAAAATATAAAAATAGCAACCCGATGAGGCGGCGACGACCCTTGAATTCAAGCGACAACCCCATGTTTCAGTCTTCCGGTTATCTCCTCGAAGGTGAGCCGTTCCTCATCTGTACTGAGGCATACACTCCTGTGGGTAGTACGCTAATTGGGGTGGTTTTGGTGTACAGTTGGCACCTGTGTACTCAAGGGAAGCCCTCGTTTCCGACCGTTGGCGACAATATTGATCATAGTCTGATTGTTCATCCCTCTTGCTAAATAGCTCCAGCAAGGTACGTAATTTCATTCCACCATACTTTAATTGCAAAAAGTGGTCTGTGTTTTTGGTAAATTGTTAGTATTATTCATGTGGGAAAGTTGTCTGTAATTTTAAGAGGATAACCTCAATTCGGGCTTGTTTTGCTCCCTCAATTTGGATGAATTTGTAATTGTGTATCCACTATAAAGTCGCATCTGCGCATGTTTTGTTTTAATGGCAGGTTTGCTTTTAGAAATTTGATATTTTTTTAGCAGGTATAGTAGCCTAAAAGGTCATACTGTAGATAATCTTCATTTGTTAGTTTAATTCAATCATACATCCTTTCATTTATGTATTAATTGCGGCATGGTGTTGTTTGGCATATTTAAAGGAAACACCTCAGAAATTTGGCCACAATTAATAAAAGGGCAGCCCGGTGCACAAACATCCCGCGTTCACGCAGGGTTCGCTTGTGCACCGGATGCCCTTTTATTAATTGTGGCCAAATTTCTGTGGTGTTTGCTTTAAATATGCCAAACAACACCATGCACCGGTACTCTTGTAAATCTTTATAACATCATCTAATAGTTTTGTTTTCTTTACCTACCTTTATTATTTCAGTAAGACTCTTAATAATAGGGTACAGTTAAAATTACAGAATTCTAAAAATATGAAATCATTGTAATAAGTTATTCTACATAATGTAAATTTTTGAATGACAATACATGCATATGCGTGGAACAAACAATAATAAGATCTAAATAAATTTGAATTTCTACAACTATTTTCCGTCTGTGAGACTCTGACTACATATATATAGGCAAGTTCTCCTTTTATGCGTACTTTTTTTGATAAATTGGATTAATAGCGATAGTAATGGTTTGATTGGTTTGCATTTTTTTGTTCATCACGTAAGCGCAAAAGTATGGAATGCACAATAATATGATCTAAAGAAATTTGAATTTATTATAATTGGTTTTCGATCTTTTAGTTTTTTGATAAATTGCGCAAAAGTGAGAACTTTGATTTGGTTAGTTTATATTTTTTCTTGAATATATTTATTTTATGGCATGGCAAACTCTTTATTAATCATGTTTCATATTGCTATTTCTTTTTTTAAACCTAATTTGATTAGACTGTTAAAGTATTCAAATGTCTTCTCATGTATTCTCTCAAGTTCAATATGATCATGAATATCCATGTTAAATTCCAATTTTTGCCGCTCTATGAATCATGAAGTGAACTTTTCAACACTTAGGTAGTGTTTGGTTGGAAGGAAAGTAGTTTTCCTGGAAAATCATTTTCTGTGAAAAATGATTTTTCAATTAAAATTGATTTTCATATCACATTTTCCGTTATTAGGTACAAGATAAATCATTTTTCATGAAAAAGAGGAAAATATCAACTGAATTATTTAAATGGAAAAAATATTGACTGAATAGTCATGGCAGAGATAAATGTTGACCAAACGAAAGAATTTTGAGCTTAAAATTTATATTTAAGGTTTTTTCAATGCTTCCTATTAGATAATCAAGTTTTGATCTAAACCGTTTGAATTGTTTCAGTGACAAAAAACATTAATTGAATTGTTTAAGTTGTGAAAAATGTCGATTGAATTATCGCGGTGAAGAAAAATGTTGACCAAAAGAAGGATTGTCGTGCTCAAAATGTGAATTTGAGCATATTTTAATCTTTCATATTCGATGATAAAGTTTCGGTCCAAACTATTAAAATTGTTCAAGTGGTGAAAAATCGTTATGGCACTGTTTAAAGGGAGAAAAACATTAAGTAATTGTCGTCATGGAAAAAAATATTGACCAAACGAATGACTATCAAGCTCAAAAGCTGAATTTAAGCATATTTTAATATCTTCTATCTGATAATCAAGTTTCGATCCAAACCGTTGAAATTGTTTTAATGCCAAGTCGACTGAATTGTTTTACTAGCAAAAAATATCGACTGAGCTGTCGTGGTGGAGATAAATATTGATTAAACGAAAAAAATTTGAGTTGAAAATTTAGATTTGAGTTTATTTTAATATTTCCCATTGAATGGGCAAGTTTTGATTCAAACTGTTGAAATTGAATTTTGCACCTAAAATTCAGCTGACTATATCATTAAAGAGTTGAGTGAGGAAAATCAACTTCCCATCTTATTAAAAAGAAAACGATATTCCTCCATTGGGGGGAAAATAATTTTCCTTAGAAAATAATTTTTCATCATTTATTGGGCCAAACAATGAAAAATTGGAAAACTATTTTTTGGAAAAATTATTTTTCACCCAACCAAACACTGCCTTAATAACAAAAATATCAAACTACCACAAACACGGACACAATTAAATCTCACTTATAATAATTACATAAAAGGCAATCAATGCATTGTATCTGTGCAAAAATTAGTCTAATATGAAAACATAATCTTTTTTGGTTATTTCAATAAATCTAAACTATTTTAAACATAGAAAATTATTTCTTTGGTTCAAAATCAACTGTTTATTCAATGGTTTGTTGCTCATTGAGTGGCTTTAGTAATAATTTGCATACCTTGAAATCTGAGGGAATTAATAAGTATCTTATAAGAATAGTAGAATTTTGTAAAAATTTGTAGAACCTCCAATAATTTTATAGGTTTATATAAAAATTTTCTGAAAAAAATAAAAATAGTCCGATTAAAACATTGTTATCTGAATTTATATTGGCCAATTTGCTCAATTCGATCTAAAAAGATCAAATATAATCATAAATTTTTCATCCGAGTCTGATGCATTTGATTTGGCCAATCCGAATTTGACCCAAATTCAAGTACAGCCTCTAGCCTGATTACCCATATTAGCCTTACTTCAACGCAAGTGCGTCATTGCAAACAAAAATAAAGAGAAATTACTGATCAGTGTGTGGGGATGTAGCTCAGATAGTAGAGCGCTTGCTTAGCATGCGAGAGGTATGGGGATCGATACCCCACTTCTCCATTTACAGTTTTTATTCTCATTTTTTCCTTTTAACAGTATTTTCGGCCTGTTGGGCCTCCGTATCAAGCAGGGAATGCAATTCCAACTTCGCATAAAGACAGCAATTGGCCATTTTCTCATTTGTCATTTTTCCCCCGGGTGCTAAACGCCAAATTGCCTAAACCTATACTTGTATTTTTTGAACTACACTTTCGCACATGATTAGGTCCATGAAATATTAGGAAAAATTTGATGGTCACTTCTTCATTTTCTTCACTTGTTTCCTTTGTTCCCTAAGTACTTTTTTTTGGGGTGAAGTTAAATACTATTTTTATGGTTAAGGAACGTTCATATCATGCTACAAATGTTCCAATTTGACATGATACAACTATTTATCCTTTGTCATTTTTCCTCTCACGTGGTGCTAAGAGCCTAAAATTATAGGCTTTCATGTATTTGGGCAAAGAATTAGGTATGTAATATAGCAAGGAGAGCTAAATTATTTTAATACTAAGTATTGAATATAGTAATTTTGCGTATTATATAATCTTTGTAAATTATTTCTTTTTAGGTTGAAAATTATACATTTCAAACATATATCATAAAAATTTTTAAATAAGCTAGTGTCATCTAAAATTATAATCTTATTTTGTCACAAAAAATGAATACTAATACTACTACTATTTTTCTAAGTAGTGATATAAACTCTTAAAACGAGCAAGATTTAGAAGAATGATTGTTTTTGTCCATTCATAAATATTGTAGTCTCTTTTCAAATTCAAGTCCATAAAAGAACAATTATCATTAGTCTTTTTTCCCTAATGTGCAGTGATATTTTGTCAAAAAGAAGGAATGATAATTCACGTGAATGGCTCTAAAAATGATTACAAACGGCTGCTGGTATTTGAAAATTTTGCTGCGGAACCTATCAAATGACCGCATAGCGCAGTGGATTAGCGCGTTTGACTTCGGATCAAAAGGTCGTGGGTTCGACTCCCACTGTGGTCGTTTTTTAGCTATCTCCCCCCTTTTCTGGATGTCTCTCTCAATGCGAGTCATCACTCATCAGTCGTGGCTCATGGTAGTGGTATGATGGGCCAGGACTGGGATAAAGCGCAAGTTAATGGAGAGCTACTGTTTTTTGTTTAATAATGGGCCAGGGCTAAGAGAGAGCCCAAGTAGCGGTATAACGGTTAATGCAAAGAGTTCTCTAAAATAATGCTTACATATAACAGCACAGAGCCACAGATTGCATAAAATAGAACGAACTGCTCTAAACTCTTGCTTCGACGTCGTCGGCCTCATGCAGAGCATCCACACTTTCAAAAGGTATACAATGAAGCAACGTAGCTTTTCAGGCGAATATATATCTCTGTCCCAAGGATATAGTATTTTTTTTTGCTTTTTTCGACTGAAATAAAATTTATTGAAACAGATACATGGATGTATTGGGGGATGTGCTATCATACTGTAGTCGAAGGTAATAACACAATAATTTTCCAATCAATTAGAGGAGAAGACATATTATTGCGACGAACTCAAACAATTATGATTATCGGAGATATTAAGGATATTCTTTCAACAATGTGTTAAAATTGATTCTTACACAATTTTCGACAAGGAAATATGCCGTTGATGGAATAGCTAAATATTCATTTAGTTTTCAGGCCACACACTTTTTTCAATGTATTAGTTCAAAAAATTTATCCAATGGCCAATTTATATTTTCCTTTTCCTTTTTTATTTTCTTGAGTTGTGTTCAACAATGTCATTTAAGACAACAATATTTTATCACAAAAGCACCATTAGAGCATTCTCAACTTGAGTTCCAAAAATTGGAACTTAAGCATGCCACATCATCAAAAGTTTCACATTTTTGAAAATTACATTCCATCACTTTCTCAACCAATGGAACTCTAACTTAAATTATATAATAAAATATTTCATATGAACCCACCTTATAACATTATTTTTTTTTTCAAATATCAAAATAATATTTTTTTATTAAAGAAAAAAAATAAAAATCAATAAAAAAGTACAAAAAGGTGGAATGGGGGAGGAACGGGCAGGCGTGGAGGCCCGCGTGTTCCCCCCCTTTCTCCCTGGCTGGAAGGGTGTCCCCAGCATGCATGTGACACGCAGGGCCCACAAGTCCCACACATTTCACACGGCTGAGGATGCTCTTATTACTTTTTAAATAAATAGTGATATTGACTCTTAAAACAAGCATGGTTCCAACTTCCAAAGCAGCACATAATCCTCAATAATAAAGGAATATGACTAATATTTACAGTCTCCAATCTTAAGTTAGTTGAGAAATTATACATATTGATAAGTCTTCTTATTGTTACATGGAATTCCTGAAAAATTAGAATACAATCCGTAAAGTACAACGCATTATGTCCTTCTAGTTTTATTATTTGTCAGATGTAAAACTCATTATTTTTTACCATTTAGCTCTTCCAATTCGTAAATTTCATAGTTTTGATTTTATAATGTCACTAAAAAAAATCTCAGATAAAGTTGAAGATTAACTGTCTCTGATAAAACCAACTTTTATTATTAAATAATATACTATATAAAAGTAAAATGCTTTATAGTCTAATAAACATCTCGTAAACGGATGGAATTCTCACAACATTAACTCTAGTTTGATCACAGGGTTGGAAGTCAGCTAAACTAGGAGCTAACTTATTCTTCTCCCTTTTAACAAATTCAAAATGAAATAAAATTGAAATTATAGCAAAGCAATAAAATATCATCAATCAATAAGCCAATCTAAATAAGATACTTACTCCGTCAACTTTGAGATGATGGGCAAGCAGTCACCTTCCACTACTACACTATTCAGCCAAAACTCTACCGCACATAACTGAGGCTCCTCCATTGCCTGCACCTTGTTGGACGCCCCAGAAACACTCTTCATTCCGTTAAAAGCCATATCGACGTCGCCCTTGCTCCAATATGATGAGGTACTATTGGCCAAGGGAAGAATACATATTTTAAGTAAAGTATGGACAAGTTGCCATAGATGAAGAGGGGATGTAGCTCAGATGGTAGAGCGCTCGCTTAGCATGCGAGAGGTATGGGGATCGATACCCCACTTCTCCATTTCGTGTTCTCCTATTTTCCCCCCTTAATACCATTTTTTTGCCTTTTGGGTTTTCATGTCATGCGGGCAATGCAAGTCCAACCTCATATAAGACGTCAAATTGCCACTTTGTTATTTCTCATGGTTTTCCCTAGCGTGCTAAACCTATACTTTATTACTTTTACTTTCTAGACTGTACTTTTAAATACAACTACTTTTCAATATGCCCCATTTCCCGGCAAACATTCCTCCCTGTTTCTATGTCTAGCGGGGATTCATGTCTGGCAGGGCATCAATGGAGATTTTTACTCATACTTTTTTCCTCCTATATGAAAACTATATTATAAGTTGGATATTGGATGAAAGGTTAAGTTGCCAAGTAGACCTAACTCAATTTATTGTACAAAATTCTTGTAAGCTCTATGCATCACAAGTCTAACAAACTTTATCAAAGTCTACAATCCAATCCAAATTAAAGTTTAACAAGTTTATCGAACATAAATCTAATGTCAATGCACAAATCACATAACCCAACCAAAGTTTGAGAAGTCAAAAATAACGCAACCAAAGTCTAAGAATGAAAAGATGGATTATATAACTGAGGTTTCTTCAAGTAAATTTATCGATTTAACCTTAGTTATGTTCATAAATGAAGAATTTATATGTAACTTTAATAATAAATGAAGACAGGGATAAGTTTTTTTCCCCAATCGAGAATGAGAAAGTGGGGATAGGGACAAAGTTTTCCCCTGGGTGGATAAGCGGGGACGGAGATTGGGTAAAATTTTACCCCATCCCCGCCCCTATCCCTACTCGAGGATTGAATCTCATCCCCATCTCTATTGGGGACAATAATTTTTCCCCAAAGCGGGGCGGGGCCCTGGTAGGGAAGGGGATTTTCTACCCCACTGCTATCCCTAGTTGAGTGTGCTTGTTGAATGGGCGGGCTTTGCATTCAAATTTTCGTTAGTTTAAATTAAAATTATTTTTTTAGAAGATTACTTTCCTATTTTTGAATAAGTGTTCACCAATACTTCAAAAATCTTTATTTTCCATCACTTCAAAACTAAAATATATTTTTTCCAATCATTAATTGGGTATAAATCCAAAAAGTAAAAATATATTATTTGATACTTAGTTTTGCTAAAAGGCGTATCCAAATAAATGAGACAAGAATAGCAATTATTTAATTGAAATGGTTATCTACAGACCAAGATTTAAATCCTACTTATAATGACATTTTTGCCTGCTTTTACATCAAAGAAAAATAAAAAATTAACTGATATATTGGTGTTCTTTTGAATGTAATAATTGGTTGAATATTTTATTTAGGTAAAATTTAGATTTTCTTGAATTTGTAAACTTTGTTTGGGTACAAATGAGGCGCAAATGTCAATATAGATGGAATTCAGGTTCAAATCTTCACTAACAACTCTTAAAAATTTTACCAACTAAGCCAATTAATACCCACATTTATACACATTTTATACATTAAATTGTCTCACCCCATCCGAGATTTGGCTTTTTCTAGCTTCAGAATTACAAAAAATGTACATATCGTCCTTTCATTTCTATAGTTCACTAGCGATGTACCCCTCATACTTGACTAATTATATTGCATTGGATCTGTTTTTTATTAAGAAAAGATCACACTATAGTTGAAGATTCATGATAAGTTTTATAATAAATTCTAACACACTCTCCCATTAAAAAATTTCTTTGGGTTTAAAGCATGAATGTTGCAAATGCTCCTTCATATCTTATACTATATATAATTCGATGTCGAGCTTATTGATATTTGAGCTAAAAACCTCTTACTTATAAATGCTTTGATATCATATTTCTTCTAAAATAATTGAAAACAGTATATATAATATAATGGATGTAAATAAATATAAACTCGTATTGTAACTATTACATTAGCAATTATCCAGCAATTATATCTAAATAACAATATAAAATAGCCATTAGACAAGACAATTAATAATAGTAGTAGATAAAATTAGTTAAACTAAGACCACTCGAAGCCCATGCCATTTGATAGCTGGTCACTTCGCTGTTTTCTTTTCCTTTTTTCTTTTTTCCTTAAATGCTATTTTTGTGGTCATTGGACCTTCATATCATGCTTTAAGACTGTAAATGTTTCAAAGATAGAACAACTTCTCACTTTGTCATCCTCCTCCCGATAAAGTGTTAATTGCTGGAACTCAAAGTCACATACTTTCAAGTATTTTCACAATATTTAGGTCTATAATGTAGCAATGAGAATTAAATCATTTTTTTTTATACTAGCTACTCAGGGCGGCGATTTTATGTATTGTTTTTGTAAATTATTTCTTTTGAAGTTGAAAAATTATATATTTAATTTTAACCATTGTGTATATCTTAAAATTTTTAGAAATTAGCTAATGTGATTTAAGGTAACTTTTATTACAGAAAAGGACTTTTGTTATTATTATTTTTTAAATAAGTGATGATATTAACTCTTAAAACAAGCAAGATTTGCAAGAATGATTATTTATGCCTATTCATGAATCATGAATATCATATTGTCTTTTCAAATTCAAGTGTATCAAACGACAATTGTCATTAATTTTTTTCCCTAATGTGAGTGAGATTAAGTCAAAAAGAATGAATAACAGCTGTCAATTCATGCCTAACTTATTCTAAAACTATTAATAACTCGATAATCTCCAATAGCAGAATAACACAAAAATCCAGCATCAGAGGACCGCATAGCGCAGTGGATTAGCGCGTTTGACTTCGGATCAAAAGGTCGTGGGTTCGACTCCCACTGTGGTCGGTTTTTAGCCGTATATCCCCCTTCCCCGTCCCCTTTTTATGGATGCTTCCCTGAATTGCCGGAGATGAATAAGATTTACTATGGCCAAGGCGGAGACCCAAGTGAATGGGGTCTGGAGAACATTAGCTTTCAATTCTTTTTCTTTCAGTATAAATGGATTATTAATGTAAAGAGTTACTCTTATATTATACTCAATATAACAGTACATGTTACATAAAATAGAATTAAGGATTGCTCAATTCTTGCTTAGACAGCTATCAGTCTCGTGCAGAGTGTGTGCACACACGAGTGATAAACACTGGACCCTAAGAACATTGAGTTGGTAATGTTGTTGTTCGGACAATTATTTATCCCTTTCACAAGGATATAGTTATTTGTAGTCAGCTAGAAATTAAGAGGCATTCCTTTGCTATTTTTATTGTAATTGAATATGTTGGTATAAACTTATACATAGTACATAGTACATACGAACATACACACGTATGGGAAGAGAGGGCGGGGCTACTAACATAGGTTTCAAGCATGTTGTAGTAGAAGGTGACAATATAATAAAATAGTTTTGTCAATAATGGATTTGAGGAGAACTGGAGAAGACAAAATACCATTACAAATCCAAACAATTATCTAAGACATAAGAGCTTTTTGTTTTTATATGCAAATGAGGGCATATAGACTGATGTAACCTATTTTAAACGTAAATTTTTTCTTTGGCTGGAAAATAAAATCTTTAGCTAAAGATTTATTACTTTGAACAGTCGTTTTAATCATAATTTGCATACTTGGAAATCTTAGGAAATTAGTAAATATTTCGTAAGAATAGTCTAAATTTTTATAAATTTGTAGAACTTCCAACAAGTTTATAGGTCCACTGTTTACATAAAAATTGAAAAACTACTGTAAAAAAAAATTCATCGAATTAAACACATCTTACTTCTAAACGGAACATGTTTGTTTCTGTATCCCTTACTTCTAAAGATAACAGTGTCAATTGTACACACATAACCAAGCTGAATCAATGTAAAATACTATGCAAGGTTCAAACAGTACTACATGAAGTCCTGAATAAGGAAAACCTAACAATTTATGACTAGCATTTATAGTTATTCTTATGTAATAGTTAAGAGTATATACACTAATCATTATTCTTATGTAGTATTTGGATGGATATTAATAATTTTATTATGCAACCAAGTTTACAATTATGGTTTTATTATTTTGTTCGGTTGTAAGGAAATATTACAAATGACAATTATATTGTAATTATGATTAAAAATTTAACACAAATTATGTAATTATAATTACATTATAAGGTTGATTACATCACATCATATTCAATCAAATATCACATTATTGTTTTGTGGGGTTCATGAAAATTATGTAATCATAATTGCATTATAATAAGGTCGGTTAGATCACATTACATTCAATCAAATATCACTCTTTCTGAAATTAAAATCGTATGTTCGATCATTGTGTTCACCTAATTCTACATTTCATACTTTTGAACATAGGGTCTTAATAAAAAAAAAAAAATCTCTAACAAAGTCAGAGGCTAATTGTCTCTAGGGAAAGCTAACATCTTATTATTGTAGTACACAATGCATTAGCTCTAGTTTGACCTCTGCTTGGAGAAACACACTTTTATTTCGTTAAAAGCCATATATCGTACTGATAAAATTTTGCCCAATCTGATTAATCAGATTTGTCCAACTCAAAACTAACCAGGTATAGCTAGAGATGATAGTGAATCGCATTCGAATTGGATGTATAGACATCCGAATCCAATTCGACTTGTATTCAAATTTGAAAATCTAACCTAAATCCGATCAAATGGAGTTGGATGTTCTGTTTGAATTTGATCAAATTCAAATTGAATTAAATCTGGATGTGAGCGTTTATATTTTCATTCAATATTTGCACAATTTTTACCTTTTCCAACTTGTGCATCTGTCCATTTGTAAATGCAATGTCAAACACTTCTTCAATAACAGTCGAAAATTCATATCAAACATCTAGATATGCTAAAGTGGACGTTGTTGTAAAAAGAGAGCATAAAGTCACCCAAGAGGAAAGAGACATACAGTACCAACCCGATAGCTAGGGAAGGGAAAAAATGCGGTTAGATGGGACAAAAAAATTCAAATTTAAATCAATTTTGGATTGACTAATGTCTAAAATTTAGAAGAAAAATTTATCAAATACTGCACCTAATTTTTCGGATTGGCTAAACTTAAACTTGGATCCAAATCGACTTCAGGCGAAAAAATTCATGACTAGCCCTTTAGCAGAAATGTTATGCCTATGCCAGATAGGCAGCAATGTGGGGATGTAGCTCAGATGGTAGAGCGCTCGCTTAGCATGCGAGAGGTATGGGGATCGATACCCCACTTCTCCATTTGTGTTTATCTTTTTCCCCCCTTATATTTTTTGCCTGTTGGGCCTTCATGGTGGTTATGCTGTTCAAAATTGCCACTTTGTTATTTGTCAGTTTTTACCCAGATTGCTAAAACTCTACTTTTATTTATTTTTTTAACTGTATTTTTCGCATACAATTAGGTTCAAAATATAACAGGATAAATTTTATGGGTACTTTTCTGTTTTTCCTTTTTTTTTTGGTTCCTTAAATACTTGGTTGTTGGACCTTCATATCATGCTATAAATGTACAACAACTCATCACTTTGTCTTTTACCCCCTCATAGCATGCTAATTGCTAAAACCCAAAATTACAGATTTTTATCACAAACAATTAGGTCCATTATATAGCAAAGAGAATTAAGTAATCTATATGCTAGTTATAGAAAGCAATAATTTTATGTATTGTTTTTGTAAATTATTTCCTTTCAAGTTGAGAAAAAAATTATATATTTAAATTTAACTATGACGTATATTTTAAGCTTTTAGAAATGATCTAATGTGACCTAAAATAGCCTTATTATTGCAACAAGGGGCTCTTGTTATTATTATTTCTCTAAATAAGTAAAATATTAACTCTCACAACAAGCACGGTTTAAAAAAGTGATTATTTGCGTCTATTCATCATATTCTCTTTTCAAATTCAGTCTATCAAAGGATAATTGTCATTAATTTTTTCCCTAACGTGAGTGAGATCAAAAAGACCTAATACCATTTGCCAATTCATGTTAATAATTGCAAAATGATTGCATATTAACGTCGTTGACCGCATAGCGCAGTGGATTAGCGCGTTTGACTTCGGATCAAAAGGTCGTGGGTTCGACTCCCACTGTGGTCGTTTTTTAGCTATACATTCCCCCTTCCCCTTCCCTTTTGCTGGATGTCTGAATCGCGGGAGATGACTAAAAGATATACTGATATTGATAGAATGTGGCCAAGCGGCCACTGAAGCGGGAGACCCAATTTAATGGAGTATGGGGAACGCTAGTTTTCAATTCTTTTTGTGTCAATGTACATACATGAATGGATTAGCGATGTAAAGAATTCTCTAACATTAATGATACTTACATATAACAGTACGTATTTGCTTAACATAGAACAAAGCGCTTTTAAATTCTTGCTTCGACAACTATCAGGTTCATGTAAAGTGTGTGCATATACGGTGGGTAAACAATGGCCCCTAAGACCATTGAGTTGGTAACATTGTTGTTCGGCCGATCATTTTTCTCTCTCATAAGGATATAACTGTTTGTAGTTAGCTGAAAATTAAGAGATATTCCTTTACTATTTTATTTAAATTAAATTTATTGGTACACATTTTATTTTATTGGCACCCAATAAGTCTGAACAGACTAAGAGGTAAGGGGTACCAAAGCTCAAGTAAACTACTCAGGAACCCAACCCAACCGCAAAACTTTGTACACAATGCACAGCATTCGCATTCCTCCCGAGTCGAATCCGGGTGGGGACCATGGGGGAAGGCAGCAGTGGCCAACTAGGCCAACTGCTCTTCGGTATTGGTACACACATATGCATACATACATACTACATACGCTAATATATGTGTGTGGGAGGGGGGGGGGCATGGGCGTCAGGTATGTCGTAGTAAAGTGTGATAGTAAAATAGTTTTTCATTCAATTTGAGGAGAATACAAAATACCATGGCAGATTCAAACAATTATCTAAATATAATTTTTTTTAATGCGAATTGTTGGACGAACCTGATTAGATTAGGCCCGACGGCCACTTAAGTCGCCTAGGGCGACAACCCTAACTACCCCCTAACCTATATAAAGAGGTTTAAGGGGGTTAGCCTCGTGTGTGAAACATATTGATAACACTCATCTCTCTTTCCTCACGGTTACCCTACCATTACTGCCGGGTATTCAGGTTTAGGACGTGGACGTTATAAGGCGACTCTAGTAGCCGCTGGGACTTATTATTACTGAAGAACTGGTATTCTTATTGTGGCTATTATCGACAGTATAATTCCGCATCCAGGTTAGTCCTGAATTTAATTCCTACAGTGGTATCAGAGCCAAAACTGTTTGAATTAGTCCCGACTGATTGGCCAATAATCTGCTAAACCTGACCAGTTCAAAGCATGCTTGTTTATTCGTTCAATTTGCTTAATTTCTGTAATTATGCAACCCCAAAATCAAACCAGCATGCTTACATGATCAAAGTTTGAATTTTTTTTGATTCGTTCAATACAAACTGTTAAAAGCATGCCTGTTTATTCAAAGTCTTTTTTTTTTTGGATTCGTTCAATACAGACATGCTAGTTTATTCAAAGTTTTTTTTATCTTTCGAATTGTTCCCGATTGATTGATAATCTGTTAAAACTGATTTGTTTAAGCATGCTTGTTTAGACGATTAATTGCCTAATTTTTGTAATTATGCAAAGAAAAAACATGCTCCTGTCTTTGTCTACCCAACCCTAGAATTAAAAAAAAAAAATTGGTTATGGGTATTACGCAAATCACCCTATTTTCGGATGATATGTTCATAATAAATTGTTCAAAATTATTGAACTTCAATATTAAACAAATTCATGCTTCCGTGAATAGAACTAAACATGTGAATAGACATGCAAGCATATTTTCATTCGAAGCCACACGCAACAGACCATGAACTTGACACCCTAGCTTCCCGACCCAGGCCCCAAATCTGGAATCCTTTACCTAGTTCTCGACCTCGACTTATAAAAAGGAAAAAGGTAAAAAAAATTGAGAATTAAAACCATACCCATCAGAACCACCGTGGAGGGGTGGCGCGTGACCGTTACGCGCCACCAATGAAGGTCAATTCTCGATCTTCTTCCTCCCAGAGCCCATAGTCATCGCCGATCTACGCAAACTCCACCGAAAGAAACCGACAATCACCGTTTAGGGAGGCGCGTGAGATCACGTGCCACCGCCTCAGTGGCGTGTCTGGCGCGTGGGTGTCCCCTTCAAGTATAGATTTGGCCGATCTAAACAAACCTCAAGGGAAAGAAGTAGAAAGACGCCATTAGAGGAAGCACGAGAAACGACGCGCCACCGCCTCAGAGGCGCGTTTGCTGAGTAGGTACCTTCCGCAGGCTAAGATTGGGCCGATCTACACCAGAGTTGCTTCGGTCCTTGCCGAGTTTGCGTAGATCTAGGCTCATGGGGTGGCAGTGGTCGTTGCATCATCTGGGAATTCCTGGGGCAATCGACAACGGTGGGAACGGCAGTCGGGCTCGTGGAGTGGGGGAGGAGCTTGGTGCTCCATTATCATGGCCACGACGCAACAAAACACCAGAGCAACGGGGATGGGCAGAGAAGTTGAAGAGAATGGAGAGAGAATTCCAGGCAGAGGGAGAGAGAAGGCCTCGGGCTAAAGGATGGGGGGCGAAAGGGAGTGGAGGGGGAGGGGAGGGTTAGAACTAGTGAAGTAATTCACTAATATCCCCCCCCCCCCACGGTTCCTTAAAATGGTTCTGGACCGGTTTTTGGGCCGGTTTTTATTTTATTTATCTCTCCCCCGGTTCATTAAGTTTATGAGTTGTTTTTTGAACCGGTTTTTCCTTGTAGGACTGGTTTGCTTCTTGTCACATTTCAATGATATAGGTCAGACTATTCTTGACTGTTTTGGATCAAATTATTTTTCAGTCATTGCTGATTAATTATTATCATTAGTCATGGCATGATTTTAATTGAATTATAATGATATTCAAGTTGATAAATTTTCATGCATATTAATTCATTCGTTGAATTAAGGTTTCAAATCATTTTTAATCCTGAATGTGCGAATTAGTTACAAAACATTAATATGTTTAATGTCGTATATAAGTTCGCTTTATATATGTGTCAACTTGAAATTTTCATGCCGAATAACTTGTTATCGATCAATTGGGTTAAAATTATATAAATTCTCTTCATATATATGATTAGTGTGTATGACGTAAATTTGTTTTACTCGAACTCAATAGATATATATGTGATATAAAGATTCCTTTGGTTAGTAAATGAATATGTTTCATAAGTTATATTATATAAATATGTTTTATATAATATCCCGTCACATGAATATGTTTCATGATTTAATAATTTTATGCAAAACATGAGCAATTATAAATTAGTTAATTGTTCTGTCATAGTTGTAGTTAACAAATTATTCACTAAGTTATACATAAACAAGTTTCATGCTATTATTTCGAAAGTATAGTATATTTGATTATTTTATGAATTTGTTTCATGAAATTTAAATTTGCAATATTATATGAATACGTTTTATATAATTTGCGAGTTTTATTACGAACTTGTTTGGCTCTACGAGATTGGACAGGATCAGGAATGAAGTGTTTAGGGGCTTAGCTGAAGTGGCCCCGATAGAGGAGAAGATGAGGGAATCAAGGTTCAGATGGTTCGGTCACGTCAAGAGGAGAAGTGCGGCCGCTCCAGTGAGAAGGTGTGAGAGAATCAACCCCCCCGGTGGTAAGAGAGGGAGGGGTAGACCGAAAAAGAGTCTAGAATAAGTGGTTAGAGAGGACCTGAGAGTTGTCGGACTCACGGAGGACATGGCTCAGGATAGGAGGCTGTGGCGGGACAGGATTAAGGTTTCTGATTGTAGGGGTCAGGC
Organism: Selenicereus undatus; assembly: GCA_017589665.1. NCBI lineage: Eukaryota > Viridiplantae > Streptophyta > Magnoliopsida > Caryophyllales > Cactaceae > Selenicereus > Selenicereus undatus. The sequence goes on along the minus strand of JACYFF010019584.1, from coordinate 108,338,258 downwards.
TGTAGCTTAGGCGGTGTGGGGTGGGTAGGTTTTCGGTTTGCTTGTCTGCAGATCGTGTTTTTCGGGGATGTGACGGCACCAAGCGTTCCTGATTTTGCTGAGGTATGTCTCCGCTCCGCTCCTTATTTATTTGCTATGTATCCACTCTCTCTTTATTTGCCTTTCGGAACCTTTTCTCATCCTCTCTCTCTTTCTCTTACTCGGTAAATGGTTTCTACAATCGTTTTTCCCTTCAAACCTTTTTCACAAAACGATTTTGTGGGTCTTTTGGAATCAACCTCTCTATAGGTAGGAATACCGGTAGAGGTAAGGTTGCCTACAGCTGGATCTCCCCAGACCCCGCGAAAGCGGAACCCACATTGGGAGTTTGTTGTTGTTGTTGTATTACGATCTTGTTTCATCCAAATTTTAATATTATATAGATCTGTTCTATACATTATTAATTGTGATTAATATTTGGATATATTTTATGTTACAAAGTATATTGCATTCGATACATGAATAGGTTTCATGTCAGCCACTAATTAGCAGCGTTATATAAATGTGTTTTATATGTGCGAACTGCATGAGTTGTAATAAATTTGCTAATTGTTTTAACAATTTTTTTTCTTGCCCAAATTAATGAATATGAAATCGTTTCATGTTACCTGCTAGTTGTGTTATTTAGCGGTACTTTATGAATTGGTTTCATGAAATTTAAATTCGTAATATTATAGATGCGTTTATAATTTGCGAGTAACATTTGAATGAGTTTCATATAATTATATAAATGTGTTTTATATATTGCTATTTGGGCATTTTTTGAAATTCTTTTGTAACATGCTATTATTCAAATATGTTTAGCATTATAGGCTCATTTTATTATATAAATGTGTTTTATATAATGATTTGAATTTCATGTTTGAGATGTCATTGATAGAGTTCTAAATGACATATTAGAAGTTATATATAATGAGATAACTTCATATAAATTTGGTTACATAAAGTTGGATATCTTCGTGATATTTCTGGAATATTAATATGTTTAACCATAATGTTCTCCATAAATTTGGTTTTATGGAAGATTGTGATAAATAAGTTATAAAAACTTTTAATTCATACTTGTATGAGATGATTATGAGTTTAGCGAAGTTTTCGATCATACAACATGGATGATGGAGTTTTTTGATAATTTATTTATTTGAAAATATGCTTGATGTCCACTTTACAGGATATATACCTTTAGCTATGGCAATTAAAATAAGGTTGGTAATTTGTTTACCAATAAGAAAACTTGATAGCGCTGACTATGATACATAATGCTAGAAGATTCAGTTTCTTCTGAATGAACGTGAAATGTTAGGACACTCATTAGGTTCTAGGTCTCATAGGATGACAAAGATGGTACTGTTAGTGAACAGTATGTAGAAAACCTAAAAGCATACCAAAAGTGGTTCAAGAATAGATCGATCAAGATGTCATACTTTGTCGCATTGCATCAATGTCGATCTAGTGGAGGAATTAAATGTCATCCCACTGTTGAGTACGTGTGGGAATAGCTTAACATCAGGTTCGTCCATATCCATTCAAAAGGTTCTGGACCTAAGATTTGTATTGCGAAAGGGAAAAAGGCTAAGGAAATAAAGAGAGGCATATAGCACGTGTGAGTACTATGATTGTGAAAATTAGGCATCTTATGCTTAGAATTGTCCTAAGTCGATTAAGGTACCTCCTTCCACAGCCCCTCATGGATAATGTGTGCGCTCCCAAGCATTTGTTGCGAACTGTGATCCTTAGTGGATTGCAGATATGGGAGGAACCAAGCACACGGTTCGGGAACGAGTTGATTTTTGTGAATTTTCACCACTACACGGTAGATTCACAAAATGTCGTTTTAGGTAACGACGATAAAAAGGGTGTTCTTGAATTAAAGACAAATCATTCGAGGCTCCTTGAAGAGACTACGTTGTCTCTTCCCGATGCTCTCTATGCAACTGAAGTGCGATGTTTCCTTATGTCTTATGTCCCTCAGGATAGTTTTCTTTAACTTTCGTCTAGATGTCTTAGACATCATATGGTATGGTGATTTGTTTGGCCATGTCACACTAAAAGGTGTTTTCAATGGACGAAATAGAACATCTTCCATCCTTGTCTCATTTTTGAATCTGTTTTAGACGTGCTCATTTTAACCATAAGGGTCAAAATAGAGTTAACTAGCCAAAGATGGCCTTTTAAGACTAACTCACTAGGCTTAAGGTGCAAAATGTGAGTTATGTCTAGCTAGTAAATGAATAGGAAATCCTTTTTGTAAGGTTTCAAGGGCATCGAATCCCTTAGCGTTCGTTCATTTTAGACATTTGCGGGTCCATGAATATGAAAGCATGTCATTGAGCCACATGTATTCATGATATAGGTATATGTACCTAGTATCTCACCGATATTAAGTACTTGATGCGATCATAGTCTTTATAGCGATAGTAGGACTCAATTGGGACGAAATATTAAACTCTTCGAACCAATAACATTTGTCATTAGTTGTCATTAATTTTTTCCCCAACGTGAGTGAGATCAAAAAGAACTAATAACATTTGTCAATTCATGTCAATAATTCTAAAATGATTGAATAATGACGTCGTTGACCGCATAGCGCAGTGGATTAGCGCGTTTGACTTCGGATCAAAAGGTCGTGGGTTCGACTCCCACTGTGGTCGTTTTTTAGCTATATATTCCCCTCCCCCTTCCCTTTTTCTGGATGTCTGAATTGCGGGAGATGACTAAAAGATATACTGACATTGATAGAATGTGGCCAAGCGGCACTGAAGCGGGAGACCCAATTTAATGAAGCATGGGGAACGCTAGTTTTCAATTCTTTTTGTGTCAATGTACATACATGACTGGATTAGCGATGTAAAGAATTCTCTAAAATCAATGATACTTACATATAACAATACGTATTTGCTTCACATAGAACGAAGCGCTTTTAAATTCTTGCTTCGACAGCCATCAGGTTCATGCAAAGCATGTGCATACACGGTGGGTAAGCAATGGACCCTAAGAACATTGAGTTGGTAACATTGTTGTTCAGCCGATCATTTACTATTTGAGGATATAACTGTTTGTAGTTAGCTGAAAATTAAGAGATATTCCATTACTATTTTATTTAAATTAAATTTATTGGTACACACATATGCATACATACATACTACATACGAACATATATGTGTGTGGGAGGGGGGGGGCATGGGCATCAAGTATGTCGTAGTAAAGTGTGATAGTAAAACAGTTTTTTCAATCAATTTGAGGAGAATACAAAATATATACCATGGCAGATTCAAACAATTATCTAAATATAATTTTTTTTAATGCGAATGAGGCAAATAAATCCACGCAAGCTATTTTAAACATATATAACCAAATATTCAGTAAGCGATTTATTTCTTTTAGCTGTCGTTTCAGTAATAATTTGCATACCTTAAAATATTAGGAAACTAATAAACATTTAGTAAGAATAAATATACTATAATTTTGTATAAATTTTTAGGACTTCCAACAAGTTTATAGGTTGACTGGTTTCAAAAACAATTGAGAAAATATTGTAAAAGAAAATTCCAATTAAACACATCTTTAATTCTAAACGTAACATGTTTGTTTCTCTATCTCTTACTTCGAAAGATAACAATGTCAATTGTACGTATATAACCAATCAAATTACAAGCTTGATCAATATAAAACACTATGCAAGGTTCCAACCTCCAACAGCACTACTTAAAGTCCTGAAAAAAGAAAACCTAACAATTTGTGACTAATATTTGTAGTCTCCTATCTGAAACTAGTCTGGCGTATATGTACTGATCATTATTCGTAGGTAATGTTTAGTTAGATATAAACAATTTTATAATACAAATAAGTTTATAATTTTATTTTCATTATCTTGTTAGGTTATACAGAAATATTACAAATAACAACCATCTTATAATTATGATTGATAATTTAACACAAATTATATAATCATGATTGCATTACGTACATTCAACCAAACATCACATTATTGTTTTATGAAGTTCATGAAAATTGTCATGTTCATGTAATCATTAGTCTTGGTATAATGTATTGTATCCCACTTAGTGGAGTTTCACTCTTCCTAAAATTTAAAATCATCTTCTCAATCATCGTGTTCATGTGATTCTACACTTCATACTTTTGAACCTATGGTGTTTTTTTAAAAAAATTCTTTGACGAAGTCGGGGGCTAATTGTCTCTAGAGGAGCTAACATTTGATTACTGCATTGCATAACACATTAGCTCTAGTTTGATCTCTATGCTTGGAGAAACAGACCTTTATTTTGTTAAAAGCCATATATGAAGTTAACAAAATTTTACCCAATCCGATTAATCAGATTTGTCCAATTCAAAACTAAACAGGTATGGTTAGATATGGCAATGGATCGCATTCGAATTGGATGTCTAGACATTCAAATTCGATCTAACTAGTATTCAGATTTGAAAATCTAACCTAAATCCGATCAAATGGAATCAGATGTTCCATTCCAATTTGATCAAATTCGAATTGAATTAAATCTAAATGTGAGCGTGTATATTTTTTTTCAATATTTGCACAATTTTGGCCTTTTCCACCTTGTGCGTTTGTCCAAATGTAAATGTATTGTCAAACATTTTTTCAATATTAGCTGAAATTTCATATCATATATTTAGATATGTTAAAGTGGGCTATGTTATTAAAAGAGAGCGTAAAGTCACTCAAGAGGGGGGGGGGGGGGAAGTTTGACAGTACACCTCGTTAATTAGGGAAAGAAAAAATGCGGCTAAAGGTGACAAAATTTGAATTTAGATCAATTTTAAATTTTTAGTGTCTAAAACTTAGATGAAAATATATTACCACACCTAATTTTTCGGATTAGATAAACTTACCACGAATTTTTGGATAAGATTGTCTCACATAATAGATATTGTGAGACGAACTCCTTTAAGGTGACTTTTTTGAGGTGTATCGATGACTAATCGTATGTTTTGGAGTGACTTTTTCAATTCAAAGGAGACTAATAGTTTATCTAACAGTAAGTTTATTACAACTATCCATTAATAAACTATTGATCATCTTAATTATTATGAAAAGTCGCTATAAAAATATTTATTAAACTTAAATTTGGATCGAAATCGGCCTTGAATGTGAAAAATCATGGCTCATCCTTTATCGAACGGTCTTATTTAAATATGCTCGCCTACGTTTGTTCGTTTTCAAAACCAAATAACAAAAAAGCAAGCAGCAATAGCCAGGGGATGTAGCTCAGATGGTAGAGCGCTCGCTTAGCATGCGAGAGGTATGGGGATCGATACCCCACTTCTCCATTTCTGTTCGTTTTTTTCTTCGCCCGTTTAATTTTGATCTGTTGGCCCTTCTGCCCCTTCATGGTGGTTTTGCTATTCCAACTTTACATAAACCACTAATCCGCCACTGTGTCGTTTGCACTTTTATTTCTAAAATTCAATTTGCACATTTTATTAAGGCCATATTCGTCAACGGTATTTTGGGTAGTATTTACTGTTTTAACTAAGTCAATATACTAATTAGTTAATTTTTAATATTCGATAAACTAGTATTTTGATTAGCATTTCAAGTAGCGTTTAACGTTTTAAATAGCGTTTTTGAAAACCTAATAGTATTGACGTTTAACATTTAAAAGTAGCGTTTTATATTTTTTTAGCCAAAAAATATCATTTAAAAGTTTTATCTATGGAAATTATCTATGTCCTTTTATGTCAATTTACATTAATCAGCTAACCTAACAGCTAAATTTACCAAACACATATTAGTTTCAACTGCTCATCTAAACAGCTATCCGCTAACAACTAAATTAAAAATGCTATCCACTATCTGAACCGTTATACGTTACCTAAACCGTTATACGCTATCTAAACAACTAATTTTACTGAATAGGGCCTAAGTCCAAATATAACAGGAAAATCGTGATATATAAAAGGAAAATCTTGATGATCTTTTCCCCTTTTTTTTGTTCCAACTTATTATGACACAACAATTTGACAATTTGTCATTGTTTCTACTCAAAGATGGCAAAAACCTAAAATTACATACTTTTATGTATTTTCACAAATAAATAGGTCCGTCATATATTAAGAATAATTAAATAATCTTTTATACTAACTTTTGAAGGCGACCACTTTATGTATACCTTACAGAAATCTATATTATAATTGATGATATATAATAGGAAACACATTCAAGCAACTCCAGCCTTTTTTTCTTTTTCCCAACTCTCATACATGTGAGACTTGGGTTAGTAAGATAATAAACCAATCCAAAGTGGACGGACAAATATAAAACGAATTATTCAGAATTCAAATTTCCTAATATTATACTTTTTTTCTATTTTTCTTATTCCTTCTAGATTTTTAATTTAAAGAATGTCGAATGTAATTCCCATCTATTTTCATTCTGTTATCCTATTAATTTTAAAAATGTCTTTTAATGCTATTTTTTAAAAAAAAGCTAAAAAATTGAATGTTCTAAAAATTTTCTACACACGAGTATAATATATACTAATTATCTAGTAAAGATCAAAGCCTTGTAAACCGGCCAATTATAAAGCAAAAAGTGCTCTTTAGTCTTTAGATTTGCATGATTGAAGGTACGAACAGATTAGACTAACCTTGCTATTTGAAGTGGTAAGTGTGACCATTACGTTGGCACTTTGCAAGGTGAACATAAGACCTCTTTATTCGAAAGCCGAAACTTTTGGCTTTTTATTCTTCGATCCACTCACGATTAATCATACTTATGAGGAAGATTACCAATCAAGGGTGATACTTGCGGATCAAGCACATGGCTTAAGATAAACAATCTTCTAATCTCTCTCTCTTCTTCTTTTTTTTTTTTCAGGTATTAAGGATTCGCCAGATCAATCTATCGCTGAAATCTAAATATATATATCAGTTATTGAGATTTAGCATGATATCAATTAAGTTAGCTAATATCAGCAAATAAAACTTATGTTACTTATATGTTATTGAGTAAAAGTCAGAATATTTTTCACGTCAATAGTACATTCATAGCGACATTAAATTAAACGAATGATGGATCTACCTTTTGGAAACGGGTGTCTCTAACACCGGTAGTCGTATAAATACTTTAGAAATTTTTATAAAAATTATAAGATTATCAAATTGAACACCTATAAAAGTCAATTGACACATTTAGAATTCTAAGATTTGAAAAGAGGATACTGATATACAAAATTTCTGAATCCACCACTAAATTAAACTCTTTGCAATTCTAAATATTCTTTTAATACTCAAATATATGGTGCCCTTTTTTTGGGTTGGGGGGGGGGTGTTGAGGGGGTTGTTGTAGGGGGTTAGTGCATGGTGGGTTATTGGGATTGTGATTTAGTGGGAAGCATTGATTTTTAAATAATTCCCTATTTAAGTATTCCCTTAATGTGGGTGGGCCGAATGGAAGTGGGCACAGTGGGCCCAATTCACAAAGTTCATTTACTGTCTTTAAGTCCTTGATAAATGGGCCGCGTTGATTGGTTGGTAGCACGGATGATGACTTGGCAGAAAACGACAGACAGTTCACTTTAACGTTTGTCAGAATTACCTAAATATAAAATCTGAATTAACCACATAAAAAAAAAAGGAGGAAAAAACTAAAAAGGGTATATTTGATGATCATAATAACAGGGCAGGGCCCCTAATTGTATTCTTTAATAACAAGGATTCCTCTCTTTTGAGGCGTGATTATATACAAATAATTTTATACAGAGACCCACATAAAAATACTTGGAATTATTGCAAATAGATTGAATTAGACCTTTTTCAAAAAAGAAAAGAAAAGAGACCCCATAAATTGGTGGATTGAAAGAGGATAAGGGAGGCTGTGAAAGATCTTCCAAAAGAAAAAGGCACGGTCAAATTGAGAAAAGGAAATAATTTGGCAACTCTTATCTATTTTATGTTTAATATATGTACTAGTTTAGAGTGCAAGATTTAGAAAAATGAGTGACAACAAAACAAAGGCATTGGATTCCAATACAAAGCTTCAAATTTTGTTTCAAGCTGTGTTGGTACACTCGTTTCTCGTCATGAAGCTCTAATTATTATAAACTTAAATCGTTCTGATTCATAAAAGATCACAAGATTATTTTGTAACCTCGGAGGCAGAAATTGAAGGGGTTAGACTCTAAATAACTAATGGAACAAAATTCGTGCAAACTTAATTTTTTTGGTGGTAGATCTTGCTGAGTAATCATGAGTAATCACTTTGAAAAGTGAAGCTATATATATGTATATATAGACCAAATTCAATAAACCAAATGTTATTCTTTATAATAAGTATAGCTAATGACCAGACGAACACAAATGTATTTATATATACAAGTATACTTGCATTATGCATCATATTTAGAGCTAACTCTAATATATCACGTCAATTAGATGACAATCTAATGGTATTTTTACTCAATTTTACTTTAAGAACAATCTAAAAAAAAGACAGTACTAAAAATAAATGATGGTTTTAATAAAAGTTAGAAGCTCTACCATAATAGATTCCTTTGATTTAGTAATAATGCGTTGAATTTAATGATGAAATTAGTAGCAATTAACTCTCCTGTCTCAAAAATATTTAGTTCAATGTAAAGGCTTGTCCCTGTTTTTGTCAGAATTAATGTCTAAGAGAAGTGGGATTTAATTTCAAATTAAGAGATCAGAATCATCAGATACTAATTGAATGCCTTCTGCTTGCTCTGCGCCTTCGACAACACCCGTTTAACTGTGCGACTTCACATGCTTCCCCCTCTGCACTTCTGCCCGCGTCTAATTGACCCTTTTGTTTTGCAGTATCTTTATTAATTACTATATTTTATCAGTGTGTATAGGCCACGTCTGAGTAATTATTTTACTGATGGAGTAGTACTGGCTACAAGTATCTATCACTCTGTCTGCATGTTGCATTTATTGTTTGTTATGCTTTAAAAGATATTCCTGTACATCCAAAACAAATAGTTGACCATCTCATATGAGCCAAATTTATAAATCTTATTGTAGAGGATAAAAATTTAGTTTTGAATCTTCACCAATTAACTTAAATTTTTATTTGAAATGATTTTTAAATATGATGTCAGAACTTTTTTAAGCGAGTAAGTTTATGTTCGAATCTCAAAAATTTCTATATTGAATTATTGTGTAGAGAGTAAAAATCAATTTCTTAACCTTTTCACCATCAGCTTAAGCTAATATGAAATTGTCTTATATGTATATAAAAATAAATTTTTCAAACCTTCATGTAGATTAATAGCAGATAAGATAGTGTGCTGAAAATGGTGCTTACAAAAGTTTCGTATTGTATATGTAGTTTAAAATGACCAGTGAAAGTAAGTTTGTATGAAATAAACTCCTAAAGATAGATCAAGAGTCCTCTTCCTCTTGTAGCATATTTATTGTTAATTGATAGTAGAATTGTTGTTTCTAATTTCAAATGTGCTGCGAAATAATTTTGATTGACAAAACCTTTTTCTTTGAAATTCTTTTTGTCAGTCTCCTCGAGTTATAAAAGTAAGTTTGTCTATATTTAAATCTCCTCGGACCTCGTACAAGTAGAACCCGGTATAGTAAAAGGAGTTGATGTTGTTGTTATAGCATAATTGTAGTAGGAGATTTACCACGCAATTTTCACTTATTCATAGGATAATATAACTAAACCCCACATGATCACAATTTTGGATATGATGAGATGGTATTTAATTTGGGCTCCCAAATTGACAATTGGCCGTTGCACGCTTTGTCTAATGGCTAAACTAACCAATACGCCCCGTTTTGTTTTATTTTCTTTAATTAAAGAATAAAAAGCGTAGGCTATTATTGTACAACTTTAAATTGCCAGTACGTATCTATATATCTATACTATATATAAAACCAATGTTGTGATGACGTGGCTTTTTCGAATTTTCTCATAAATTTGAGATTTTGAACCGTTAGATTATTTGATTATATAATCACAACCGTCGGATTTTTAATAAAATAATTACCGTCATAATTAAAAATATATAATATCTTGATTTTTTTTGTGGCAACAGAATCTCTTAACTACCTAAAAACAAAATATACTTTGATATTCTTTCCTAAGTCAATAAAAATAATTATCATCATAATATCATTAGGTTATTTGATTATATAATCATAACCATCAGATTTTCAATAAAAATAATTACCATCATAATTAAAAGTATATTATTTCATGACTTTTTTTTATAGTGGAATCTATTAACTATCTAAAAACAAAATATACTTTAATAAATTTTTCTAAATCACTGAAAATATGTGTACTGAAGTTTATGGATGGTATTAATATTTTAGTGATCCAAGGAAGGAATGAAGTATTAAAGTTTCACTTTTCTTATTTTAATGGTAAACCCGAAATTAGCCACTTTGCATATTATTTTTAGATTAAATAAAAGAGATATGTGAATTAATAGAAGAGCTAGACCTAGACAAAAGAATTTTCTTTCCAAACATTCTTACTGCGGGATAAGGTGTTTTTCTTCTTATATTTCTTGGTCATGAATTAAAGTTCATAAAATCACTTTTTTTTTTATGAACAAAAATTCGCACAATGACAATTAATTAAGGGTCGAAAAATGTTCCTTTTAAGAGGTTGATGAAGTTTTATATTTTTTTTTATTTGTAACAATTATTTCTATACCCATATAGTAAGTGAAAAAAATTATAGGTTTTTATTGGTAATAATTATTTATAAAATATTACAATATTCCATATAGCAACCATGTCATATACAATATTTTGAGTTTTTTAAATAAAATAATTATTAACTTTTTAAGAAGAAGCAATTATTGACAGGTGCAAATTGTGAGAAACTATCAACTAAAATTTCTAATATATCGAAATATACTACAATAAGTTTAGCAAATATTTTCGATCGCAATTATAATATCTTAATTTCTCTATAATAATTTGAAAATTATGATAGTCTAAAAAAATTATGTAATTTATTCATTGTTAGGTACTATTGATTATACATTTTCAGTTGTATATTTATGTTATGAATTTCGCAAGTGTATGGTTGATCGCTGTAGCAAGTACGAGTGTCGATCTTTAGGGAAGTGTCATAAAATTAGATCGCTATAAAACTAAATGTGATATGATTAAATTAAATTGTCAAGGTTTAGTTAATTAATAACCAATTATTTCAGCACGCTACACTGGAAGATCAATATCAGGAAGAAGCTACCCTATCCATCACCATTAACTTTAATTATGGGCAAATTATGCAAAGCAAAATCAACTTGAATAACCAAAATACAAACAGAGAACTTAACAAATAGGAGAGAAATTAAACTCAACCTCTTCACCTCCAACTCCCTTCAGCTCTGGCCTAGAATGAAAATCCGGATCTGAACGTATATATGAACCGAATAGAGAATCCAATTATCCAAAGAACGACCAACACCGAAAACTCGAATCTAGGTCAGACTGAAGCTGTGCCAATCACGTTTTGGATACTTTATTTTTTGATTACTATCTCATTATAACATTCTCTATAGCCGTATGGTCATTTATCAGTATATGCGATTATAAATCATTGTATGGATAAACCATGAGTATTTGTTATGGAGCATCCACGATGCCATGAAGTGGAATTGTCTATCACTCTTATTGCGCCAGTAAGTTGGAAGGAGAAGGTGTATTACTTACGAAACACTGATGTTAGGTACACCATGTAGACAAGATATAGTTGTAATCTTCATTATATCATTGCTAATCAAATTATTACTAAGAACTTAATTTGTAATGTAGGCAAAAGAAGAGAATGTGAATTCTTCGTTACTGCCACCACAAATTAACGAATTATCATATCATTTAACATGATTTTTAGTTTCATTTTGACTACCTACAATCTCTGTCATACGTTATATCGCGTATTTGATAATCATACGTTGTTTTAATTATTGAGTTTCAATGGTTATACATAAAAGTGTTATCCATTCATATTTTTCAATAAATTTAAGTATCGTTTTTTAAATTACAATATTAACTTTGTATACAATGAACATTCCTCGATTATTTTGACTATATATATATGTACTGTAATATACACCGTGCAAAGCACGGGTCCATACTAGTAATACATAAAAGCAAAGTTTTAATAACTGTCATTTCCTTAACTCTCATTGACTTGAACTTTTTAACCGCTAGATTAAATAGTAGGTAAATTAGAGTCGTTCATTTATTTCAATCAATGTACCAGCCAAGCAATCACTAAGGCCTCCATCTTCTCTCTCCCCCTTATCACTCTCTCCAGTCTCCACGGGTCTGAAATCCGAATGACCTCAGAATATTCCAGACCCCCTCTCTACCCGTCTGCCTCTACACGCCACTCCTCTCTCTCTCTCTCTCTCTCTCTCTCTCTCTCTGTTCTCAAGTGTCTACCCTGTTCTTGCTTTCCCATGGCTTCCCCTGTCACTCTTCCCCTTTGCCTCTCTTCCCCTGTGTTTGTTTGGGTTTGTTTTCAAAAATTTATACACAAAAATGATGTCCATTGAAGAAGGACCGAGGGAGGTTGGCCATGGCCGGAGGACACAGCGAGGATGGGGCTGAGGCTGCGGCCGACGCATGGGGGACATTGGAGGAACGCTTGCTAGCCTGTGCGGTGAATCTCCATGGGATGAAAAACTGGGACTCCATAGCCGAAACCTTCCTTCCGTCGAGAGGTACAGAGTCTTTTTGTGTGCAAGATCTAAGATGTCTTTTTGTGTTTTTGATTGAAATGAGGGTCGATTGGCATGTAAATTTACCTTTGACTTTTTAAAAACAAAATCTTACTTAGTTTTGATTCCAATTGAAGGTGAAGAGATTGGAGGAAGAGAGAGAAAGGGGCTTGTCCAAGCCGGATGGCCCGTATGAAGCCTTAGGATCTGAGATGTCTTTTTTGTTTTTGATTGAATGGAGGGTTAATTTGGCATGTAAATTTACCTTTGATTTATTTATTTTTTTAACAAAATCTTACTTAGTTTTGATTCCAATTGAACGTGAAGAGATTGGAGGAGGAGAGAGAAAGGGGCTTGTCCAAGCCGGATGGCCCATATGAAGCCTCAGATCTGAGCATTGAATCCAGATATGTTTGCACAATCTCTCTTTTATTTTGCCTTTTATTTTTTTCAATAAATTCTTACTCGGTTATGATATGTTTCTCACCTCCGTTAGACTCCTAAGCACTCACAAACTTGCCCCCTACTCTCCAACGTAGTCACAACTTAGTAGCTGCTCATTGCACTCACGTTCTCCTGAAACGAATGTGTTGTTTTGGTTTTAATGGTCTACCAATTCCCCCTGTCTCACATATTATCTCACAACATCCTCTCACATCTCATATATGGTTTTCAATTAATCAACTAAGCTCTTCCAAACATATTTCCAAAGGATTCTGATCTTGCTAGGTACGCATAATCCTCACGTTCTCTTGATGTTGTTTGCTTTTGATGTTGAGTTTTTGTGTCGCTTGATTCTGTGCATTCTTGGTTTTGGGGGTTGTTTCTATTTAATTCCCCCCCCCCAACATCCCTTGACCACATGATTAATTATAATTAATCTTCAACATGGGTTTTATAAAATAGCTAGAAGCATATTCATCACCCCTTCCTCTAATAAATCATGTTCGAATACAAGTATAGATTTTGAGAACCCATATTCATTCTTTGAAAGTATTACTCATACCTAAAATTTAAAAGATGCAAGTTGCATTGAACTTCTTCGAGGTCGAATTATGTATTTCTTCCTAAATAAGATCAAATGCCACCTTAGCTGCCTAAAAGTAGGAAATTACTTTATTCATGGAAAAAGAAAGAACAGTGAAACAATGGCAATTTTAGAGCATGAACGTTGACCCATAAACGAAAGAATACAAACAGTTTGATACAAGATATATCTTGCCCATAATCACACAAGTAATTTTGATTGATTATAATTAGTCATGATAGAAAGAAAGGCATTCATGACCTGATGTTTCTCGATGATAGTTACTTATAAATGTTTAAAAATTAGGTGTGCTGCTTGATTCATGTGAAGGCAATACAAACAGTTTGATACAAAATATATCATGCCCATCAGGTGATAGGAATTTTGATTGGTTATAATATATCATGATATATGTCCAACTCCATTCTTTTGATGTAGGGAACGCCAATCCTGTTTTCCCCCTCTACGACACCAAGTAATCTGCCATCTTGATTCTGCACGGTTATACCTCGGAGGATTAACATTTGATTATTAGGTATAAAGTTACTGTTTTCTTTTAGTTGGGTGGATTGAAAATTGGTTTCATTACTAAATATAGAGACAGTTTAGTCATAGTTTTATCATCGGTTTTGATTTTTTATAGTGCCTTATGTGTTTTGCTTCTTTGCTCGTTGCAGTTCTATGGTAGTTTTACAAGGCTTAGCAAGGTACTGTTATTCTTCCTAAGGTATGATTTCCGTGTTTTCTTTCTCATACTATGTTCTACATTTATTGTTGCATATTATTTTTCTTTCATATATATATATATATATATATATATATATAGAGAGAGAGAGAGAGAGAGAGAGAGAGAGAGAGAGAGAGAGACGTCTCAGGTAAGACATACAACCAATATAACCTACATAATCCTCACGTTGTGTTGATGCTGTTTGCTTCTGTTGTTGATTTTTGTTTCACCTGATTCTGTGCATTCTTGATTCCGGGGGTTGTTTCTATTTCAATTTTTTTTCCCACACCATCCATCGACCATAGGAGCAAGCGAAGACTAATGTATTTCAATTTTTTTGTTGCAGGATACTTTGGAACTCTTTTCAAACCTGTTTTTCTAGGTCTATTCCCTCCAACTTTAGGTTTTCACAATTCGTGGTATATTCGCAGTAGTTTAGTTTGCCCATATATTTGATAATAAATTCCAAATTGGAAACACATGCAACTAATTGAAATTTTCAAAGTTTAGTTTTTCCGTAATATTTGATAATTAAAAAGGAAACTACAATTAATAACCACATTCTTTTGAATAAGTTCATCGGTAACCTCTGCATTATGGATTGTAATATAATTTTCATAACATTAATGGGTTTTGTTTTTTTATTTTGTTGGATCATAATCACACAAGCTTAATAATATCTATCTGTTTTGTATGTTATTATGGACAATAATTGAAACACCTTTTTATCTATTTCATTCTTGACCAAAATACGTTTGCCTTTCTCTCGGGTTCTGTTAACTACAAAATTGATTACATGCTTAATATTTACCCATCCAATATGTTATATGTTATAATGGAAATTAATGCACATATAATTGTATGCCCAATTGTATGCGCAATTGTATGCCCACTTTCAAAATGTCTATGTTACCCATTTCTGCTTCATCATCTTTTCTTTCTTTCCATTTGTAAAATGTGGTATCTTTTAATTTATTTGGGCTTCGGTTTGGCTTTTAGATGGACGGTTTTCATTTCTTATGTTCCTTCAACAACATTTGTCTACTATTTTGGGGTTAAATCAAGTACAAAATTGAACAACGCTTAATATTTCTCCATGTTATATGTTATTGCAACAACTTTTAGAAAATAATGTACGCATTATTGGATGCTAATTTATTATAGATGGTGGTGTACATATATTACATATTCATGACGGTGGGCAATGGGCTTTACCAGCCACTTAATTTAGTCCCTTCTCCATTACAGGTCCTTCTGTAATACTTCACATTCGATAATAACATTATTATTTATGTTCATCTTTACAGCTGATATAGTTTGTTTTTTTTTTGGTCGACGGGGTCTGCGTTATCAAATAATATGATGGTGGAAGTTTCTATCGCTTTTATTGCACCAGTTCATTGGGAGGAAGAGGTTTATTACTTATGAAGACCAATGTTAGGTACATCAGGTAGATCATGTGTAAATATAAACTTCAACCCTATCATTGTCATTCAATGAGTTTCTAAAACTTTATTTCCTCTGTATGTACAAAAGGAGGTGGTGGATTCTTCGTCATTGGCGTGATAGATTGGTTGCTCTTCATGTTATTTAGCGTGTCTTTCGTCATAATCACCATCTACTATTTTTAACATACTATTATAGATCTTTTTCTAAGTCATGTGGTTTTTAGTTGTTCATCCCAATGGTTATATATGAATTTGATATCGACATATATTTTTCATTGATTATTCTATCATCTTTCGTAAATTATAATATTAACTATGTCTACAATAACTATCGGTTCATTACTTGCATAGTATATGTCATGAAATGTTCATTTTAACATGCACCGTGCATAGCACGGGTCCAAACTAGTATAAAAAATAATTAACTCCTCCGCAATATACTTAATCCTCCCAATGTCTTTATACGCGTGGATTTATTTGCAGCCCGTTGCTTCAACGAGAGACTAAACATACGATAATTTTTCATGTGCTTTTCGGAGCACATGTTCTTATTATTTGTGTATATATATTTTTTATGTGTATATTTATTATATATTAATCTTTTAATATATATTTATTGATGTGACTTTTTAGAGTATGTGCTTCTAGAAACATAATATATATATTGACATACATACCAAGGAAGATCCGAAGCAATTGTGCGGACCATTCCCCAAACAATTTATTTTGTTTTTCATGTAGTATTATATTTATGTTAAAAAAAAAATAACTGTAGTTCGATAATGATGAAGATATTGTTGGTATACCAAACAAGGGATTAATTAACACACCACAAGCCTTTGCCGCTGCTCCGCTGTTGCCATCAAAGATTAGATGCTTTTGCTTAAACGAGGATGTCGGTGAACAAAGGCAAAAAATAAAAATCAGCAACAAATTAATTTGACAAAATTAACAGTCATTCCACACAAAAATCTATGCCAATTTTTCTTTTCTTTTTTTTCCATTTTCCATTACGTGACTATATACTGTGACATTAACATTTTAAAATGAACACTTATGTAATATCTCCGCCAAATATGAACTGTTTGAGAAGCAATTCAATTTTTCTTTTTGTTTATCTTTAGTCTCTTTTACGAGAAGTTGAGCTATGTTGATCTGCATATGTAGTTAGAGTACCAACACAAGTTGGTTCAAGTGTTTCAATACTTATTTTCTTCAAGTAAGATCTCGAGTTCAAATCTTGTGAATGAAAAAAATCTGTGATGTGGGAACTCTGTCCTTATTGGGCCAACAATAGCTTAACTCGAGTAGAATGGAGGATTCAAGAATAAAAAAACACAAGTAGCTAGAGTTCTTGCGGTAGATGCTTTTTTATTCATAAGATCTAGGCTAGATCAAGACCCAATTTATAGTGAACAAATTTTAGGCCACTTGAATTACTAGGTATTGATATATATGCATATGTCGAAGCTAATTACGATTTAAAAAGAATTAAAACTATAAGCACTTTTCCCAACAATGATATGTAAATGATCAGGTTAGGTATTTAATTTGGATGTTATAGAAAAGTCTTTCAATTTTGCTGTTGAAAAATGTAATGATGTGATGATGTCGTTCTCAAAAAAATTAATTCAGAAATAATGACAACTTTGTTGTCCCCTCTAACAGAAAAGGCTAGCTAGGGTACAACATTGAAGGTCGAGATAAATCATATGCTCCTTTCAAGGATTAAGGCTAAGCAGGAGTTAATATTAATTATTAAACTTGAGTGTAGGCCCCTCAAAAATCAAGATGATCGATATATAGTTAATTATATATTAATTACAAGTGTTAAAAGTTAATTACTATGATTATGATAAGATTAGTTAGCTAGGTTTGCAAAACCGCCTCCCGTAATGGTGGTGGTAATCATCATGGTACTTTGCACCCAATGTATCACCCAAATTAAAGTTAACTTCAATTGATTTACATGAGAAATGACATTAAAGTTTGGTACAAGTTGCTATTTGAAAGGTACCGTCACCAAGGGAAGAAAACAAACACCATAAATCACAATGAGAGATTAGGGAAAGTCTAATTGCATGTCAAAGTCATCATTGTTTAATTTAAGCATGGGATACAATAGTGGCTTTAGTTTTGGGTTTTAGCTTTTCTCCTATTTCTAGATAAACTTTGTGCAGCTTGAAAATTACATACTTTTTATGCATGTGGTTTATTTACAAAAAAGAAATTGGTAGAATATTTTGTTTGATGTGTAAAATAATTGTTTCATTTTTTTAAAACTGTTTCATTTAATTAGTTATAAAAATGATTTGCGCATAAAATCTCACATGTCACATGCATATTTAAAATCTGTACATTTTTTGTGGATTAATTTACAATTTGGAATATCTATCTTTTTAAATTTAAAAGATTGGTCGTAGTATCCTATACTCTTATGATAACTTGTGTAAGGGAATATCTAGTGCATTTAACATCTTTCTTTCATTTTTTTGGGGGAGCCGGGGGCACTTTCTGATAACCTATTTTTTTCTTTTATTTCTATTTAAAGAGCATTTCACTAAAATCTTTATGAGTATTAACTTTTATTAAAAGATAAAAACATTTATTTTTAAAACTCAACATATATTAATTTGAAGAGAAAAAAAAACATTAATTGTAGGGTGGAACTTCTTTTAATAGAATAAGGAAGTATATTAATTTGAAGCAAAATATATGATAATTTATTTGTTTGAAAATAATTTTCCCAAGACATAGAATACCATAGCTCTAGCTCCTACAAGAGACATTCCAATGGGGACTCAAAATTCCCATAAACCCAAGCTATTGGACCCCACATTAATTAATATCTTTAATAAATTCTCAAATCATATGAATTAACCTAATGTATTCCCCCTCCTCCCCAGGTCCCCTTCTTTAAAAGCAGAAGAAGCAGCAGCCTCCCCTTTAGAATCCTGAACTCCCCGCCCCCCCCCCCCCCCTTCTTTCTCTCTCTTCCCTGCAGACTCCACAAATTAAAACTCAAATTAGACCCACCTAAGCTAATTAATTAGCCACAACCAATCAACCATCCCCTAATTAACCCAGAAAAATGCCAATGAAAGTGAAGAACATGAAAGGCATAGACCTCTTCTGTGCCTCGCCAGCGTCCACAGCCATCTGCTCGAGCACGGACCACCGGTCCATGGTCCGGGACGGCTCCAAACCCGTCCAGCACCATCACCGCCTTCATGATCATTACAAAGCCTTCTCCAACCTTAACAACAGTAACTACTCCTCCGCTAATTCAAGATTAGCCCCTTGCATCTCCGAGCTCCCCTTCACTCCTCGCCCTTCCGCTCTAAGACGGAAGAGCTCCGTTGATGTGTCCGATCTTCGTTGTGATAAATTTATTTATGGTAGTAAAACTCGTAACACTAGTCCTCCTAGAGGGCACTCCTCTAGGCACCTCCTAGGTGACACCCCATTTTTGGACTCACTTTCCGAGCCCAAAAATTACGCCACATCAAACAAGTGTTTGGCACTGGTGCCTAGTACCCCCGTACATGTGGTCCGGTCTGAGGAGAGAGAATTGACCAAGAGTCGGAGCGATGGGGCCGCCCGGCTCGGGTCCAGATTGATGGATGGAGAGAGAGAAAATGACAAGAAAAAGATGGTTAAGTCTTATAGTAATAAGCAACCGGCGAGGAGTACAAGTTATGGTGCTGATCATGGTCAGAAAAGTGTGGGCCAACCACACTATACTAATTCTACCGTTGTAAAATCGTCGTCTTCTGCTTCTTCTCGAGACCAGGTAATTTATTTGCTTAATTAGTACATTGCTTTTTGCTAATTTCTCTTAGTATTATTTACGCTTTCGGTAATGAGAATCTAATGGGAGTACATGTTTTATTTAATTATTTTATGATTAGATAGGGTTAGTTCTTCTCGTGTTAACTAGTATTTATATTAAAGTTGGACAAAGCTGATCCGTATCGATCCCAAAACTGATACAAAGTTAAGTGAGTTTGGGTATAAATTTTTAACTCGTTTAATTAAATAGATTGACATATTTAACCAATTTAATTAAATAAATTAGGTTTAAATCAAAATTCTTAACGCAAAAAAGTACTTATTTAACCTGTTTAATTAAATATGTTAAATAAATCAACTCATTTTTCCATTTGTTATTTATTCGTTTACCGTTTTGTTGGACAAATAAGAATACAAAACTTTTAAACAATGTGAATTATGATGAGCCTAGAGTTTTGGAGAGTAGTCGTTTAATTTGATATGTAATTAACGTTATGCAATCACATGTTAATTAAAAATGTTAAATGCGTCAACGAGTAATTAGGCAATAAAACTCGACTTTTTTATCTTAAATCGGTTAAGCGGGTTAACCTATTTAAAAATTAAATGGGTACAAGTCATAATTTTTTAACCTGTTTAAATGGGTTGGGTTAAGTTCAAATTGAGGATTTTCAATCTATTTAAGTTCTATACGAACATAAACTCAAAATAATATGATTTATTATCCAGCTCTAATTCGTATACACGCAGTCGAAAGAACTATGCGGAAGTTTTTTTATTATTTATTTTTATAAGCTGTAGTAGTAAATTCTGTTTTTTTGACTGTAGTAATTATACGTGCAGGTGGTGGTACTGAGGGTATCATTGCACTGTAAAGGTTGCGCTGGCAAACTCAGAAAATACCTCTCAAAAATGGAAGGTCAGCCTAGCTAGCTACAATTAATGATAAAACAGTACTTCCCTATTGATTTACACTTTGTTTCACGTTTATTCTCTGTGAAAACTTGGATAAAAAACAAATAGTTGCCGCAGTGGAAATAGTAAACAAGATGGTCCTTTCTTTTGCAGGAGTCAGATCATTTAGCATAGATTTGGAAACCAAAAAAGTCACCGTTATTGGAGACGTGACTCCATTAGGTGTATTAAGGAGTATTTCTAAGGTGAAGAATGCACAGTTATGGCCATCTCCACCGTCTAGCTCATCCACATCATTCTCTTCGTTATCGAGTTCTTCGACATTGGACTTCAACTATTAATTAAGTGAATGGAGTATCTTAAAGGTCGGCATTACTAGCAGTTTGAGGTTGGAAACTCTATCGAGTTATGAATTAAATATTATTAGTTAACTATTTTCTCTTTTAATTATGAAATAGTAGTTTGATTAGCTTGTTCTCTTGCTTTATGTAAATAAATGTCGATACAATTATCAGTTCGCTACATAGTAATGAATCGTGATTCTCTATTTTGAACTATTATTATTCTTCGAGGTAATCCGAATCAAAAAATGTGAAGAAAAAGGAACAATCTACTTAATAAAAGTAGAGATAAGAATTATATGATAGAGATCGTTTATATAATTGGTAAAAATTTTCCAGAAGCATGCACAATTAGCTTATAATTATACAAGAAACATAGGACAATAGCGTGAGATGAGACCCATGCCCATGATCCAATGGAAATAAATGACGAAAAAATTATTGGGTCATAACAAAGACATGGCTCAATTTTTCCTGCTCTGTAGGCATGTGATTCACTTTTCTTTCCTCTCTCTTTCTCATTGGGAGCAGGTCTATAATTGAATATACTTTCCCTTTTCTTCGCTTCTAGAAAAATTGCCAGCTACTTTATATTGCCTATTTGTTTGAATTTAAATCCCTTCTCAATTTCGATTCCCCCCCAAAAAGGAAAAAATTATCGATAAAGCATTGTTATTTAATCACAATGCATGTACTAGCTAGCATGCACCATAACTATTCTTGTTACAAATTTGGTTGATTTTGCCTTACATTTTAGGAAATGAATCTCATATCTTTTCTATATCTCCTTTTAATTTTTATGTTTCAGGGGGAAAAATTGACCATCATAATAATTGAGAAATCATTATAATATTTTTAAGGAAACAAAAAGATCCACGCAAGTAATTGGCAAAACGACATTGATTCATCCAAATCAAAGACTAAGCTACCTGTAATTATCACAATGAATTTATCTGGTGTTACTTGAGATAAAATTTGGAGGTCATTGTAGGGGCTATAGATTTAGAGTTTATTTATCATTATGTTTAGCTTAAATAGTCCATATTAGGGCACTTTCCTTAGACTTTCAAAGTTAATTTGGAATCTAGAGTGTCAATTCACCCACATGTAATATATGTGATCATAATTGAATTATACACTCTAATCAGGGCGGATCCACACTTTGCTTAAGGGTGTCCATGGACACCCCTAAGCTCCAAAAAAAAAAATTATATTTTAAAATAGGTTAATTTAGTAAAAATGTTCCACTGACTCTAGTCATATGTTTTTTTTAACAGACTATAGTCATGCGTTAATATTGGACATGTTAAGTTTATTCCTTCCTAGCTAGTTCAAAATTTCTAATTTTGGGCAGCAACGGATTTATTCACATATACTATTAGTAGCTCAATATTATTACATTTCCTCACTGAGATTTCAAATCTAAGCAATCATACATATGAATATACATGAATCATTCAATTGTAGACTAACATACGTATATAAATTGTGTACAAGGACGCTCGAAAATGTTCCAGGGAACAAATATTTTCAAAGCGGGGTCCCAACTTATCCTTTTGCCTCCCATTTTCTGAGTATATTCTTTCTGGGGTCACAGTCATGCACGCATATATAATCTCTCAAAGCCAGAAAGAGGATTAGAATGTTTTGACTCCATCACAGAGTCTCTTGGAAGCAATCGAAAATACCATTTCTCTAAATTGATGATTCTCTCTCCAGCTTCTTCTCTTAATTCTCTTCCCTTTTGCCTTTTCTTTTGCCTGCTACTGCTGGCTGGGTGTTTGGTAGTAGTTGAGTTCTCCTTTGCTTTATTTTTCTTTGACTTAGAAATCTTTTGAACGGCGGGAAAATATGGAAAATATGCTACAATAAAGTAGAAAAAAAGCATGCATCCACCTATCAAGGGGGTCACAGTGTCAGTTTGCTTTTTTTTTTTTTTGGGGTATTAAATTTCTTATAAAATAATTTATTTGTTATACATGAGGAAACTTTTATCATTACAGGCGCACCATTAATGATCATATAGTATGTATCTATAGCTTCCCGTGAGCCTGAATTTTTTGCCTATATTTTATTTTTTTAATTACGAAAAATACTTATTTGGATTTGCAATGTCAAAAACAGGGTCATTCTATCTTATTTCTAAATGGTATTTGGGATCATATATATATATATATATATATATATATATATATATATATATATATATCAGAACCATCTCAATTGAAAATTTGAGTTGATGTTTGAAGGTTAAGGATATTTAGACACTTTGACGTACAGTTGACACACAATCTCATGCAAAAACTCTATTACATTAATGGGAAAATACATTTAGAATTTTCGGATGAGACTATTTCAAATAAGATTTACAACAAAACAAATACTTTAAAAGTTGGCTTTTTACATATTGGAGGTTGTTTGATCAAGGACTTTTTAATTTGCGAATGACCAATTTGTCACCCACCAATGACTGCTATAAAGTCACATATAAATAAATTATTAATCATGTCCATAATTATTAAAAGTTGTCGCATAGTGTTTGTCTTGTGATATATTTTTAGGTACGACAATCTCACACAAAATCTACTAATCTTAATATACATTTTCAGTGGCTGTATGCCTGTATCAGCATGTGTACCACTACCCGGCCTCTTGCAACATTCTTAATCAATTTATACTCAATCTATGAAATATTTTTTTTAAAAATTTTTGGTATATAATAATCTGAACTGTGGTGTGTTGGCGAAAATCAATAATTCGACCTTTGAAAGCTGGCAACTTTAAGGATTTTATTTTCAATAATATATGCTCATTTTAGATTATATTTGTCCAACAATTCCAAACAATATTACTTCTAAAGTAATGCGAATATATAAAGCTCAATGTGCATATATTCATTTTGAAATACAAACTAAATGAAAAGTATAATATAAAATAACATTTAAAATACTGAAAATGAACCCTTTTAAAATTCATAAAATTAAAAATGATTTCTTAAAATTGAATTATTAATTTTCAATACAAGAAGCAGCCTAAAAAGGATGGCCGTTGGGGAGTCGGCACAGGGCAAACAAATTTGGGATGATTTTTCCGAAAAAGGTTATAAAGCTGAGTCACATGACATGCAGATGCACCCTTTCTTTTGCTGTTTATGACTTGACTCTCTTATAATTGACACCACATAAATCCAGATCCAAGCGACAGTGAGTTTTTTTGTACGGTTGATGACTCCAAGCCAACTAATTGCGTTATGATTGGGCCGAATATCAAGGTCCTATCAAACTATCATCATCCACCCTTGTCCTTTCCCTCTGTGTGTTCGCTGTTCCAACGGCCAAAAAGTCATAAAAACCTCTTCCGCAATTATTGGTTTATGCATCATTCTCTCTCTCTCTCTCTCTCTCCATCTCTGTCTGTGGACGAGGGAACCATATGGTCCATGTACTGACCAGTACAGAATGCCTAATCTAGGGTGATCTAATCGTGCAGCGTAAAGCTTATCCAAAATTCACAATCGAATCGAATCGAATCGAATGATTTCAATTGATATTTGAAATAGGTTAATTTAATTTAGACTTAGGACATGTTCTTTTCAGTGAAAAATGATGGGTGTAGGACAAGTGAGCGTGAGAAAGGAAGAACGAGTGGGTGAGAGTTGATAAAGGTGATTTTTTTTTATTTTTAGTGTGTGAAAGAGAGGGGAAGGAGTGAGTAAGAGTGGACAAGAGTTGAAAGGAGTTGAATTAAGTTAAAGAGTTGAATGAAGGAGTGTGAAAAAAGGGGGAGGGGGGGAAAGGAGTGGGCGAGAGTAGGAAGGAGTGGTATTTTTATTTAAGTGTGGGAAAGAGTGGGAATGAGGGGAAGGAGTTGGTTGGGCTCATTAAACCACAAAAAGAACATGGCCATAGAATAGAAATTGACTCAAATTTTTTTGTCTTTCGAAACTTATATACTTTGCTTTGCAACTTGCAAGGTAAATCTATTGGACTTAATATCATCAATCTGAAATTAGTCCAAGTTAGAGTTGAGTCTACCCGAATTGAAAACTTATCGACCAAAACAAAATTTGGCACAAAATAATCCAATTTAAAATCAAACTGAATGACCCATTCATAACGTCCAGTTTTACTAAGTTCCTGATATGTCTATTATGATTCCATAATATCTATATGCTATGCTGTCTCTAGGCCTTTGTGAAGTGCGCAAACAATGTATGATACATGATAATTGGGCCGTCAGCCCGTCAACCATTGGCATTACCTTCCCCAATTGGAGGTTTGGCCCAAGGTCGAGTGGCAGCCATTTTTTGTGTTCTGTTCCTTTTTTTTTTTATTTATAAAAGTGTCCCCCCAACCCCCATTGGGGCTATTGCCCGCGTGGATATTCACAGTTATTAATTGATTAACATACCGTTTGAAAAAGATGACTGGAGTGTTTAAAGATAAAAGCTCCAAATGGGACCATATTTCGCTGCTTAACAAGATACAGACTAGATACAAGATGGTAACGACATTTCACAGCACTCAAGTGTGTGTTACACATTCAAGAACAAGTCTGAAATCAGAAGGACTAGCTAATTACATTCTCCTGAGCACACTAGTACCTAAGGTAGACACTGAACTCAAGCACAGTCTCAATTCCATCAGTTTCATGCTGATCAACCGGTGGAAGTGTCTTAACAAGAGCATATCCCTTGGCATTGACATACTTCCCAGTACCTCCCATGACAGCAACCCAAGACTCGGAGACAGCTGTCTGATGAACGCCGAAGAAGTTAAGACTGTCAACATATCCACCTTCTTGGAACATAGCAGTGAATGCCATAGTCTGAGATTTCCCGTCTTCTGAGCTGTATATGTAAAACCCTTGGGCCTTGCCCAACAGGCCCGACCCAAGATCATGCCCTTCGGTCAGCTGATCATCTATTGCCATCACTGTCCCGAACATGAGCTTCTGCAGCGTGGTCCCTGCGGAGAGCTGGGCACCATTCACAACAGGGAATCCATTCCCTCCTATGAAGTTGTTGTTCCCATTGTTCTGCATCACATTAGGGTTCATCCCTCCAAGCCCAGTGAGGAACGGGATGTTGTTGTTGTTGATGAGCCCATTGTTGTCGTTGTTCTGAGGGACTCCGTTGTTGGTAGGGAGGACAGCGCCATTGGGCTTAGCAAAAGGGACTTGGCCACTGACAGCAGGGTTGGTGACAATGCCAGTGATGGCTTTGGCTGAAGGATTGGACCCTCCAAGGATATCATGCAAGAAAAAGGTCAATTCAGGGTGGTCCCCGTCTGCCACATCAGCAGTGGCGGCCCCAACACCTTGGACAGCAGCTCCACTAGCTGCACTGCCACCTGGAGCTGTGGCAGCACCAGCTGCACCAACTGGAGCCGCAGCAGCAGCAGCTGCAACAACTGGAGCTGCAGCAGCAGCACCACCACCACCACCACCACCTGTGGCAGTGGCAGCACCAGCTGCACCACCAGGGACAGTGGCTGCACCAGCGGCTCCACTTCCCGGAGCAACTGCAATAGCAGGAGCCACATCAGAAACAGGGGCATCTGGCTCAGGAACAGCGGGGACTAATTCATCGAGGATTCGAGCTGATGTGACAAATGCAAAAAGCAGGGCCAGTACAAGGTGGAAGATTTGGGTCTTGAATAAGGAAGCTGATGAAGACTTGAAAGTTGTCATGTCTTTAGATTTTCTGACAGGAAGCTAGCTGGTTTGATTTCTTTCTTCATTGGCTGATGAATTTGGAGTCGCCTGTTCTAGTTTATATATGCAAGTAAATGAGAGCTCAAAAAGAATCACATATGGAGTTGATGATGTTGAAGTAGTTGTAGCTGGACCTTCAACTGGTCTTCTTGTGTATTGGTTAGAACCTAACCCAAAGAATCTACACAGTTTTTTTTTTTTTTTTTTGGGGGGGGGGGGGGGGGGTTTTTCCTTTTTTTTTGGTTTATTTTTCACGTGTCAACAAGGCTGATGAAACTAATGAATGACAACTTAAGAAATCCAGTTGGACCTTTAAGCTACGTGACCTCAGGTGCAACTTGATAACAAGCAATGATTATCAATTTAAAGACTGGGGTGAAGCCCACAGAAACTGGTTTATCTCAAGCCCAAGAGCAAGCCTATCTTGCAGTCCCCCCAAAAGTCTCAACTACTCTGCATCTGAACTACAAAGCCTTGATGGTTGAGGCTTGAGACTTTATAAAGTCAAATAAACTGTATTCATGATGGGTCGCAACTCAGTTCAGCTCAGTTATTACCTTCCCCGTGAATTTCTCTTGGCGGATAGTGGAGACTATGAAAAATAGGACTTATTGGTTGAACTCTGAAGGCAAATCCTCTGGTAAAAAATATGAACTTCAGCATTCTTCAAATCTCACTCGCAAAATTTGAATCATCAATTCTGGATAGTATCAGACACCTTATTCTTCCAAAAAAACAAGAACAAAACTGGCAGTTTTGTGCTTCAATCACCAACTGCTTTCCACTCAAACACAACGTATGGCACAGACAATTTTTTTCTAGATCTGAAGAGGGATCATGTATTTTTAACCCCAAAAAGAGGTTGAGACTAGTTCACTTATGAGTTCATGAGTAGCATCATTAGTACCACAAACGTCCTTTACCAAAGTTTCCCACAAGGCAAGTTGTAGTCTCATATTCCTCTTTTCCATCGCTTCAAGGACAAAGCAAGCATCATCTGTCTTTGCCCTTTGGAGCAAGCCTATAACTAAGCAATTGAAGCTTTTGATTTGCGGACAATGCCGACTCATCAGCATAGCATGCAGAACACTCAAGGCCCTCTCGTACTCATCGACTTGGCAAAATCCGTCAACCAACATCCTATATGTGGCTGCATTGGGTTCACAGCCTTTCATCTGCATTTCAACAAGTACCTTGTAAGCTTCCTCGGTTCTTCTTCTCTTGCACAAAAAATTTATCAATATGTTATATATGACAACATCTGGTTTTAGCTTCTTCTTCTTCATCTCGAGAAGCAAAGATTTAGCTTCATCAAACTTTCCCCTTTGTGCAAGATCAGTCATCAAAACCCCAAAGTTAACAAGCTTTGGTTTACAACCTCGGTATTCCATATCAAACATCACCTTCTTCGCTTCATCATACTTCCCGAAGGAACACAGACCTTCCATCAACATGGCATATGTAACTGCATTTGGATGATGCCCTTTACGAGTAGTGTCATCAAACAGCCTCACAGCCTTCTCGACCTGACCCCTCCTACACAAAAACCCAATCAAACTGTTGTAAGTAACAACAGTAGGCTGAATCTCTCTCTCAAGCATTTCATCAAACACCTGGCACGCGTTCTCCAACTCACCCTTTCCTAGCCAGCCTTTCATCATAATATTAAAAGAAACTGCATTTGGTCTAAAACCCAGTTCTTTTGACCTCCGAAACAGATCATTCGCGTCAGAAAATCGGTCATTCGCAACAAGGACATTAAGCAGGGTATTGAAAGACTGCAAAGATCGTCCACAATTGAACCTGGGCATTTGATGAAACAGTTCAACAGCCTTTTCAACCAAGCCGCATTTCCCAAAATGCTGCATCAACCCTATAAACAGCGACTCCTGGCATCGAATGTTGCGGTCTTTGATGATACCAAGAAGTGGGTCGATCTGTTTGAAGCTCCGGGAGCGAGCGAGCTTGTAAAGGAGGCAAGAGTAAGAAGGGTAATCGTGCCTGAACCCCATCCGGGCGTACTGGTGGAAGTAAGAGAGAGCCTGTTCTGGGTCATGGAGCTGCTTCAAATCGGCGAGGAAGGGAATGGGTTTGCGGGGTTTCGACTGCGGGTTCTGGGTTCGGGCACTAGAAGTCGATTTCCGGGTTTGGGTCCGTGATTGAGTGATCGCTCGAGCTGGTTTTGATGGGCTGAGCTTGAACATTCTCGCTTTCTATGGTTTTGGAAGGAATTCTGCAATGCTATCAGCGTCGATGATTAACGGTACCCAAGCTACAAGTGCCGCCATCAAGCCATTGCACTGATTGGGTGCCAATCAGGAATAGCAATGAATCGGGTCTGGTCGAATTCACATGGATTTAGATCCATTTAATTTTTTTGGATCTGGGTTCAAATCCACCCTAAATTCACTAGGTCTGAAAAGATAGAACCTGGACTTAGATATCGTAGATGGGTCTAGTGGGTCGACAGATCCTAAACGAGTCCTGATTGTTTTCCTTAGTAAAAATTATTTTTTCGCATCTTAATACGAATTATCACATTTTAAAGACAAGTAATAAAATTTGGAATCCAAGATATTTTTAAAAAAATGTCTAAAAATATATACTACAATCAAGTGTTCTTACTTACATCGTACACACTAAAAATAATATTGTAATGCAAATTGCAAAGATAAAATCCATCAAATTTTAAACAAACATAACAAAATAAGTTTTCTTTTACGACCGGTTGAGAGGAAGTGACTTTAGAGTTCACTAATTTAGAGTTGCTTTAGCAAAGTACCTTTGTTAGAAAAATTTTTTTAAAAAAAATCCTGTGTTTTAAATGCATCACGGTCTGACTTACATCTACATTTTTAAGACCGAAACCCACATTTGATCCATATCCCTTTGACCCAGTCCCACTTAAAACCTATTGGGTCTCATTTAATTGGGCCTAGATCCTCTAATTTGTGTCGGGTCTAATGGATATGGGTCATGTTCAGAACCCACTGTCCTCCCTAGTGTGAATTTAACAAAATTAACTAAAGGATTAAAAAATTGCAAGTTCCATACCACTATTGGCAATTTATTTACCACGGGTTTGTTCTTTTCGTTGGTAAATTGGGATTGATAAAATGGTGAATTTGGTTAAGGTAGGTTGAACTAGGTTAAAGTGGGTTAAAGTTTGTATTTTTTGTTAAACCGGGTTGAACTAGGTTGAAATAGATTGAAGTTGGCCGAAGTGGGTTAAAGTTAGTATATTTTTTTAAGTTGATTTAAATAGTGAGAATAAAATTTTGAAGGATGTGGGTTAAAGTTGGTTAAAGTTGATATTTTTTATTGAAGAGGGTTTAAGTTGGTTTAAGTGGGTTGAAGTGGGTTGAAATAAATTTAAGTTGGTAAATTGAAAAAAATCAACTAAAAGAATAGGCTCTACATGCAAATCTAGTAAAAGTCAATGTCTTATTGATAAGTATTTTACTGTATATTTTTAGAGTAATAATATATGTCTTGTTGTAAGACACTTTTAAATATCTTGCCTCATCTCAAATTAATATATTTCATGATTTAAATGATCAATTTTTAATAATTATGCTTAGTTAGTCGGCTATGTCGGCAAAGTATTAAATGACACCCTAATTGGATCAACCCTATCTGTCGGGACATACAATATGCGCGTTTATGAAATATGGTATATTATGGATGAAGAGGTGTTTTATACAATGTATAAATTTTAATATGCTACCACTCTTCAGTTATACCACTTTTTTCAATGTAAAAATATAATAACATGATTTTAAGGTTATAACAAGACACTCAAAAAGTGCCTTGTGGTAAGAAACTTATCATTTTGTATTTTTTTAAACGATGTTGTATTTTTGGTGCAGAGAAGTGGTTATACCTAGAGAAAGATCTATCTATCTATCTATCTATATATATATATATATATATATATATATATATATATATATATATATTTTAAAATAAAGTAAATTTTTTTAATCATATGGTACATACTATTTTTACAAATTTTTTAGAATTATTAAGAATTTTTTTTAAAAAAAGTCAACGCGTCAAAATAATGTCATTCCAAAAATAGGGATATGAAAACAATATTACTTACCATAAAACCAGACCAATCAAGTATGAAATAGTCCCCCGCCCCCGCCCCCGCCCCCGCCCCCGAAAGACAATGTATAATTAAAGACGCATGCACTTCCACGGACCACGGACATTCTTTCAGTTTTTCAAATTTGTACTCGAAAACTTATGACGCCTTGGAGCAATTAGTTGCCCGGGCCATGAGAATTTGGTTACCCTTCAGTGCTCTTCCATTATCTTGCCGCTTCCTCATTTGTTGAATCATTCAATTTCTTTTATAAAAAAAATTATAGTATTCATTTGAAGCTTTTTGCTATAATAACTATTTGTCAAAACTCAAAATTATAGTATTACTTATCTTATGTTGAGAAAAAGTGAAAGTTATGTTTCTTTATTAACTATTGTTATATAAGCTATTCTGTTTTCTCTGATATGGGCGCTTTTTTTTCTTTTTAAATCTAAGCATTTTACAAGCGGCTTAATTCAAATATAAATTAGATAAACAAATGGCTTGCAATGTAACTAATAGTAATATACCAGTAATTTTAGGTTAACAGTAATAAAATTTTAAATTTTTATCTTTGATCATCTATTTAACCGGAGTTGAGATACTATCAGTGGTGAAACTAAGAATTTCAAGAAGGCGTGTCGAAAATAGTAGTAGGCAATATGAAATTCAATAATAGTCATAAACTGAAATCAAGTAATTGTTACATTACATCTAATCTAATTGTCATTGACGAACCCTCATATTTTGAAAAATCTATGTATTTTGACATACAATTCAATTAAGCCCACAAATTAAACAAAGTTGAAATTAAATGAATTAAGCTCATAAATAAACTCACAACTTAACTCACAAAATAAGCAAATAAAATCATAAATTAAACCTATACATAAACTCACGAATTAAACCCACAAATAAACTCACAAATTAAACATATAAACTAACAAATTAAACCCGCAAACAAATCATAAAATAAACAAACAAATTTGGAGACTTGGGAGTAGGGACTTGGGAATTAGCCGCTTAAGGTTTCAGGGCTTTGGAAGTTGGGAGGGCATTTTGTTCGGGATGAGAAGTGAGAGTCGAATGAGAGGAGACTTGAATGCAGAGATAGGCGTGGGGCGGGTATGGGGCAGGTGGAATTACACCCGTACCTATACCCATTTTCAAAAGTCATCCCCATACCCACACCAATACCCATCTGGTTTTCAAAATCTATCCCCATACCCATACCCACCGGGTATTTCGGGTTTTAATCGAGTATATATAGATATAAAAATATAATACCCATTGGGTATGATAATTTCTTTTATCTAAAGAAATTCATGAAACTAAATTCAACTAGGTAAAGTGTTCTAAAGAAATACAATATCCATTGGATTAAGTGCAAGAGTTCATACTTAGTTCATAAACAAAAACTGCATTCTAAAAAGGACTGAAATGAGGAGTGAGGGACACAACAAATGAGCTAGGATTTTAGGTTTGTAAGTCGTGAGTTGCCTGACTTCATGCATCGGCATAGTAAATTAGCGATATAAATGGATACATTGCATAGTTAGGGATGTGTTGGGGTATGGGGCCTTTTTTTTAAACGAATTACCGGTGTTCAAAGCTCAAAATTCTACTCAACAATTTATTTTACCCCATCCCCCAAAAATTTTGGGTACAGGGCGGGAATGGGTATGGGGCGGGTGATGCCTATACCCGAACCTGTGCCAGTACCCATACCTGTTTTCAGTGTACCTACCCCATGCCCATTTTTTTTCAATTTTTCGTACGATACCCGCTATAAATGGGGTGGGTTCGGAACGAGTTTTTCAAGTTCGGGTGCAACTCCCATCCTTACTTGAATGGCCGGGTTTTTTGAGTTTGTATGGGCAAACAATGAAGAAATTTTTTTTAAAAAAAAAACCAATGGAAGAGGGCAAAAGGAATCAAACACGCAACCCCCAACACCTTTGCACACCAAACCCGAGCTCCAAATACTTTCTAATTTATTTGCATTAATTTTCTAATTTTCGTTGCATTTCTTTCTTTTTTGGGGCGTGTCGCTTGACACCGCTGTACCCACGTTGCCTTCGCCACTGGATACTGTTGATTCATTAGGGTCAGAGTCATAACATTTTTTCTCTATTAACAAGAATACACCTAGAGGCCTTACTTAAGTAGGACACATATTAAACCATTTAAACTAACACATGTTGATAAAACATAAAACTCCTCAAGTATATATACTGGGGCGATCGTCTATTTTCTGACTAGTCACATTTCATCGGTGACTTATCTATTGGAGTTAACAATTTTTAATAATATAAAATCATTAATAATGAATAGATTCGTATCTAAATAAACCATTTCTCAACTTTATTTGGTGTTCTTTAGTTTTAATAGTCGTAACTTTGTATCTCATATACCTATTTAAAACACCTGTGAAAATTTTAAAAACTAGGAAAGAATATTTTTACTACTATGTTTTACCTAAAAAATTAAAAAATGTCACTAAAAATCCAATGGAGCTTGTATACTACCTAGGGTTGGCAAAAATCTGTCCGACCCGATTACCTGAATTCGTCCGACCCGAAAAAAATCGGATACGGTCATAAAATTTATGTCCGAATTTAAAATTCGGACAACCAGTCATATCCGAATTTAAATCCAGGTCGGGTTCGGGTTTGAGCATTCGAGTTCGGATTGTCCGGATTTTTGAACAATTTCGGGTTCTGACAAATTCAAACAATCATATCGAACAACTAGGTTCGGACATTGGACAACTACATTTATGTGTAATTTTAGTCCAAATTCTTTATAAAATTTTATGAAAACAACTTCGAACAACCAGGTTCTGACACTTAAAAATCGGGTTCAGGTTCAGTCACACAAAATTTCGGTCCGAATGTCCTAAAATCATAACACAAATTTGGACATTTGGACAACTGAATCCTGACATCGGACATTTGGGTCCAGGTCCGGATCTGCCTAGAGTGTCCGATTTATAATCCGGACAGGGTTCGGGTGTGAAATTTTTATCCGAATGTCCGATTTATCCGAACCTGAATTGACCCGGACCTGAATTTTTGCCAGCACTAATACTAGCTACGTACACATACAAGCGTGTATATAGAGAAGTCTCTAGAGAGATATGAGAGAAGTCTCCAGAGAGAGAGTGAGAACTCGGTGAGGGCTATGAAATTAACTAAATGAAAAAAACACCAGATCCACCCAGAAGCTTGCCCCTTGCCCACTTGCTGCCTATCTCCAATGAATCCAAGCACCTATTTGCCTTTCTGTCCCGTCATCTTCCTCCCAACTACCATGAAGTTCTTCCTCTACCTTTTCAGTCCCATCTAATTAAGCCCCTTCATCATCACTTCCCCAGGCTTCAAATATTAGTCTTCTGGGCAATTGATCCTTCGTTTACTACGATATCCACAGGTAACCTTGTCTTCAATACCAAATCTATCGTGTGCACACATAAAATGACCGGATTAAAGTACAAATTTACTCCTGATGAGGTGTCCAAACCCATCTACCAACAGGGAATTAAGTGTAGAACCACCGTTTGCCGACTTTTCTAGACTCAATTGTCATCGATTTATTGCTACAATTACCCTCAGATCCTCATAATTACCCCTCGATCTATAAAGTATTGAGTGCCTAGATGTAGAAAGCTTAACTACACTCCGATTACCATGCCTGATGAAGGAAAGGGCATCAGGGTTGTCAAATCCGACGGTGGATATACATCCCATCAAACCTGCCATTAATGGAGATCTTATCTGTTCAGGCGACTTTAATCCATCCTTTGATGGATGGTTGTGGAGTGCTAACGTCGGCCCTTTTTGGACTTGGTTCTGGAAGGTTAAAAGGGTTAACTTGTCCAGATTGAGGCTATCGTATCCACGTGTGGTTGTTCCTCTCTATCTCTTTCATCATTTATACCTCTTTTTCAGTCATCATTGTCTTTGGATTTGGTATCTGCATATCCAAATTGCCCTGGATAAGCAAGGAATTAACAAGATCAGAAACATCAATGGCCATGTCAGGACGAGTGTGCTTGCTCACTGGGATAATAAAATACTCCACCCTAGTGTGTCTGTTGTTAAAATTCTGTTAGTCATTTATGACTGGGTTCCTGTTAATGGTAGTGTTGTTTGCATTTGGCTATTTATGTGAGGTCAATCCGTAAGGGTTTATCATCCCATTCTGCGTTGTGTTTGCCTTTGCATCTTACTTTATATTTCTATGTCTACACCCTCTCTTACTTCTCCCTTATCCTTTAATAGTAACTCTAATGGTGGTTCTGACTTGCAAGACTTTGTTTCCTCTGATAATCCTACTACCCAACCTCCAGTCACACCTATACTGGATGGAAGTAGATCTCACCATAATAGTATCCTCCCTCAATCCCAGCACACCTGCTACTTCGATGCCCTCAAATTCGGAGTGGGAAGCCATGATAGTAATCACCAGTGCCCAACTCAGCCAGAACTTAGTACTCAACTTCGAGCAAATTCAACTCCAAGGATCATTTCAATAGGAGAATCCTCCAATCCAGGCCCCAAAATCACTCCACCTCCTACTCAGGTCAAGGCTCTGCCCTCCACTGAGGAACTCATCGTTTGCTGCCTATTGGGGAAAATTGGGGGGGGGGGGAGCCTGTGCTCATCCCTGTTATTATTCATTATACTCGTAATGAATGGAAGTTTGTTAAAGGTCAGACTAAATTCATTGATCTGAGTAATGAATGGCTCTTAATTAGGTTTAGTAACTGTCAAGACAAGATGCTTGTGTTTGAACAAAGACCCTGGTTTGTCAATGGCCTTAACTTGTAATCATTTCTTGGGTCCCTTTCTTTCATCCATACCATACTATAATCACCAGAGGCGATCAATCGGTAAGAATTCATAGACTTACATGGGAATTCTGGGACTTAGATTGCCTGAAGGACTTGTTACATCATGTGGGGATTATTGTTAGGGTTGACCAAAACACTCTTCTTCGTTTAAAAAGGAAGTTTGCCCGTGTCTGTGTCAATATTGATATCACTAAACCTCTTCCTGGTAGCATAACTATCACAAAAGGAGCCATGATCTATGAGGGGCTCCATGAGGTCTGCCCCTTTGTGGTGGCGAATCCCACCAGCTTCAGCTATGCCCTAAATTTCCAACCCCATAAAAAATTGAAGTGTTCGTTGGGAAGTTTGACAACAAAGGTTTTTCTTATGCCAACAAAATAATCTCGGTAGACTCGCCAAGCCACCCATCTTATTCCGAGAATTGGGTTACTGTTACTCCCCAAAAAAGAGTCAAATCCATGATCAATCCTCGTAATTTCAATTCCGCTACTCATCTCGCCAAGCCCACCAACACTGAATTCCTGGACCCGGTTCATCATGCCCACCCTTCTGAACCTAGTACGAATCCTCCTCACACCAACACTGAAGGTCCTGTTGGGTATAACACTCACCCAACAGTGAGCTATAGGATTCCCAACCCTGCACCCACCAATCCTAAAGGCATTATTCTGGCTAACATGAATGCTACGTTGGAAGATCCTCTCATCAATGATGAAAACCTTAATGATGTTGATGAGGGTATGAATGAGGACGCGAATGCTGACATGTATCTGAACCTCCAGAATATTGAGGATATTGAGATGTCCTCGGACTCCTCCAAAAGGAAAAGAGGTAAGGATGGCGAAGAAGCTACCTCCCAAGCCAACCAGTTCTTGTCTCAAGCATTTTTAATGGTTTTTTTGGATGTAATTATCTAGGCTCTCCAAGTTAGCAAGGGGCAGCATCTTTTGTCACCCCCCACAGTCCATTTATTTCTGTATTTCCTTTTCTGTTTTAGTGTTCCTATATCTACTGTCAAGGGTCAAGTGGGGTTCATGTTATTTTGGAGGATTCGTTACCATGAACCGTGTTTGGAGTTCTGGGTTATCTATGGCCCATGATTGTCCCTATGCTGTTTAGTCAGGGCATTGTACCTTTTAGGGGTGGCAGATGTTTATTATGGTGTATGATTTGGATGCCTCTTTATCCAATATTGAATGATAACTGTTTGTTTTTTTGGGTGTTCTACCAGGAATGGATCTTGGCCCCAAGTGTTTTGTATCTGCCCCTTTTGAATTATATTCTATATAGTCATATATTAATGGGTGGATGTTGGTTAGTGCTCAAGCCAAGTATAATCACCAAAGTTACCCCGCTGGGGCGAGCAGCCTGGGTATACAACTTTGCGGCATAGACCCCCACCTAAGGAAATGTCGATGATGAAAGCCCTTTCTTAGACAATGGAAAACAATCTGGCACACCTTTTACTTTACTCATATTGGATGTACTCACGGTTTGTTCATTTGTGCTTTCCCATCATTGTCGACAAAATGCGTAACGTGTAGGATCTTGCGGATATTTCTATTGGTGCCTCATGCTATACATCTAACTTATATTTTGTACTTATGGTGAGTGATATTATGTACTTACGGTGAGTGAGATACAAGATGAGCATCAACCTTCTTGTATTTCCAAGACCCGTCTACAGAACGCCTTTGGGCCCAGAACATATTATTTATTAAGCTTAACCAAATACGATAGCCGTTTATGGCTTTATCTACTTAGCCAGAGTTATGTAATTAGAGGCTGGTTGCTAAACTGTCCTTGTATAGTACATAAATTTGCTATGATTATGCCTTCCCCCCCCGAAGAGAGTTAAGCACGCTTGTATTTATTATGCTCAAGGGAAAACCCCTAACTCTGCATGTCGCGTCTGTGTATTAGCAAATGGGATGACAGAATTGATAACGTGCATAGTTCTAGTACTCTTGAAAGACCTTATCAGGAATCCGGGAACGATGTTCATGATCAAATATCATCTATATCATAAAAGTTATTAGCTAGAATGTTCAAGGAACGAAAAAATCGCAAGTCATACAAGAAGTGCGATTCCTTGTTAAAACCCATGAACCGGACATTGTTTTTTTATTGGAAACTATGGTTAATGACCAAAATATATCCAAGATCCTTCCACTATTAGGATTTGAGCACTATGAATGCTTATCACCCAACAATCACTCTGGCGGATTAGCTGTCCTATGGAATAATGGCAATATACACACATCTGTACTTAGCAAGGAAACGCGAGCCATTCATCTACTTGTACATGACCCTGATTTAGGTAAAAATTCCATCATATCAGGGATATATGCCCCAGCACAACCCATTTAGAAAGAACCTTTTTGGAATCATCTAATGGATTTACATCACACATTTGACCTTCTGTGGTGTCTAATAGGCGACTTTAATGAACTTGCCAACCCGTTCGAAAAAAGGGGAGGCCAGGTACTGGCTTAAGCCAGTTACCAAAGACTGAATTCATTTCTTGGCAGTATAAATGGAGAATCTGTTCATGTTAATGGGCAGCAATTTACCTGGAAAAAGAAACTGCATACTCATTTAATTTATGAACGACTTGATAGAACGATTCCCAGGAAGGACTGGTCGGAGATTTTTCCAAATGCTTATGAAACACATGGTAGCTTTACTTGTTCAGATTATTGCCCTGTCATATTATCGTCTAAAGTTCCACGCCAAAATACGAAAGCCTCCCCCTTTCGTTTCCAAAATTATTGGTGCAAATACCAACAGTTAGATATTTTAGTTAAGAAGCACTGGCCTATTCATGTTGGAGGCTCCTATATGTTTAAATTGACTAAAACGCTCAAGACGCTGAAATACGAAATCAAAGAGTGGGCCAAAAAACAATTTGGGAACGTACATGAGAAACTGTCCAAAAATGCTGTGAAAATTGATTATGTCGAGGATAAGCTACTTCGTTACCCTGCAAGCCATAGGCTGATCAATTCATGGATTAAACGCTTGATTAAACAATGAGAGAAAATGATGCTATTTAATCAAAAATATTGGGGCAAACTTAGCAAAAAGGAATGATTGATTAATGGAGATAGAAATTCCAAATTCTTCCAACGAAATGCCAATGCCAGACAAAAATGCAAACTTATAATCAAACTCAAGGACGATTGTGGCGTTTGGGTTACAAATGAAAAAGATATAGTAGACAAATTCATTCTAGACTACTCGTAACGATTTAAATCTGCATACAATACCAGCAGAAGCCTATCCCATCTAGGCCTAACCACTCCAATAACTGAGGCTGAGAATGCAGAGCTTATTCAGCTCCCAGACATAGATGGGGTTAAACAAGCTCTTTTTAGTATTAACTCTTCTAAGACTCCAGGTCCCGATGGATTTGGCGCAGGTTTTTTCAAACTTTATTGGAATTTCATAAAAAACGATCTAGTCAAATGTATACGTGAATTCTTCAAGAATGGGAACATTCTTAAAGAAATCAACCATACATTCATCACGCTAATCCCGAAAGTGAGTACGCCAACTCAAACGCACCAATTTAGACTTATTAGCCTTTGTTGAACTGTCTAAAAAATTATTTCAAAAATCCTAGTCAACAGGCTCAGACCGCTTTTGGGTAAAATCATTTCGCCCATGCAAAGCGCATTTATTCCAGGAAGATCAATCCATGACAATATTTTACTAACACATGAAATCATGCACAAATTTAAGAATAATTTCAGCAAAACTGCATGGATAGCAATCAAGCTAGATATGGAAAAAGCATATGACATATTGGAATGGGACTTCATCCTTAAATGCTTTCAAGAAATGGGTTTCCACCCAACTTGGAATAAGTGGGTTATGGCAGTTATTTCATCAGTATCCTACTCCCTTATAATTAATGACACTCCCAATGGGTTCATCCTTCCCTCAAGAGGGATCCAACAAGGCGATCCGTTATCTCCATATATTTTTATTATATGCATGGAGGTACTCGGTCAAAGTCTCATAAGAGAAGCCTTCTCTCATAAATCAGGGATAGGTATCAAAATTTGTCCAAGAGGTACAACTATTCCGTGTCTACTCTTTGCAGATGACTTCCTCCTTTTCTATAAAGCTCGACACAAAAGCTGCAATCGACTTAAAAATATACTCGAATCTTTCTACAATAATTCTGGACAACTTATCAATTTTCACAAGTCTTCTATGACATTCTCTAGAAATACCTCTAATATACAGAAACAAGTAGAAACAGACATTTTTAATATCATGCATACAAATGGGCTACAAAAGTACCTCGGTTGCCCAATGTTCCAAGGTAAACCTTCCAGAACTAATTTCCAATAAATCATTAGCAGAGCAATAGAAAAACCTAATGGTTGGAAGGCTAGTTGTCTATCCAAATCAGGAAGAACCATATTAATCCAGTCCCATCTTGAATCCTTGCCAGCTCATACAATGCAATTTTTCCAACTTCTTAAACATACGACAGACCATATTGATAAAATTAATCGAGACTTTTTTGGAAAAAATCTAATATAGAAAAAGGTCTCCCATTGATAGCATGGGAGAAAATATGCATGCCAAAAATCAAAGGTGGGCTAGGGTTACAATATACAGATGCAATTAACAAAGCTTTCCAATGTAAATTGGCATGGAAAGTTATTACTAATGACAAAGGCCTTTGGACCCAGGCTATTAAAACGAAATATCTCCAGAATAATTCTAATTTCTTCACCTATAAACCAAAAGCCACAGACTCTGCAGTATGGAAAAGCATTGCTAAAACCAAGGAATTAATAAGAACAGAACTCATCAGGAATATAGGAAGAGGGGATACAATCTCCTTCTGGTACGACAATTGGCTCGAAAATAGGGCTCTTATCGATATCTTAAATTTACCTGAGGATAATATCATTGATCCACATAGTAAAGTTAATGATTTTATCCTCGCCAACAGAACCTGGGACGTTGCTAAGCTATCTATGACGCTTCATAATCACCCTTTTATTCAGAAGATAATAGGGATCGATATACCGCATAACAATCTTGATGACTCGTTTTGTTGGGGGATTAACAGCTCAGGTGAGTTTAGTACAAAATTCGCAACATAGATAGCGCATAAATCACAACCTTTTCAGAAGGATGGATATGGAAACATGATATCATGCCTAAAATCAAAGTATTCTTGTGGAAGCTATGCCATAAAGCTCTCCCAGTTCGGGGTATGCTGTTACGGAGAGGAATGAACATCAACCCTGTGTGTCCCTTGTGCCTCAAGGACATAGAAACAATTGACCATACTCTCAAAGATTGTCACGTAACTGCAAAAGTTTGGCAGACAGCCATCCAACATGGATGGTTACCAGGCCACATAGAACCCACTACCACGTGTGATATATACCAATGGCTCACCATAATCAAAAACCTTAGGTGTCCTGATATATTGCATAAAACCTCCTTCCTCCTATGGAGCATTTGGAAACATAGGAATGCAATAATTTTTAGAAATGATATTTTCAATCCAATTATGTGTCTTATTCGAGCAAAAAAGGCTTATGTCGAATGGAGAATCCGAACTTGCACGCCGGCTGATGATGATTTTAGGGGGGCCTCCTCACCCCCCCTTCCCACTTCCCATCATTTTGTGAGGTGGCATCCTCCGCCAACAATTTCATTAAACTCGACTTCGACAAGTCACTTATCAACAAATCCGCAACAGGCAGGTTTATCATCCGAAACTGGATCGGAAAACTCATTCAAGCAGGTGTTGCACACTTTGGGGAGACATCCATCATTGTAGCAGAAGCTCGTGCGCTAAAAAATGACGTAATTGCAACTATTCAGGCAGGTTACTGGAATATTACTATAGAAGGTGATAATGGCATTGTCATTCAAGCTCTCAAATGCACATTTCATACACCATGGCAAATAGCTATGGTCATTGAAGATGTTAGATTATGGCTGGAGAAGACAAATTGTACCCTAATCAACCATATCTTCCGAAAGGCAAATCAAGCAACTGACTGGCTAGCAAAAGCTGGTCATAGAGTGACATCCTCAACCACAAGTTCTCATTTCAATGGCACATCTTCATCTAAATTTAGAGCTATTCTAGCTGATGATGTAGTTGGGCTCACTCTTGTGAGAAGAGATGCCTAATTTCTACATTTCTTTATATTTACCCTCGTTTAAAAAAAACAGAAAAAAAACATACACATACAAGCGTATACTGGTGAAATGATTGATTTTGTTGTGGAAGGTGTCGAACTATCCATGGAAAAATCACGGCCAATTATACTAGACAGATAATTTCACTTTTGTAGATTTATTTTTTGATTTTGTTTCTCT
The DNA here is from genome assembly GCA_017589665.1 of Selenicereus undatus. NCBI lineage: Eukaryota > Viridiplantae > Streptophyta > Magnoliopsida > Caryophyllales > Cactaceae > Selenicereus > Selenicereus undatus. Next base: position 108,296,242 of record JACYFF010019584.1, on the reverse strand, counting down.
TCATGGTGGTGTTTGCTTTAATTTACCTTTACATTATTAGGTTAATAGTGACAATTTTGGTTCGATTTGTTGCCCATTTGAATTAGCATTGAAAATATGAAATATTGCAAACGTTATGTATAATACAATAATAGTTGGCGATCCTACGTACTATAAATACAAAATTATTATCAAGAAATATTAAAAGATTTCCTATTTTCATTAATATTATTTTGCCTTTTCTTTGGACATAATACATATGGAATATTTCTAGATGTTATATGCAACACAATGACAATTCTAAATTCTATATATGTAAGCTAATAGTACTTGCAATATATCAAAATGTATCAAATTACTTTCAATTTGAAGAGAATAGTTCAAGCAGTCGTGATTCCTTTTATTAGTAAAGTTCGTTGAGAATTATATTCTATATATAGGTAAGATTAATCCCCATTGGTGTATGAGCAAATGACATTCACCTATTATGAAAAAAGAGTAATTTGTTTGTCTCAAGTTTGGATCTATTTATTGCGGGATGTTTTTGGGTTCTCTTATGATTACTTCTTACGGGATTTTCGCATTGCTATTGAATTTAGGGTTATTTTGACTACCCAAGATGAAGGATCGTCTTTGGGGGGGGGGGGTGGCGGCTAAATACCCAAAGTTCAAAATTAATTATTGGATTACAATTGCTATAGAAAAAGGTATTATGCAAGTCAATAGTAATCTGCTTTAATACATTAGAAATCTAAACTTAATAAGTTTTTAAAGTGTATACCATCTAATAATTAAACTTAATTTTAAAAACTATTGATTAATAAAAAAAAATTTCTCATGTTTCATAAATTACTAGATGATTTATATATTATAATTTTTATATACAATTATGTATTGTTAGAAAAATGGCAACAAGATAATTTTCTCTTTCCCCCCTCTCTCCTTTACACTTGTCCCACATGGAACTTTTGGGGGGTAAGTTGAGGGGTTCATATATCTCATTCTCCTTGCCCATGTTGAATAACTTGAGACTAGGCTTTATGGGGTTGAGGGCATATGAGGCCAACACGCGCGCGCCGCCGCCGCCGCCCGTCCGGTCCGGGCTGGGCGCGGCGCGGGCCGTGGGTTGTGGGTCTAATCTATCTTTTTGGGAGGAATCTGCTTCAAACTTTTCGTAACTGACTGCGCTAAATCCTCCATGATTCACTCCCAACCGTTACAGAATTCCTGATTTTCCTCCTCTCCTTCAATGCTGCCAGATTCTCTGCATTATTCTGGCTCTTCATGACCAGATCTTCTGCCTCGACTCAAACCATTTTAATGGTTGAGTAACAGTCCTTTTTCCCCTATAAATAGAGGACTCATCAGCAGGGCTTAGATACACAGCTCTCACATTTCTCTCCTCTCTTCCTCTTCTTCTCTACATTCTGGGTTCTTCGTGTGCTGCATACTCCAAACTCTTGCCCGCGAAGTGCACGCGTACAAGAGTGTGCTGAGTTAACCTTGGGGAGCAACCGGCTGAATCGATTTGCACCGTAGTCGTGCCGTAATTGCTTTCAAGGCAGTGGTTCATCCACGACTCAGATCATTCTGTTCGTATACCAGCCATTGTTCCTCTTATTTTACTAACAAGTTGAAAGCAATTAGTACAATGGCTGCATCATTTCCCAAAAATCTCCCTGACCTCTACAAAATCGAGCCCCTCCATGGAACTAACTACAAACGTTGGTCCCAGAAATTACTCTTATGCTTTGAACAACTCGAGATTGATTATGTTCTATTCTCAGAACATCTTCACGAAGATAACACATCTCAGTTTGCTGATACTGAGATCTCCACTCCGACTGCCCCAAAGACGCCTGTCATCCCATTAGATGAGACTGCTAAAAAGAAGCTGGAAAAGGACAACAAACTGGCTCGAAGCTATTTGCTGAACAACATGTCGAACCCTCTATTTGATTTATTTGTCAACTCCAAATCTGCAAAGATCATATGGACCAAACTGGAGGCGAAGTATGGTTCAGACGATGCTGGAAAAAGGAAATACGTCGTTGGCAAATGGCTGCAGTTCTAAATCACAGATGACAAACCAATTATGGAACAAGTTCATGCGTACGAGAACCTGTGTGCTGAGGTGCTGAACGAAGGCATGAAGATGTGCGACATATTACAGGCAAATGTATTGATCGAGAAATTTCCCCCTTCTTGGAGCGACTACAGAAATCACCTGAAGCACAAAAAGAAGGACCTAACACTACAAGAACTGATCAGCCACATGAGGACTGAAGAGGCGAATCGGTTAAAAGATAAGATGTCTTCCCTGTCCCTGAATTCATCTAAAGCTAATCTTGTTGAATCTTCTATGCCTTTAAACAGAGACAGGTTCAAAGGGAAAAATAAGAGGGATCCGAAGCAATCAAAACCCCAAAGTCAGTTGAAAAGAACAAACAGCAAGATCCAGAAGCAGAAGGTTGTTTGTTATGTTTGTGGCAAACCAGGCCACAAGGCATATCAGTGCAACTTTCGCAAAGGAGGATCCAGTCATACAAACCAGAAGCCTACTGGACAGATTGCTGCACAAGCAAATCTAACCGAAGACACGGAGATCTTCTGTGCAGTAACACTGGAGGTCAACCTGGTGTCAAATTCCACGGAGTGGATTCTGGATACTGGAGCAACAAGACATTTTTGCGCCAACAAGGATCTGATGCACGACTTCGAAGATACTCCTGATGGCGAACATGTCTACATGGGCAATGCTGCCACCGCTGGAGTCATGGGTAAAGGGAAAGTACTCCTTAAATTTACTTCTGAAAAATCTCTATGCATGAACAATGTGCTGTATGTACCTTCCCTTCGTAGAAACTTAGTTTCTAGTAGTCTTCTTGATGTTGCTGGTTTTGAGGTGAACTAGAAAGCTGGGAAAATTGTTATTCTTCGCAATGGGGTTTTTGTTGGGAAGGGATACCGTAGTGGGGGGCTCTTTGTTCTGAATGTTGCTTGTGATGCTGCTAATGGAAATGCTTCTTCTTCTGCCTATATAGCTGAGTCTGTGGATCTGTGGCATGGTAGACTTGGTCATGTTAACTATGCTTCGATAAATAAGCTAAAGAACTTGAGGTTAATTCCTAACATCACCACAGAAAAATGTCAAAGATGTGACATTTGTGTTAAAGCAAAATTTGCCAAAAAACCATTCAAGTCCATAACAACTAAAAGGACTGAGTTGCTTGAACTTGTGTATTCAGACTTAGCAGACTTTAAGAACACAGTCAGTAAGGGAGGAAAGAAATAGTATATTACCTTTGTAGATGACTATTCTAGATATACCAAAGTTTACCTCCTCAAGTCTAAAGATGAGGCTGAGGGAATGTTTCTGAAATACAAGGCTGAAGTGGAAAATCAATTAGACCGGAAAATAAAGAGACTTAGGTCTGACAAAAGTGGGGAATATGATACCAACTCCCTAGCTAATTTTTGTGAGAAAAATGGCATTATACATGAGACTAGTGCCCCTTATACCCCTCAACAAAACGGTATAGCTGAACGGAAAAATCGTACCCTTAAAGAAATGATGAATGCTATGCTTATTAGCTCTGGATTGCCTGACAATATGTGGGGAGAAGCTGTACTAACTGCTTGCTTTATCCTCAATAGAGTTCCTCACAAAAAGCTAGATCAGACCCCATATGAACTGTGGAAAGGGTATGCTCCTAATCTGAATTATTTGAAAGTGTGGGGGTGTCTGGCGAAGGTTGCCTTACCTAGTCATAAGCGTACCAACATAGCCCCTAAGACCTTTGATGCTGCTTTTATTGGCTATGCTCAAAACAGTGTTGCTTATAGATTCCTGTCATTGAGTGACCATTCTATTTCTGAATATAGAGATGCAGAATTTTTTGAGCATGTTTTTCCTTTGAAAAAGAGAGCGCCTAATGTGGTACCTGATGTTATGCCTGAAAATGTGAACATGCCTACTTCTAACTTTGATGCTAGAGTCGTAATGACTGAACCTAGAAGGTGCAAAAGACTCAGAACTGAAACAAACTTTGGACCCGACTTTGTCACTGCATTCCTAGTAGAAACCTTTGATAACTTGGACATAGATGCCATAACTGAAGAATTGGTGTCCATTTTCCTGATTGAGGAAGATCCCAAAACCTATCAAGAGGCTGTAAAGTCCATAGATGCGGCCTTCTGGAGAGAAGCTATTAAAAGTGAAATAGATTCTCTCGAGTCAAACAAGACATGGGAATTGACTGACCTACCTAAGGGTTGTAGACCTATTAGCAGTAACTGGATCTTCAAAAAGAAGTTGAGGTCTGATGGGTCAATTGACAAATATAAGGTGAGATTGGTTATTAGGGGCTTTGACCAGAGAAAGGGCATAGACTATTTTGACACCTACTCACCTGTGACCAAGATAGCCACCATTAGATCTCTAATTGCCTTAGCTGCAATTTTTGATCTTGTTGTACATCAAATGGATGTCAAAACAACGTTTCTTAATGGTGACTTAGAGGAAGAAATTTACATGACCCAACCTGAGGGTTGTGAGGTACCCGTTCAGGAGGACAAAGTGTGTAGACTGAAAAAGTCTCTTTATGGTCTAAAGCAAGCTCCCAAACAATGGTATGAAAAGTTTGATAGTTCTTTAGTGCAAAATGGCTTTGTTGTGAATTTGTCTGATTCATGTGTGTACTCAAAATTGATTTGATCAGAATGTGTACTTATATGTCTCTATGTTGACGATATGCTAATTTTTGGCACGAATCTGCATGTTGTTAAGGAGACTAAGAAGCTACTGTCTTCTCTTTTTGAAATGAAAGACATGGGAGAAGCAGATGTGATCTTAGGAGTTAAGATTCGAAAAACCAACACAGGCTTTTCACTATGTCAGTCACATTACATTGAAAAGGTGTTAAAGAAATTTGACTGTTTTGATGTAACACCCGTGAGGACTCCTTATGATCCTAGCATACATCTGAAAAAGAACAAAGGACCTAGTGTGTCTCAAACTGAGTATGCCAAAATCATAGGGAGTGTAATGTTTCTCATGAACTTTACTCGTCCTGACATTGCCTATGCCGTCAGTAGGTTAAGTCGCTATACACATAACCCTAGTCAAGAACACTGGGATGCACTTCTTCGTTTGCTTAAGTATCTTAGAGGTACTATTGATTGGTGTTTGCACTTTAACAAATTTCCTGCTGTATTGGAAGGATATTGTGATGCAAACTGGGTTTCTGATAACGATGAAGTTAGTTCTACTAGCGGTTATGTATTTACTCTAGGTGGAGGGGCTATTTCGTGGAAGTCTGCCAAACAGACGTGTATAGCCCGCTCCACCATGGAATCTGAATTCATTGCTCTTGAGTTGGCAGGTCAGGAAGCAGAATGACTTAAAGGTCTATTAGCAGACGTGCCAGTCTGGGGAAAACAGGAAACATCTATTTCCCTACATTGTGACTCGCAGGCAGCAATAGGAGTGGCGCACAACAGTGTCTATAATGGAAAGAGGAGACACATCCGTATTAGACACAGTGCGGTAAAACAATTGCTGAAACATGGTGTCATATCCCTACAATATGTGAGATCCGAGAAAAATCTAGCGGATCCTCTTACTAAAGGGTTGACAAGGCGAGTGGTGCTGGAAACGTCGAGGGGGATGGGACTTAAGCCTATCACTTGAAGGGGTATGGTGGATACCCACTAGTGGTCAAACGAAACCATACTAATCTTCAAGGTGCACTACATTCCTATCCCTATGGCGTGTGGTAGTGCTTAGAGGATGAGCTTACGCTCTTAATGGATTCATACCCATTGTGGAGGTGCCAGTGAGAAGCACTTGATGAATTCACCGATTGATGACTGCAAGGTTGAGCTATATTATGCTCTTAATAAACCCATAGCCATAATTATGGTGGTCTACGCTGAGGTAGACTTGATGGGATTACCTACGTAAGTGTGAAGGTTTGGCCGCCTTCTATGAGAGATCTAGGCTGTCTCTCTAGAGCACTTATGAGACCCAAGGTGTGCGGATGGCCATAAAACACCAGTGTGTCTATCGCGGAGTATGCAGTATTTTAAGGGTTTATATGTGTTGAGAGGGTCTCAATCAAAGTCTTTCTAGTTCAAGACTTAGTTCACTAGTCAGACTATTGACTGTTGCCTCACACCACTAATGTGTCAATTCAAATCGAAAGATATTGACGCTTAAGTATCTGACCCGCTTTTGCCCAGAATGCCTTTCTTAAATCAGCTTGCCTTATATGCCATTAGTGGGGGACTGTTAGAATAATGGCAACAAGATAATTTTCTCTTTCCCCCCTCTCTCCTTTACACTTGTCCCACATGGAACTTTTGGGGGGTAAGTTGAGGGGTTCATATATCTCATTCTCCTTGCCCATGTTGAATAACTTGAGACTAGGCTTTATGGGGTTGAGGGCATATGAGGCCAACACGCGCGCGCCACCGCCGCCGCCCGCCCGTCCGGTCCGGGCTGGGCGCGGCGCGGGCCGTGGGTTGTGGGTCTAATCTATCTTTTTGGGAGGAATCTGCTTAAAACTTTTCGTAACTGACTGTGCTAAATCCTCCATGATTCACTCCCAACCGTTACAGAATTCCTGATTTTCCTCATCTCCTTCAATGCTGCCAGATTCTCTGCATTATTCTGGCTCTTCATGACCAGATCTTCTGCCTCGACTCAAACCATTTTAATGGTTGAGTAACAGTCCTTTTTCCCCTATAAATAGAGGACTCATTAGCAGGGCTTAGATACACAGCTCTCACATTTCTCTCCTCTCTTCCTCTTCTTCTCTACATTCTGGGTTCTTCGTGTGCTGCATACTCCAAACTCTTGCCCGCGAAGTGCACGCGTACAAGAGTGTGCTGAGTTAACCTTGGGGAGCAACCGACTGAATCGATTTGCACCGTAGTCGTGCCGTAATTGCTTTCAAGGCAGTGGTTCATCCACGACTCAGATCATTCTGTTCGTATACCAGCCATTGTTCCTCTTATTTTACTAACATGTATTTATTACCAATAAAATCTCAAAAAATATTATGTGCATCGTACAGTGCAGGAGTACTAGCTATTCATCGTTAATACGTCTGTAGGGCACAAATTTTGACATTTACTCGAATGACAATCCAGCTTACATTCCATTTATCCTTCCACCACATCGATTTCCTCGCCTCATTAACGCAGAACTACACATCTTGAAGAGACCTTTCATACATTGTGAAATCAAAAAGGCTTTGGAACCCTATAAAGCCCCGGGTCTCGATGGTTTTCAAGCCTGTTCTATCAACAGTTTTGGGACCTTACTGGTGACAATCTCACCAACTTAGTAGTTGAGGTACTGGATGGCAAATCCTTTCTGCAAGGCCTAAATGAGACATACTTAGTACTCATTCCGAAGATTGACAACCCCCAAATGGTCTCTCAACTGCAACCTATTGGACTATGCAATATAGCTTTCAAGGTCATCACCAAAGCTATTGTAAACCGATTGAAACCAATTCTGGAGAAAGTTACAGCGCCAACACAATCAAGTTTTGTTCCTAACAGGAAAATCACGGACAATACCGCAATTGTGCAAAAGATGCTCCACACCATGAGAAGAAAGCAAGGTTCTAAAGGTTTCATGGCTATAAAAATTGACTTGGAAAAAGAATTTGACTGACTAAGGTAGCAATTTATTCGTGAGTCCTTGCTTGATCTATGCATCCCAATCAAACTTGTAGAGATCATGAATTGCCTAGATAGCTCCAGTTTTAGCATCCTATGGAACAGATCAAAAACCATTTTTTTAATCCATCAAGAGGAGTAAGACAAGGGGATCCATTGACCCCTTATCTCTTTGTGATATGCATGGAGAGACTTAACCATATCATAAGGGAAGCAGTTGCAAGGGGCAAATGGAAACCTATAGCTGCAAGCGGGGGGGGGACCTTTGCTATCCAATCTCTTTTTTGCAGATGCCCTTATCTTATTTGGTGAGGCTACCATAGAACAAGAAAGAATCGTCAAAAATTGCCTTGAGAGGCTTTTCCAAGCTTCAGGTCAAATGGTTAGTGTACTTCTCTAAAAACACCACTGAAGACATCAAAGGCGAGATAAGTCTGGAGTTAGGCATCTTGTTAACTCAAGACGTTGGTAAATACCTTGGACTACCCACCATCAATGGAAGAGTCACAAGACACACTTTCCAAGCAATCTCGAATAGAGTAGACAAACACCTAGTAGGTTGGAAGTCTCGCTCTCTCTCTAAGGCAATGCTAATTCAGTCCACAATTGCTGCAATTCCCCCTTACGCCATGCAACTGAAAAGACTCCCTAGGTCGCTTTGTGATGAAGTAGACACAAAGGCTAGAAGATTTCTATGCGGTGGTACATAGCAAACCAGGAAAATTCATCACATTTCTTGGGGACAAATCACGGAATCCAAACATATTGGCAGGCTAGGATTTCATATGATGAGGGAAACTAGTGCTGCTTTCCTCACCAAGCTGGGGTGGCGTTTACTCGTGGAAAAGGATAAACTATGGTCCCAGGTGATACGAGCTAAATACTGTAATAACCGATGCGACATTGACATGTTCCTCCCAAAGTCTAATTCGTCAAAACACTTGGAGAGGAATCATTGAGAATGTTAAATTCCTTAAACAAGGACTGCGCGCTGAAATAGGCACTGGAAGGAGAACTCTCTTTTGGTACCATAACTAGATCGACACCACTTTGTTGTGCCAACATACTATGAAAGAGATCCCCCCATATCCAAGACAACATGGTAGAAGAAATGTGGGACACAAACTCAGGCTGGAAATGGAACGAATTTACGAAACTGCTTCCTGATGAAGCACTAAAAAATATTACAGCTTTTGAGATCACTCAAGGCGGATGTCAACGGATCGGATTCGGATTGGATATTGGAACATCCAAATCCGCATCCAAATATATTCTAATTTGAAAATTCGATTCGAATCTAATATAACGAATCGAAGAAAAACCTCCAGATCTGATCCGAGTTGGATTGAATAGGAGTCGGATTTAATCTGATTCGAAATAATTCCTTTAGTCACGTAATAATTTTATATAATTTTTCTATATTCTACCCATCTATTGACGCGATGATGCGCGTTCTTATATCATATTAACCGAATCCTGAACATTTAAGCTAAACAAAAAATAAAAGAAGGAACATATTTCAAGCTGAACAAAATGACAACATGTTACAACAATTACAAGTCTTAACAACTATGCGATACATCTGAAATATCACAAATAATATGTCCAACTCATAAAAATAAAAAAAGGAGTACAAATCCTCCACTTGCTTCATTTTGCGCTTTTTTTCTATTGGTCTCTTACTAGGGGTATATATATAATATCTATAACTATTATTTGTGTGAAGTTGAGATTTGCATTTGAATTAAGTGTTAGAATATAATTTTGATCATAATACTAATCCATATATTGTTGTCTATTTATCTTATCATGGCTATTCAATTTGCATCTTCATCACAACCATAGTAATATCACCACATATTACCCAGTTGGACCCTCAGTAACCTCTTTCAATGACACATTCAAGTTGCTAAAAGTGAAGATTGAAGGCTTTATTACAGAGGTTTGTAGAAACTGAACATTCAATAAAACATAATACATCAACAGAATCATCAATTCATATCAACCACAAAAAATGATCAAAATCAACAATCTTTCCAAACCCCAAAAGGGCAAAACCCAAAGTCTAACTTCTCTTATTCTTAATCCCAAAAATCTAAACAACACTCTAGGTCATAAAAATATGTATTTAGATTTTATTGTATAAACTGTTAAGCTAAGGATAAAGAGAAAATGTGCACTCACGAGAGACCAAAGAGGGACGATGAAATGCTTGGCTTTGGGCATTGTAGAAACCGGTGAGAAGAAATAGGCTCAGAGAGAGAAAGAGAGAGAGAGGGCGGAGTTGGAGCGAGTAGTCGAGGACTGAGGGGGACTACAGCAACAGTCCGACTAGTTAGTAGCGAGAGGCCGAGAGCGACTAGCGAGAGGCGAGGCCCGAGAGTGACTAGCCAGCCGAGCACCGAGAGCAACTGGCGAAGTGGCGAGGAGAGAGAGAGTAACTGAGGTGGAGTATTAGGGTTTCAACGTTTTAATTTTTACATATTAAAAAAAACTTGCTGGAAAAAAAAAACACTGGGCTAGGCTAGCCTGACAGCTTGGGGGTGGGGGGAAGGTAGGTATATTGGGTAGGTTTTATTTCTAAAAATTTTAAAATTTAAACTTAAATTTTAAAGTTGATATTTAAAAAACTAGTTGAATCGGATTCAAAATCGGATCGGATTTTATCCTTTCTCCGAATCCTATCCAAATCTGACTCGGATTCAGATTGTTTTTATCAGATTTGGATTGGAATTTTTCTGTCTTGTACTCGAAACGGACAATTTTGCATCGGATTGGATTGGATTTTCTTCGAATTCAGGTATAACTATCATCCCTAGTGAGGACAATGAAAACCAATTGGTATGGGATGGAACCTCGCATGTTGGCTTTTCTATCCAATCTGTCATAAAGATAATTAGAAGGGATAACTCAGAAGACAATGATCCTATTTGATCCTTGAATTGGCACACCCCCATCCCACAAAGAATATGATTTTCCCTCTGGATTGTGGGACATGACCGCCTAAGAGGGCTTGTGGAGGATCCCAGGTGCCAAGGATGCCTTAATGGAGAAGAAACGGTCATGCATCTCTTACGTGACTATAAATTTGCAAAGGAGGTTTGGGTGCAACTACTACCTACTGGGAGTCATAACTTGTTCTAGACACTGCCCATTCAAACATGGCTTATGACCAACATTGAAGCGAATTCTCCCTTTGGAGAAAACTCGACCACCATTTTTCCACGGCGGCTTGGTGGTTATGAAAGTGGAGGAATCAACATTGCTTTGAAGATCCAGACTTCCAACAACCTCAGGTTGCACTGTTCATAACAAATAGACCCATGGAAGTAGTTGAAGCATTCCAGAAACCCTCCTACTGTCATCTGTCCACAATTGGTCCACAAAAACAAGAAATACTAATTCGATGGCATGCACCAGCTGAAGGATGGATTAAACTTAATATGGATGGATCCTCGAAAGGGAACCCGGGACCTTCGGGGGGAGGAGGAACCTTCAGCGATAATTTTGGCAATTGGATAAAAGGCTTTGCTTGCAAGTGCGGATGGTGAACCTCAGTAAAGGCAGGAATTTTAGCTCTCCTAATGGGACTACGTATTGCTTGGGATTCGAGATACACCAAACTGGAAGTCATGATGGATTCTCAAATCACTTTGAAGAAGATTCAACAGTCTTGCAAAAAATATCAGCCTCTGTACTTTATCATCAAGGAATGCCAAAAACTCGTCTTCAACTGTGAATGGGAAGTCAAACTTGGACATTGTTACATGGAAGCCAACCAAGCAGTTGACCATTTCGCTAACTTAAGGGTTGAGCAGAACTCCCCTATTGTTCTCTTTGAAGCTCCACCAATTAACTTCTACCCTCTTTATACTCTTTGAAGATGTTTCCGGGCAGCCTCGTACTGTTTGTACTAAATAAACTTCTTTAGGGACAGTAGCCCCTCTTTGTCAGCAAATAAATAAATAAATAAAAGGAAAGTGCCAAATGTAATTCCATACTTACACCTCAAAATTTGAGAGCTTTGGAAACTTTTCTAAGCTAACTCCAATCCTTAATAATTTCCCATAATAATAGAGACGAAGATGAGTTATTTAGTAAGGTTCAAATCCCACATATGGGCTACCGAGGAATTAATAATAAACTGTGGTTGATTTGGTTTACAGGCTAATCAATCGAAAGCTTGGAGGTGTTGATTTCTTAGCAATTCAAATCCCACTTTGATTGCTAGAGCATCCTGCCACAAACAAGAACACACACATAGATGAACAATAACACATCTCAAGTTTCTGAAAATAAAGTTCTTGGAAAATAATACAAATTTGATTTATATATCACAATTGAGTCAAACACCGTGTTAAATCCTCGTTAAGTTGCTAAAAACTAAAAACATCTCAAGTTTCTGAGAATAAAGTTTCTGGAAAATAATACATATTTGATTGACATATCAGAATTGACACATCAGAATGCGACAATCCTCAACTCCAAATCCAACAGATCTAAAAACATCAAAATTCCTTCTTATTTGTAAGGGTTATACCCAACTAATAATTGAAAAAAAAAAAACATCAAAATTCCAATCGACCTCAACTTTGACTTCAACTTCAATTTCAACTTTAATTTCAACATCAATTTCAATATTTATACCGAACTCTAGTATCCTCAAGGATATTATGCGAGTCATCTCCATCCAAATGCCAGATATTTAGAGCATGTTCTTTTCGTTGGCAAATTGAGATTGATAAAAGGGTGAAGTTGGTTGAGCTAGATTGAAATGAAATGGAGTTGGTATTTTTTATTAAAGTGATTTAAAATTGGTTGAAGTGGATTGAAATTGGTTGAAGTAGGTTGAAGTTGATATGTAAAAGTTTAAATGCTACTAAATCACCCTAGAGGCAGGTGAATAGGGTGATGATCAAGATTGCAAATTAATCAAAATAAAGAACGAAAATGTAAACGTAGACAAAACACAAGAACCTTTTAACGAGGATAACCTCAACCAGGGTCAATCCCCGCCTAGAGTTCCCTAACTCTAGGATTAACCCGATTGTATTAAGAGAGATTGTTACAACTCTAGAGTGCATCTTACTCTAAGTTCCAAATCACCAGTTGAACCCTTCAACTAGGCTTGGTAGAGTTGACTGTTCAACTCTATAATCCCACCTTACTTACACCTTCAACAATACAACTCAAATGTAAAGGAACTAAGTTTGAGCACAATGTATGCCAATGTATTCCAATGTAGTGCTTGAGTAATATGCCAATGAGTACTTACAATTCTTCAACTCCTCAGCTCTGATTCAGCTTTGTATTTATAGGGAAAACTTGGAGGATTTGTTGGAAATTAGCCGTTAGACACAATTTGGATTCCTACTTTAATTCAATGCCTTGGATTGCAGTTCAATGCCTTTAAAATCTTAGCAATCTCAACAACTAATGGCTAAGAGGCTAATTTTGGGTTGATTTGATATTCTTCCAACTTCCACTTCCACTTCCATTTTTGAGCTGCTGAATATTTTCTAATGGCTACTTCCACTTTGAGCAAATGAAGATTGGCTTGATAAGATTTGTAATTGCTTTCCAAAAATCAAGTCAGATATCAAGCATTTAAAGAGAATTTAAATCTTAATATTTACCTCATAAGGATCCCTAATAATAAGGAAACAGCCATAATCAAAGGGATATTGTCAATCATAATATTTTTCAATTATAATCACCATTGTAATCTCAAGATAATACAAATATAACATGATAAATATGTCAATTGATTAATCTCTTTTTGTTTTTCATCAAAACATATTAAAACACTCAATGTGAGCTTTAAGAAAGCTAATAATATATTTTTTTGAAATTGGTTAAAATAGTGAGAATAAAATTTTAAAGGATGTGGATTGAAGTGGGTTGAAATTGGTATTTTTTATTGAAGTGGGTTGAAATTGATTAAAATTTATTAAAATTAATAAATTGAAAAGGACCAACAAAAAAAATAAATCCTTAGAAATCAAGGATACTAGCTAAGTTTTAAAAAAAGATTAAAAAAAAAAACCAAGGCTGGAGAGTTAAAGGCGGATAACAAGTTAGAAAGCCAGTAGCTTGCGCCACAATGCCTCTCTTTCTATTTCACAATGGGCAAAAAACATACACGAACAATAAAAATAATCCATTTCAAATTGCAAAACACAATACTCAAACTAAAACTAATCTATTCTAATTGGTTTTGAACTATGATGTTAAGTAATAGATCAACACGTGTTCGTCTTAGGATCAAACTACTAATAAAGTGTACTAAATTAGATAATAGTAAGATAATTAATAAAAATATAGAATTAGCAGATGACTTACTAGCAGAATGAATCGCTTCGACTCGTTAACATGCTTTAAATAGGCTGATGCATAAATAAATCTGTCTATTGTTAACCTTATTTTAATTTACGGGCGACTCACTGAACTCGATTTTTTGACCAATTGTATATGGCGCATGTACATCGTAATTAAAATTTTGAATATCTTTAATATTCTTTTAAAAAGTTGCAATTACAATGTTTTTTTCTTTAAATACGAACAATTTTAACTTTAAAGGCCTATTCTTTTTGTGGTAAATTGGGGTCGGTAAAAGGGTGAAACTGGTTGAGGTACGTTGAAGTAGATTAAAGTGGGTTAAAATTTGTATTTTTTGTTGAAGTGGATTGAAGTACGTTGAAGTGGGTTGAAATTAGTTGAAGTTAGTATATTTTTTTGAAGTTGGTTAAAATAGCGAGAATAAAATTTTGAAGGATGTGTGTTGAAGTTGGTTGAAGTAAGTTGAAGTTGGTTAAAGTGGATTAAAGTTGGTAATTTTTATTGAAGTTGGTTGAAGTTGATAAATTGAAAAATACCAACAAAAAGAACAAACCCTAAATACGTCTACCCTTTAATTTTAACCAAAAAGAAATAACCTACGAAAAGGCACTTTAAACCCGTTAAGTCAACCCGAAACCCGTATAATAGAAATACAATCGCACATATTTTACCTAAACTCGAAATACACCCGACTTGCACTTTACCCAAATCTAAATCCACTCGAGCAGCATTTAATCCGTCTGTTCGAATTGACAAGTCTATATGTGTGTGTGTATGTGTGTCTATGTATGTATGTATGTGTCAATGTGTTTATATATATATATATATATATATATATATATATATATATATATATATCAGTCAGTATATGTGTTTGTGTTTGTGGGGTCAAACTCTGCGCATATATATGCAGAGAGTTTCCCCCATTCAATAATCTCCATACCTGTTTGGCCAAACGCGTCTCATTGAAAACCTTCAAAATATTGAATCCCAACCCGCCAATATGCTTAGGTAAACATAACTATTCCCAAGGCTTCCAGTGCATGTGCATCCCTCTCTCCCTTGGAACGTACACCAGTCGAACTCTGTACCAATCGGGAACGCGGGCCAACTTTTCATTCTTTTCTTTTTTTTCCCTTAAACTTGATTTTCCTTCCTTTTTGCCAAAATAAAAAAAAAAGCTGTGTGATGAAGTGCATTGATGATAAATATTTTATTTAATGATCTAAATTGAGGGTTCCTTGAATGTAGGGAAAAAAAAAAGAAGAAGAGTTGGATTTAGGGATGGCGTGAAAGAGCACACCTCACCAAATGTTTCGAAAATTAAAACTCTGATTCTAGTTGGTCTATTGACAATTTAAAAATGAAATGCAAGACTAGTGTGATATACATAGTTATTCTTCCTTAAAAAATCCAAAGGAGATTTTTCTACTCCTCTTCCATGTCTTGACATTCAGAGTTAGGAGGGCATGAAATCAAATAGTACGATGATGAAATCAAGTAGTACGATGATGAGGATAAATCATAAATGTGGCATCAATCGTTTTCCGGGTGGAGACTTCGTTGATGTCTTTAGACTCGTTCCTATCGAACGGCACATGCAGTTTCGATTTCCAGGTGGAGACTTGGTTGGTGTCGTTTGGGCAATTAATTTTAATCAATCGTTTTGTACTGTTCTTCATTGATTTTATTGAGTTGTGAAGACTTAGACCGTCCTAGAAGGGGGTAAATAGGGTGATTGCAAAAATAAAGGTAAAGCTGAAATCAAAATGCAAAATTTGAATGGAGACAATGCACAAGAATATTTTAACGAGGTTGTGCCTCAATCAGGCTTAATCCCCGCCTAGAGTTATCCAACTCTAGGATTCAACGCTCTATTTTTTTTTATTAAGATAAACCTTCATACTTTCTTTCAGAGCACCACACTCTAAAGATCCCAACTACCTAAATCAACCACTGATTTAAGTTTGGAAGGAATTATAACCTCACACCAACTCCTTCGTTCACTCCTTAATAAGAATTCCTCAAGATCTCTCAGGACTTTTGATTACAAGTCAAGACTCAAAGGATTTTGCAAATGTATAGCTGAATGTAGTATGATTGTAACTTGCTTGTCTGATCGCTTGGATGCTTCTCTTCTTCCTTCAGCCCCTACTTATAGGATTGAGTAGCCATATGCCGATTTGTCCAAGAAGGAAGTTATCTCCATATCATAATTTGATTTGATATTGTGATCTTCTCCAATAAGAAAGTATTTGCTCACAATCTCTTCTCTTGCCTTTTGAACATGTAAATCTCTTTGAAGCTTGGCAACAAAATAAAATCATGCAATATAATCTTTATGAGATCAAATTTAAAATACAAATTTGATATTGCTAGAATATTAATAATATTACTAGAATATTCAAATAAGGGCAATATCATTTTGTCACGGCTAGACTTAAGGATATTTAATCAAATAAAATCCTTTTAATTAATATTTTCTACATTTGCCTAGCATAATAATATCTTGTCTTTAATCATATTTGCATACAATCTTTCCAATCACATAAATTAAATATGCACACAATCTTCGATAATATTCAAGAAAATAATTATGATATGCATATAATCTTTCATATTTTCTTCATAATTTTTATTATGATTCTACTACTATATATTGCTTCTCTTTTCATGTGTTATATCTTTTGAATGCAACAACTTTATTTCTAATTTTGTGTTTCATCAAAATCCTTGTAATTACTAAGCAAGTCAACAAACGGCCCCTTTTTGATCTTCATTGATTTTATTGAGTTGCAAATGCAATGGGCCATGGGAATATAGATACGTCGGTAAATAACCACAAAAATTTGCAGACACGTTGCCACTGCATGCGCATTGTGGGCCTAATATGATCTTACACATGTTGCAAAACAAATTTAGTACGAAACGATCAGTAACAAACCTGTTTATAACGAAAATGCCAAAATTACAAGAATTGAAATGCAGATAAGTCGGTGAATAACCACAAAAATTTGTACAAGACATGCGTCCACTGCATGCGCATTTTGAGCCTACTATGATCTTATGCATCTTGCAAAATAATTTGTGTTCGGAATGATTCACCGAGAACGATATATTATACTGTACGTATAAAGTGGTTTTTAACAATGGGAAAATGCATTCAGAGTATTTTGCAAAGGGAAAGATTTCATTTGGGTTAGAAGTTAAGAACATATTGAATGTTGCTCTTTCTAAACTTGTATAACTTTGAGTGTTAGTTAATTAAGAAGATTCAAGTTTAGATGTTGATAGTTACAATTGTAGATAGGGGTGTTCATTAAATGGTCCGGGACCGGACCGACCCAAAGACCGGTGCAGACCGGACCGGACCGAGGTCTTTCGGTCTGATCCTCGGTCCTGTCCATTTCTGTTTTCGGTCTTCGGTCTGATCCGGGTTTGGACCGGCCGGATCGGTCATTGGACCGGACTGGACCGATTTGAATTAAAAAAACAATTTCACCCTATTTCCCCTGGTTAGCCTGTTACCGTGTTGCGTGTTGCCCTTTCTTCTTTCATATTTCTCACTTCTCCTTCTCTTGTTCTCGGTCTCCATTCTCCACTCCAGTCATCTTCTTCTTCTCTGCTCAATCTCTCATCTGTCCTCGCTCTGTACTTTGTGCCCTTCCTCTCAAGTGTCTGCTTCGCATCTGCTCTGCCTCTCGTCTCTGCGTGACTGCCTCGAGGCTTGATCTGCTCTCCTCTCCACCGGCCGGCGATCGGTGGCTTCCGCCTTCCAGTGTGGCATGTAATTTGGTTGAGGTATGCTTGGATTTGTTGATTGTATTATTTTGGGTTGTAATTTGAATTTTCTAGGGTTTTTGTGTGATTTCTTTTCTAGGGTTTTCAAAACTGAAATCTGAGATGTTAATTCGCCTGTGTTGCAAATTGCAATCGTTTGATGGCTATCGTGATATCAGATTTGGTACTTGAGTAAACGATGTGTCATTTGAAAGATGAATTGAAGTTCTCACTCTATCTTTGGTTGGTTTTGTGTTCGATTGCTCTGGGTTGTTGATTGTGGCCATTTTGGGCCATGAGTTCTTTGATTTTTCTAGGTCTTGACTATTGTGGCTTTTAGTTTGATTTATCGTTTACTTGGTCCGATTTCCTTTATTCCATTCTCAATCTCCGCCTCGTTCTGATTCATATGGTTCAGTGTTGGGTACACTGCCTGCTGCCACGATTGGACCGGTCCAGATTCGGTCCGGTGCGGGTTCTGACCGGTCCGATCCGATCTGGACCGTATTCCAATCGGTCTGGTCCTCGGTCCTCCCCCTAGCATTTTTCCGCTCCTCGGTCTAGCCGGTCCGGTCCCGGACCGATGAACACCCCTAATTGTAGATATGAAGATAGCTTGATGGACTGATGGTCATACTAAAAAAAGAATATGCACCAATAAAGGATAAGTAAGATTGTGGTAGTTCACAGCGCAAGGAGAGGAGTATGCACAAACTGACAAACACACTAGTAAAAAGAAAGTCGAGAGGATTTTCCTTTTAAATTGTAAGAGAAGGGTTGACCAAAATAACACTATGGAATGGGCTTATTAAATAGGATATAATATATTTGTAATTTACAGAGGACATGATCACTATGGGAGTTCCCGCACGTCTAGATTAGGATTATAATCATGTTTAGTAAATAATTGTTAACTATTTGTATAGTTGTATTGTGTTAACTGTTTGCAGTTACTGTTTTTGGGAGAAAATACTTAGTAAATTAGTAGTTTTTGAAAAAAATCTAAGAGAAAAAATTAATATCAAACAACTAATCTCAACAACTTAATAGAAAGAGTTTTTTGAAAATTAGCTTTTAAAGTTAATTCAAAAAGATATTTCACCAAACACCTTAGTTAGTTTTTTAATTGATTAAACAATTTATTTTGCCCCAAAAAACTCTTTTTTTATTAAAAAAACTCTGCAAAAAAAATCATTGTCAAATGCCTCTTACAATCCCTAGCTAGTGAAAAATTCTATGGTGATCAATTTTTTTAACTACTATAATTGATTAATATAAACTGTTGATTTAACAACAACAAACTTTTGGAACCCTTAGGGTTAAGGTCGATCAATTTAGGTTAAGCTGATTTTTTAATATATATATATATATATATATATATATATATATATATATTTTATTCAAAAATTCTATTTACCTAATATATGTGCGGATTTTTTACCAATTAATGAGTATATGTAGTTGTTAAAAAATCTTACTTAAAAAGAGAAAAATTCCTGTGCTTTCCACCATCTTTTAAAATTTTCATATCTTTCTTCTCTATCCTTTACTCTAGTCTATTATTATAATATCTTCATTGTGGCACTATCGCTAAAATTATTTAGTTTTTTTTTTATGACAAACTGCATTTTTATCATCTTATCAAATTAATGTGTTACTGTGTAAAGTAGAATATATGGGCCAAAAGGATTTGCATGTGGTTGATAATATTCTCTGAATGAATTATATAGACATCATCAAGTATATTTCGTAAGAATTTTAGTTAAATGTGTATGCAATTTGCTTTTCATTTCTTTTCCTTTGTTGTCTTGATGGAAAAAAAAATGATCTTAAAAGTAAATGAGTTTTAGATTCAGCATAATGACCTGTAAAAAGGAGTTTAAAAATTAAAGCTTGAAATTTTGAAGCTAGATGCTTTTTTAATTTAAAAAATTACATTAATTCTTATAATATTTGAAAAAAAAAACACTTTTAATTCCTTAGATATGACCCAAATTCAAAAGTTTAAGATTAGGGTTTAATATTTGTAAATTCAAACTCATAATAGAATGACTCGCATTCAACTTATCCCTCCAAATTGACAGGTCTGATGATGAATGTCCTCTTGTTTGCAAAGGGGGGATTATTGTGGCTTGGTCTTTTCATTGGCCCTACGCATCTAGTGCGTCTCCCCACCTTTCTAGTTATTGCTACTACTGTAATGTGTCTTATCTCAGTTTTTGAAATGATTAATTGCAATTATGTATCAAGTGAACTGTCAGTTTTTTTAAAAATAATATCTTCTGAAGGTCTAATTTATTGGTACAGTGCAGAGCATGATTCCATACTGATTTTTCATTTTTAAATATTTCTAAAATTCATTTCTTTAGAAACTGCCTTCGATTTGGGTGAAAAAACGTTCCATTATGCTCAGAAGCTTTAGGAGGACATTGACAAACTATTGGATGAGTAGTAGAAGCTCTCTGCATACTAGACCAATTTTAATCTGCCTACTGAGCAGATGTATTTTGCAGTTGAGAATAGGGATAGTAACGGATTGAATTCAAATTGGATGTTGGAATATCCGAATTTGAATTCGATTATATTTTGAATCCCAAAATTTGATCTGGCGGATTTGAAAGAACTTTTGAATCCGATTCAAGTTGGATTAGATCGGAGCTGGATTTAATTTGATCCGAATTGATTTCTTTTTTCCACAATAATTTTGCATTGTTTTGTTCTATCCAAACTTATTATGCCTACCTGTCGATATGAAAACATGTGCTTCCTATCATGCCAACCAACTAGTTGAACATTTAACACTAAATTAGAGGAGATTGATAATGAGACAAATGACGTCAATGTGCAATGATAGGGAGTTGAATGGTTCCCAGCTGGCCAACAGGAAAATTAGACTAACAGAGAGAGACAGAGAGAGAGAGGGGGGGGGGAGAGCTAGAGGGGCTAACCAACTAATAAGAGTTGATGTTAGGGACTTACAATTGAGTTTGGAGGACCTATTTTAGATTTGTAAAATAAAAAATTTAAAATTAAAAATCGGGCGGTTGGGTTTAGACTTTATAGATTGAACTTGAAGGGTAGATTTTGAATTTGTAAAGTTTTAGATTTGAATTTTAATTACTTAATAAAATAGTCGGATCGGATTGGATGTTACCTTCCTTACCGATCCGAATCCGAATCCGAATCCGACTCAGACTTGGATTATTTTAAACAGATTCAAATTTGAATATATTTTTTTCGGATTCGAATTAGATTATTCTGTCTCGGAATTGGATCGGATATGCCACAAATTTGGATATAATTGTCATCCCTAGTTAAGAATGTTGATTGTAACATCCATTTTGGTGTCGAGGATCTATGTAAAATGTCATAGGGTTTTTGGTTTTTTATTAGCCTACTGTGCTTGAATATTGTATATAGTTCATGAAGTAATATAATTTTTGCTGGTTTTTGGTTAGCCTGTTGTGCTTGAATGTTGTGTATAGTTCATGAAATAATATATTTTCGTTTGTTTTCGCATCCCCCCTTGATGTATCTGTCGAGGCCTCTAGTTATGACTCAAATTGAGAGTTCAAGCTTTCAAACCAAGGAAGACACAATCAAGGGAAAACAAGGGGAAATGGGCACATGAAATGATGGTTGTGAGGCATCAAGTTTGTGAGGGGGGAATGGAACATAGAATCAAGTGATTCTAAGTGAAAACCAAAGGAGAATTTGATGTACTTTGGTGTATAACACGGTGGGTGGATGAAACCAAGCTAACACTTCAAGAATTCAACTCAAAGCAAGCCTTAACCTCACGGTCACTAGGTGGAACGGTCGTGCCTAGGAGCACGGCCACACCGTCCTACTTTGCTGCCCACGAAAACTAGGAAATCCTAGTTTTGCACGGTTGAAGGCAATGGATGCTTGGCTTTGGTTCTAGGTCTTTTGTGTAGTCTAGGCCGTGGACATGAGTGGAAATAGAGATGTTTGAAGTGGAAATATGAGGGGATATGATGGAGATGCTAAGTGATAGAAATTAACTTAAGATTTCAAGCTAATTCCTCACTTGAAACCGTGTACATCAAGATAGGATGGATAGAACTAAACTTTAGGATTGGATACAGAAACACCACCAATCTTCAAGCTTAGGGCCCTTAACTTCGATTAAGATACAGGTGACACCACTTAATCTAGGTTAAGACTCACTTGAACACCACCTTAATTGGCCTAATTAAGGATAAGCAAGCAAGAGTTTGAAGGAAAAAAATACAAATGCTCTCAAATTGATTTTATCATTCAAGTATGGGTTGGTTCTTTGCCTTGGTCGTGTGGTGCCTTTAAATAGGCAGCAAGCAAGGCCAATTTGTCTAGCATACAAGCAAACAAACACCTCATCCTTTCCTTACTGGATAGGAAACGGATTAGGAACTAATTACATGCTGATTTTCCGAACTAGGATTACAAGCACACTTAGCTAATCTATTACATCAAAATATGAAATAAAACTATATCTAAACTATTAATACATCACTTAACACTTGATTAACTATTAAAACAACCAGCAAAGAAGACTAGAAAGCCATGTGCCCATCCGTCTTTTGCATGCTACTTTGCGGCTAGCCAATGAGAACAAGGCACCACATTGTTGCTCTGTCTTGCTTCCATTGGTTGTTCTTTCAAGAGGCAGTCAATCCTAGAGCACTTTGGGACGTGTGCCAAAGCTTGAGATGCGTGCCAATCAACTTTCAAGAGACGGTGGCGGGCTGGTTTGATATAGAATAAACCGGTTCTCATGAAGCGGGTTCAAGCAGTTTCTGGCCGGTTTTTGATGCATCAATTTAGCTTAACAAAAGTGGCCATGATTTGGATTTTAAACATGGAGGGATATTTTTAGGATGTGTATAACCCCACCCCCCAATCAAGGTTTGGATGTGTTTAAGTGGGGTAATTAAGCTCAAACTTTAAACCGTGCAGATTGGGGTGCAATCTGACCGGTTTGAGAAAATTCCTTGATTCTTCATCCTCTTGTGTGCAGGATTGAAAATCAATGCTTTGACTTGATTGTACACTTCATGAGGATTCCAAAAATGTATAATTACATGACCTAAGCCTTCATATAGCTTAACTTATGAGTTAAACAAAACCGTGCTTCTTCATGTCTTGCCGGACAGTTTTGACACCTTGAGTTTAACTGATGATTTGAACGATCAAATGAAGTCCAAATTGGATGAAACTTGATTTGTTGGAAAGCTGACATCTTGAACTTTAAATCCATCAAAAAATATCAGTTTTAACCCTTGAGGATGCATGTTGAATTTTGCTCTCAAAAACGCGTCAGTGCTGGATTCGAACCCTTGCCCTACAATTTTGAAGCTTATACAAAACTTGGATGAATTATTCATCCTTTAACCAGCATTATTAACTTACCTAATTGATTTTATTCATTTTAAAACAAAGGGGGTGGAGGGATATCCATCCCCCCCCCCCAAATTTCTTTACACAAGGTCTCAATTTTGTTTGAAAATAATAATAATAACCTTTTCTTCTGCAAAAAGTAATTTATAAGTTTCTTGAAACCGTATTTCTCGCTATTTGTATAGAATTCCTATATTTAAATCTTACTATGTTCTTTCTTTTTAATCTACTTATATGTTTAATTATTTTCTCTAGCTTTGTTAAGAGTTGTCTCCCCTATTGTGAGATTTTGTCTCTACAATTATGTGGGAGTGCTTCGTTTTATTTTGGTTGTGTGTTGTTTATGGTTGTTTCCTTTGTGATGTTTTGGATGAACAATGTAAAAGTTGCAACAAGACTCTTCAATGTAATTCAACAATTCAAGTACAATCTCTCATACAGGATCAATATTTTGTTTACGAAAACCATACTAAATCAACAAGTCTATAATATGAAAAAGAAAATGATGAATCTGTAGATCTCTTCCCCATGCTGTAATTTTGAAAACAACAATTCAAATGTGAAAACAGATGTTTAGTATGTACCAAGTTAAATTTAGTGAAGCTAGAATTTTATTTTTATAATGAAGATTGTATTTATTTTGTTCAAATTTACATTATAGATATTAGATGCTCCTTAATTTTTAATAAAATTATCGCTTTCTTTCTTACTCAAAAAACAAAATCTTGCTATATCCCACTAACATAAAATCTACACTTAGTGACTGTTATTGTACCTAGTAAAATCACACCATCAAAGACAGTGATCAAAATACATACATAATATTCAAATTAAAGCACTGGATTTTACAAGCAAGATATTGGCGCCAAAGCATGCATCATGATGCCATGACATGCTTCTTGTTTTGGTATGAACCGAGAAAAGATAATTATACACCAAAAGTAGATATAATCTTTAATCTGGCCCGGTCAAATTGACGCTGATCATAGCATCGCACTTCAAGAAAGCCTTCTTAAAAGATCCATGGTAATGTTACAACTTACAAGGGCATAATATCATTATTTTTTCCTGAGGAGGTGCATCATCATTATTATTATTATTATTATTATTATTATTATTATTATTATTATTATTATTATTTATTCTTTTTTCTTTCCAGCATTAATTTGGAGGGAAGAAGATGGCATGACAGCTACTGGCAGAGCGGAAGTGCCGCTCAATATCCTTGGGCACATTGAAGGCCGCCGTCAACACTTGTGGTGACAATGCTTTCCAAGCTGAAGTCTTCCCTGCCAATTGAGTGATCGATGGCCTGCACCACCCAAACCACACACAAAAATGTCAGTCGAACGGAGTTTCCTTAATTATTTCACATCAAATAAAACTTGGCATTTCGGCCAAGTGCAATATAATTAGATTTGAGTTAAGTGTTTGACATCAAATCAGACTTTGCATTCGGCCACTTACAATAATTAGATTTGAGTTAAGTGTTTGACATCAAATCAGACTTTGCATTCGGCCAAGGTACAATAATTAGATTTGAGTTAATTTCAAAGATGTAGGTCCTTTCTTTTCGTGAATTAATTTTAAAACATTAATTTTAATTTATTTCAGTTTATTTTAATTCATTTTAATTTATTTTTAATATTTTAATTAAGTTTAATTTATCACATAAAAAATTCAATTTATTTCAACAAATTTCAACCCACTTCAATCTACTTCAATCTACCTCAATTTATTTCAACCTACCGCGACCTACTTTATTCTTTTACCTACCCTAATTTACCTATGAAATGAACAATCCCGTAGTAATGTACATGATAACATGAATAGAAAAGATAGGCAATGCGTAGAGCTGAGTTGGGTCAGGGCCACTCATCACCAAAGTGATCCATAAAAAACTTACTTTTAGCCCTTTTTTTAAATGGAGCAAACTTACTGAAAAATATTTATATAATAATTATTGTTATATATAAAATGTTAATAAAAACTGTCTATCCAATTAATATTGCATGAATTAGTGTGACAGAGAGTTGATAAAAGTTTAGAAGGATGACTAAACCTAACTGGTTAATATGTTTTAATGGTCTGGCCCTTTATTGACCTGGTGACCCACTTGCCCCTTGGGGGCTCAGCCCATTGTCCAACTGTAGCAATCAAGCGACGGAAGAATAGGAGACGGAAGAAAACATACTCAGGGGAAGTGATGACAGAGAACCACTCCAAGCCTTCATCATCAGCAATCTGTGAGACCACAAAGAACCTAGGCACAATGAGAAGGTCACCAGCCTTAACAATAGCATCCAAGACCCTCTCTCCCTGAGCCCCAACAACCTGAACGCGGCCACTGCCTTTAACAATATAGGTGACTTGAAGGGCCGAGTCACTGGAGAACCGAGGAGAGCACAAAGCCCCCGGATCGAGCCAAACAAGTTCAGCCCCAAGCCCCATCTGACCCAACAAGGGCAAGTTCTTGGGGGTCACGACGACCAACCTCCCACCATTCTTGACATCGACATCAAGGGGAGCTTCCTCACAGTTGAACACCAAGCCATGGCGGTCCTCCTCCTTGGGCTCGGGCATTTTGGAGGACTCATCAAGCTTGGTCATCAGGGGTGCATCTTGGCTAGTCACCAGGGTCTTGACGACATCTTCAGGCAAGCCCCATGCTCTGGTTAAAAAGTCAGTTGAGAATCCAGTCAAGACTCCAATTGAACCGGTTAGGAAGAAGTAGGTGAAAACTCCGGGTGTGTGACCCGTTGAGGTACCACCCAAGAAGACGACGATTAGGTCAGTGTCTTCCTTGTTGTACCACCAGGAGACTCGCCCAAAAGGGAGAGCAACTGCATCTCCCTTCTTAAGGGCGACCACCTTCTCTTTGTCAGAGACTACCAACCCTGCTACCGCATCGCCTATGAATAACCAAAAAAAATAACTTTATACGATTTGCAGAATTCATTATTCCTACTTTCTCACATTAGTAGTCAAGTTTAGAAAATGTGTAAACATAGTATGAAATTCATTCACATTATTGAAATGGGTAAAAGCAATGTTAAAGTTTGGGAAAGTAAACTTTGATAATAATATGGGACTAGACAAGAGTATATTTCTGACAATGAATATGGAACGAAGGCAATAATATTGATAAGATTAACAATAACTTTTAGTGTGAATCCTACCTATAGGAATGAAGATAGATGTAATCAAGAAGATTGATCAAAATAATAAATGAAAATTTTGAGATAAAACTATATTAAAAGATTGTTGCACCTTGGAGGACATAGGCAAGTTTAGATGAATCAGCATAGTGAGGGAGAGCAAAGCCATCCTTCTTAAGGCAAAGTTTGGCTGCACCAATATTGCATTCAGCAAGAACGGGAAGCTTAGAGGGATCCCATAACTTGTAGAATCCAGCTTCACCGCTGTAGAGCTCCGTCATCTGCTTCTTTGTGTCAATTTCCATCTCTCTCTGTCTCTCAGTGTTGGCGAAGATGATTTTTTTCTTTGTGGAGATATAGAGGGGGCTGAGGGGGTATTTGTATTCATAAATTCTTATGCGACTTTGAGAGGGACCACCCATAGGTCCTATCCAATGAGATTTTGGAGGTGTTTGACAAATAGATTTTTGAAGAGTTTTTGGATTAAAAAGAATTTTTTGATCAAAATTAGCTATTTGATCAACTAAAAAAATTAATACGGGTGTTTGGTAAACGAGTTTTTTAGAAGGGTTTTTTGGATCTAAAAAGTTAATTTGAAAAAAATAATTTCATGAGCTTTTTGGAAAAACTTTTTGAAGAATTAGCTTTTTGTCTCACAGCTTCATCAGAAACAACTAATTTTATCAAACAGTTTTTCAACAAACAGTTGATTCAAATAACTAACTCAAATAGCTAACAGTTAATACAAACAGCTCATAACTGTTTATCAAACAGAGCATTTGAATTTTTAAAAAAAATAAATAGTTTATACTGTAACTAACTCATAGGGATGGGCATGGAGAGGGTATGCCCATACCTCAATTTTACCCAGAAATATTATTGCCCATCCCATACCCAAATCATTGCTCTTGCTATTTGTGTGAGTACTACAATATGGGTAATACGGTACTAATACTAATACCTACATGGATATTGTTTATATGGGTTACTATTCTTGGGTATTCAAGGATTTGTATATTTATAATCAAATACTCATATCTACAAGTAAGGAATAGACAATTAGGAGAAAAATTCAACTTTTATGGTTCGAATCAAGATCTGAATATCTGATAAAAAATATTAAAAGAAGTCCAAATCTAAATTTTGAGCTCTGAATTCCTTTATGTCATTAACATTTATGTCTACCAGGACAATTCATTTAATATTTTTCGCTATTAAAACAATTCAGTTGACATTTTTTAACAATTAAAACAATTTCAACGGTTTGAACTGAAACTTTATTGTATAGTGAAAAAGATTAAAAGAAGCTTAAATATGAATTTTGAACTCCAAATTCTTTCATTTGATTAACATTTATCCCCACTGCGATAATTGTCATAAATGTCAATTAAATTGTTGTAGCGGAGAAAACGTTGATCAAACGAAGAAATGTTGAGTTCAAATTCTAGAGTTGAACTTATTTTAATTTTTCCCATCCAAAAATCAGGTTCTGATCTACAACATGAAAATTGTTTCATTGGTCAAAAATGTCAATTCAATTGTTTAAGGGGGAAAAAATGTCGGCTAAGTTGTTGTGTAGAGATAAATGTTTACCAAATGAAAAAATCTTGAACTCAAAATTTGAATTTGACCTTTTAATATTTCAAATCGATAGTCAAATTTTGATTTGAACTGTTGAAGTTAAATTTTGCTCTCAAATTTGGGGTGGCATGATCATATAGGAAGAAATTAAAATGTGGTTCATAACAATTTTAATTATTATACAAAGATATTATTATCTTTTTAGACATCATTATTAAAAATACCCTACTATTCATCAAATACTCACCTTAGTTATTGTCTTCTTGAATGTGAATGTTACAATACAAACTATATCTAATAGTGGAAACTCTATTGGTAAATTGCATGAGTATATATATAATACATGGAATTTTACGATTATAAAAATTAGTGACGATGAGGCACCTTTGTACAATCTATACATCGGTATATGAGCATAAATCACTATTCCACTATTCAATTCTACCACCTTCTTTTTTTTTTTCAATTTTGCACAGCAAACAATAGTTTTGGGCTAGTGCCTGCAACTCTGCAAGGCATTGTTTGTCTTGTATCTTATGACAAGATTCAATCATTCGCTAACGACAAAATGTTAATCTTTAATTAAAATTGCTAGAAACCACCACATGGGGTGGGTTAGCGCAAATTAAGGAGAACTGACAAAGATGGCAGTAGCACAGATTTACTACTTCCAAGACACTAGTCACATTAGTGCACTATCTGTTTGCACAGTTAATATAAGTTGGTTTAAACAGTTTGATATGTATTCTTCTTAAATAAAATCTTCAATTCGAGTTTCATAGATAAAGAAAATCTGATGAGAGTTCTAGCTACCTGTTATTTGGTCAATACTAATTCGACTGCAGCGAAATAGAGGCTCCAAGACCCCAGAAACCAAAAATTAAAATTATTAGAAAAATTACTTTGTGATTAATTTTTTGTCTCGCATATTTTTAATCTAAAATGAGCCTTCTAAAAATAGTTTTTGTGATTGCACTAAAGGCGTGTTCGGCAACAGCATTTTCGGTAACGTTTGACGTTTTGACTTAAGGCGTGTTCGGTAATAATATTTTGGATAACGTTTGACATTTTGACTAAGTCAATACACTCATCAGATAATTTTTAGTGTTCGATAACATAGTATTTTGACTAGCATTTCAAGTAGCGTTTTAAGCTTCGTTCCTAAAAAGCTAATAATATTAACATTTAGCATTCAAAAGTAGCGTTTCATATTTTTCGACCAAAAAATATCATTTGGAAATTATTCATATTCTTTTATGTCAATTTACATTTATCAGTAAACGCAATAGCTAAATTTACCGAACACATTTATTTCAATTGTTTATCTAAACAACTATCCGCTAACAGCTAAATTAGAACCGCTATCTGCTACCGGAACCACTATCCGCTGCTTGAACTACTAATTTTGCCAAACAAGGCCTTAGTCAATACACTCAGTAGGTAATTTTTAGTATTCAATAAACTGTTGTTTTGACTAGCATTTCAAGTAGCGTTTAGCGTTTTAAGTAGCATTTTTTAGAAGCTAATAGTATTAACGTTTGACATTTAAAAGTAGCATTTCATATTTTTTGGCAAAAAAATATCCTTTAAAAATTTTATTTTTGAAAATTATCTATATCTTTTTACGTTAATTTACATTAATCAGTTAGCATAACAACTAAATTTACCGAATACATTGACAAAGAAAAAACACAGATGGAGGCTTTGGAATATTGAGAACGTGTTTTTATTGATTCAACTCTTCTCTTTCCCTTCATAATCAATATGATACACACACACACACACACACACACACACACACACACACACACACACACACACACACACACACA
>JACYFF010019584.1:108235732-108246481 GCA_017589665.1 Selenicereus undatus | reverse complement strand
GGGCTCGGGCATTTTGGAAGGATCAGAAAGCTTGACTATGCCATTGGCGGATTGTTTGCCAACAAGGGTCTTGACTACATCCTCAGCCAAGTCCCAAGCCCGGCTCACAAACTCAGTTGAGAATCCGGTGAAGATACCATTGGAACCAGTTAGGAAGAAATCAGTGAATTCACCACGCTTGTGAGCCTTGGAGGTCTCACCCAAGAATAGGATTGTTAGTTCAGTGTCTTCCTTGTTGAGCCACCAGGTGACCACCCCAAAAGGAAGGGCAAGTGCATCTCCCTTCTTGATGGAAATCACCTTCTCGTCTTTCTCAGGGAGAACAATTCCAGCTACTCCATTCCCTATTTTACCACCCAAAAAGAAGGGGGAAAAAAGATTTCAACATCATGGAGATCATACTAAAAACCATCAATGAGTAGTCACAAGGGTTTAAACCATTCACATCAAAGATTTTATCCCTAAAAAGTTGAACTAACCCGCATTGACTAATATTTCATCATCACAGAATTCACTGCCAGTAGATTGTCACAATTTACAGTCTTGCATAAAAAATAACCTCTGATAAGCATACTAGAATACAATAACAATCAACAAAAATCAGATGCCAATAACTTTTTTAAAGATGTCTGACTTTTTCCCCCCTTTTACTTGATAGGTCAAATGATCACTTCCATAGATTGAAGCATGCCTTCGCACTATCAATTCACAGGAACAAAAAACCCTTCATTTTAAAGGTCAAGGCAGCATCATAAACAACAATAACATCGCTTTCATCATTCACAAAATCCCCAAAGAAATTGGTTTCCCCGAACCAACAATCAAGAAGATGAAACCCACAAGAAGTCAAGGAATCAAAATAACCAAAATTCATGCCCATTGATTTCAAGAATAATAAAGAACGAAACAAAACAGCATCATCATGGATAATTCACCAAAACCCAAAACAAAAATCACTTCACTAAATCAACAATCAAGAAGATCAAATAAATCCCACAAAGAGTAGACTACAAAATCAAAGAAAGCTCTCAGAAAAAAAAGAAAAAAGATTATACCTTGGAGTACATAAGCAACTTTAGAAGAATCTGAATAACGAGGAAGAGCGAAGCCATTCTTCTCAAGGGAAAGTTTGGCAGCCCCAATGTTGCCTTCACGAAGCATGGGAAGTTCAGAAGGTGCCCATGAGTGGTGGGACCCACCTTCACCTCCATAGACCTTCTTTGCCAGCTTTGGTGTCAAATCAATCTCCATTTTTCTCTCTCTTACTCTCTTGGAATTCTTTTCAACGAACAATTGTTGGGTTGAGCAGGGATGTGATGATCGGAGAGGTGGGGGGTTGTATTTATAGGAGGAGGAAGCGGCCTTGATTCTTCTTAGAATATTGGAGGCTGTAAGAGTTTGAGGAAACCTTGGATTACCGTTGCAGTGAATGCGTTTTATTTTAGATAAAGAAGGATTTCTCTGTTATATCGCGTTTGAATGAAATTGGATTAACTTTCAGATAAATGTAGATTTGAATAGAATTGGCTTTTTTCTTGCAGGAGCAATTTCATTGAATTTGATAATTTTGGATTAGATTTTGGATAAATTTGGATAAATTCTTTTTTAACATAATAAGATGAAAATTTTACAGATGAACTTAATCAATAACTTCATCTTATAGAAGTAATTCTATTATTTTGACATTTTTAATTAACTTTTGGATGAACATGGATAAATGGGTTTTTTTTTTTGTTTTTTAAATTGTGGGTTTCTTTTTGGTGCAATTGATAAGTACCTCTTCTTGGATCAAGATGTGATTAGCACATTAAATAGGATTGTTAGTTTTTGTTGTACTGTAATTGCATATTGACATGACAGTATCTATCAAATAGCATTATACAGTACATTATATTAACATTTTATTGGACTAAAAAAATTTGGATGTAGATATCAAATAGTCTATTCACATTTTTTGTACGTGCTAAAAAAAAATTGTTTGATTAACATTGTCTTCCATGGAAAGTTATCTATTAATTTGGATGTTGATATCTTTCCAATTGTTTTTGATATATATCCTTTGTTTTTGTCAATATGTTTTTTAATGAAAAAAGGGAAGGATTCCCCTTCCAATAATTGATTGTTTCATCAACCTACCCTTTGAGTAGAAAAGGTTGTTGGGTTTCAACTTTCAAGTCCTTTTGCACTCCCAGAGCATGGTGGAGTCTTCACAGTAGTTGCCCCTTATGGGTTAGTAATTTACAATTAAACCATAGCTTATAAAAAAAATATGCCCTCTCCCACATCACACAGTAGGGTAGTAATATATGTCTTACCGTCTTGTCTCATCATAATTAACATATTTTATGATTTAAAATCACAAATTTTTCAATGATTAATTTTAATTATGAATTGCTAACCTTAAATATTCGTCGGCTACGTAGATAAAATATTAAATCATACCCTAATCGCACTAACCCTATCCGTAAGTACATATGATGCGCGTATTTTAGAAATGTGATAAATTATGAATAAAAAGATAATTTTATATAATTTATAAGTTGTAATATGGTTCTACTATTCGATGCTACCATTTTTTTCAATTTAAAAACATAATAGTATAAATTTTAAGTCAAAACAAGACACTTATGAAGTGTCTTGTAGCAAAACACTTATCATTTTGCTAAACTGTATTCAACGTGAAATTTAACTTATTATTCAGTGGAAAAGAATTTAGAAAAAATAAAACTTTAATTTTAATATACAAGATAATTTCACGAGAGTTGGTTTTTTACCATAGATTTCAGATGAGATTGTCCCTCTTAGGGGTGTTCATCGGTCCAAACCCGGACCGGACTGGGTTGGACTGAGGATCGAATAAGAGGGAAGTTTGGACCATGGACCAGACCGAAAAAAACGAGACCGGACCGAGTTGTCAACCTAGTAAATTTTAACAGTATGAACATCTTATATTTATTTCAATATGAATAATTTCAACATATTTTCAACATGAAAAACAAATCAATATTCTTGAACGTTTGAGAAATTATAAGTTGTAAAAGAAAATTAAAATTGAATAAGTAAAAGGTCGGCTTTCAAATTTTTTTTTATTTAGTCCTCGATCTAGAGTGGTAGACCGGATTGGACTGAACCGAAGACCGAATAAAAAAAAATTGTGGATCATGAGCTAGACCGAATTCACTTGGTTCGGTCTGGTCTAGACCGGTCTTCGGTCTGGTCCGAGTTTAGACCGAATAATGAACACCTCTAGTCCCTCTCATGTCTACTAATTAAAAACTTACTTATTATTCAATGGAAAAGAATTTAGAAAAAATAAAACTTTAATTTTAATATATGAGATAATTTCATGAGAGTTCGTTTTTTACGATAGATTTCAGATGAGATCGTCCCTCTCATGTCTACTAATTAAAAACTTACACAGATGATCCAGTAAAATTTAGCATTACTCCATACAAATTAATTATTCATACCACAGGTAAAAAACATCCATTATGCATGACAGCATGAGTCAGTTTCTTCCTGTTTAATTATTCATGAGACTAAGGTGAAGTGCCAGAATCAACCATACAGAATTCAAGCAAATACTATACCCAGATGTATGGCAAACGAAATTCAGAGTTCTGTTTCCCCTTTTGATAGTTTGAAAGGGAAGCAGTCGCAAATTAGCAATACGATCTAATTCGCCAGCAAATCTGGAAACCCAAATCTTCCATTCACATTGAACGAGTTTGTCATCAACTTTCAAGTATACATTTGCTCATCAGCTCTAACAAAATGCTGATCTCCGCCTCTCTCCTCTGTCAGACATAAAGCAAGACTAACCAAGAACCAATCAACTTCGCCTGTTCTCTAAACACCTGTTTCCATGTGGAGAAAAGAAAAAACAAAAAAGAAACTCTACCGACTATTCAATCAGTATCGAGCTCAGTGCCCAACTACCACCACGACAATCACTCGCCGTTGAAAGATGGCCAAGGTCACTGGTTGACCTCAATTTGGAGCCAAGGTATCCTTGACGAAGATGTAGAAAATACCTTCCAACTCACGGATTCCCTTTCAATGGAGCAGACTCCTTAGCCTCCAGGTCAACCGGAGCTGGTGAGGGCTTCTGGGTGCCCCGAAACAAGCTTTTTGAATAAAGTGAACCAAACACAATAACCTGATAGAAAAAACAATGTATCATCAACAGATGAAAAAGCTGAAATTTGGTATGAGATAAAGGTAGACATTAATCAAGGGAACTTACAGCTCCAACCCATTGCAAGGGACTCAAGGGATGAGCAAACCATAAGCATGAGAGCAGGATGCTGAGTAGCTACATTCATAGAAAGCACTAGTTTAGCACACTAGTCATTCATTGTATCCATGGTAGGCGGCCCCTATCCACAAGAAGGGGGGTGGGGGGCTACACAACAATGTATAAATGCAAATTTCACCTGTCTAGTGGTCATTATGGTAGCAAATGTGAGAGCACCAAATGTTCGAATTGTGTAAGAAATGAAGAACTGACTAGCTGTGGCGACCTGCATTTACCAAAAAGTGGAATATAGAAGACGAGAGATAATCAGAAAAAAGTACCTCAAAAGTGGTTTCTAGTTAGTCTTAGAATTCCAATTGCGAGCACTGGGAATTACAAGGTTCTTACAGTAGAAAGCAATGCAATGTCATACAAACAGTCATTATGTCTATAAATAAAATCAGCGGCTGCCATAAGTTGCCCCTGCAATACAAGCCCTGCCACAAAGCAAAGGACAAAGTCCATCAATCAATGGGCACATCAGATGCACAACATATCACAATCTGGTGAAGCAAACTTACAGAATACAGAATAAAAAGGATAATAATGCTACAGCCCTGTCCAATGCTATAAAAACTCGTGATCATCAAATAACGTAGAGAGTTCGTGCATTCAGTCACAATCCACTGAACACACCAGATGGCACATGGTATATAGTGACTGCCTTTCTCACCAAACTTTTGGGATGATTCTTGAGTTAATTCAGCGTTCTCAATCTCCCAAACATTAACATTACAAGAAGTGTGAACTTTGAAGCAACGGAACAAGAAAACATACCGGTTAAGCTCAGCACACAGGAACATAATGTTGTGTAGAATATTTGGTTGTGTATTTCCATGTTGTATCCTCTAAACAACTTATCTTGGAAAGTGCTTGTAAAACCATCAAATCTGCACCATGGAAAACCAAAAATGCACGATTTTCAACCATTTCTGTCATTGACTAAAAAGATATGAACAAGCATCAGTAAAACAATACAACACAAAATAAAATACAAATGAAAAGATATGTTGAATGGCAATGACGGCAACAATGACCAACTATATACGCCATCCTAGTGAGGTTTAGCAAGGTCAAGTATGCTACCTTACCCCCAACAACAGTTGCTAGAAAGGAGATCGTTTTAGATAGTTTCATATGCATCAAGCAGTAAGAATATGTAAACAAGGGTACATAATGCAGTAGATAGGCCTAACTCCTGAGAGACCACAATGGCCATCCCTAAGGAGGGGTGATGACATAGAAGTATGCAGAATGCTCCCCTCTGCAAATTGATATGCTCCTCTCTCCAAATCTGTTCTCACTCCCAATAAATCCCAAAGAAGAGTAAAGTGGCAATGACACTGGAGAATGCAACACTTCCCATCTATGTCTTCATATTTCCAATATTTTACCATATTCAGTCCAGATAAAAGGAATAGGGCAACAACTACGCCAACTGAAGCCAACAAATGAATTAAGAAAAAACCATAATTGCATCTGATCAAGTCCATTTAGATGATTTTGCATACAAGAAGCAGTCGGCATAATTCCAAGAAGAAAAAATCTACACAAATAATTTCACAATTCATATATAAGATTTCAAATGTAAAATCATGCATTTACTTCAGAAAACAACTGAACGCCCTGCAATTCCCCAGGATGCACAAAAAGGGCTCAAGAAAAAGAAGTTAGGATCGTCAAGTACTGTAGTACAAATGGTAATATGCCTAGTAGTATAACTGTTGCATGCAAACACTCAAAGGAAACCATAAAGCAAAAGAATCATAAGAATAAACCATGGATTAAGAGCAAAATTAGTACCCTAGATAGCCAATCATAAGGGAAACACCCCAAACTGTACTCTCTCTCCCTTTGTTATAGGGGCTGATATCACCATCAGACTGCATTTGAAAGAAGGAACATAAATAAACTGGCTATAGAAGAAGATACAGACAAATAAGTGACAACCATCCTGTTGCCAGATGTTGAAGTCTTCAAAAAATGGAAGGGGAGTAAGGAAAGGGTATTAAAGGAAAATGAGAACACGTCACAAATAGTCAATTAAATTGACAGACACACAATGACTTCGACAAAATCATACTCGCAACTTACAGGAAAGAGAATAAATACAGAACATCCCATGGTTACGAGGACAGCCCACAAATAATCCAGCCCTTTGTATCTTTTTTGCATAATTAAAGTACCCCATACCTGCAAGCACAGTGAAGAGATTAGTAGATCAATCTGCAGCTAAGCATGCTAAAGCACAGGACAACCCGTAGGGGGGTGACACTTATACTGTTTTCAGCTGTCCACAAAGTGACTAGTAGCCCCATTCAGAATAATAACACAATGAACCTAGTTGCAAATCTCCATCTCCATATAAAAAAATAAAAACGATTTAAGAATGGCGACAAGCAGGCAGACCCCTATAATCGCTAGGACTTCTTCCTCCACATGAACTAATGGAGCTCCATCTTGAGGAAACAATAACCAATAAGCAAATAGATCATGCCAATTGTGCCAAAAGCGACTTACCATAACAGGAATCATTTTTGCACATTTTGCAAGAGTCTGAACTGGAAAACTGACATATTTAAGGGCCTAGATAGACAAAGAGACCGATTAGAACTATGATAACATTCTCACTTCTCATCAAAAACAAAGTGGTCATTCTTTTGAACTAATCGATGTAAAATCCCTTGGCTCATGGAAGCATGAGTCTACCTCATACTGGCACGTCGTAGTAAGAATATTTGTCACTGAGACCAAGCAGTATTTATAAACAGGGGCAGCAGGATCCAAAGCCTTCTTACTCGCCTGAAGAAGGATAGAAACATCAGGCTCAGGACATGAGAATTAGTGCTGTTTTGGTCAAAATATGAGAAAACTGCACGGAAAAGTATAAATGTAATATCAAATTTGTAGATGGTCAAGAACGAAGAGGCTACCAATAGATCTCGACAGCTCAATCACATCATTACCAGTAAAGCACCAGCAGATACAGCTGATGTTGTTATGCGATTGCAGAAGACCAGGAATAGTGAATATTTAAAATACTCCTTTTCTGGTCCATAGGGGACTCTCATGATCTTTTCCTGCATGAGGGTAAACTGTTAGTTCAATGCATCGAAAACTAGCATGATACAACATTCTTCAATTCCAACAAGTTGGCTAAAGAACTAAAGAAGACAGATTGGAAATGTGGCAACAACAACGGATCATGAATGAAGGCATTAGAGAGACAGGAGAACTGAAGAATGCTTGTTGATGTTTTGTCTATAAATATGTGCCATATTTTTGTTGTTTCCTTTATCAACATAGAGAAAGAGGATAAAAGGCAATGAAAACAGGATAGAGGACTACTCTCAATGATATGAATAAAATCGGTTTCTCCTTTTACAAAATCGGTTCTCGCCCTCGTAGGTATGGCCCAAATAACATCTTCCTTTGCTTAAAATCAAAGGACACTTTCGTATGGTTTGGGAAAGACCCATACATAGGCAATCTTGCGCTTGCAGCACTACTTAAAATCAAGTCCAACCTAAATAATAAATTTCTTAACTCAAAGCAATCAGCCTAAATAATTTGGGGAGAAGCATACATTGCACATATCTGAAAGCGTGAGTTTGTCCCTCTGCGACCTAAACGCTCACCGAAATCATCAGCAAACACACCTACTGTGGGTCCTGCTTTCGTGTGGTTCGGGGAGACCCATAAGCACTACTTAAAATAAAGTCCAACCTAAGTAACATATTTCTCAACCTCAAGCATTCAGCCTAAATAATTTAGGGAGGAGCATGCATATCTCAAAGTGTGACTTTGTCCCTCTGCACCCTAAACGCTCACCGTAATCGTCGCCAAACACCTTCCTTCCTTCCTGTACCACCAATTTTCCTCCCTAAACATCCTCTCGAAACTTCTTTGTCATTCCAGTGCCTCAACCAAGATTTGGCTTTCGTAGAAATTGATGCAACGTCCACTCATTAACAATATCACATCAGATCACTTGATTAAAGCTGTAGGATTAGAGAGGATTAACATCCCAAGAGGTAAAAGAGGGAAGGGACGACCAAAGAAGAGTTTGGACGAGATGATTAGAGATGACTTGAAAGTTGTAGGGTTAGCGGAGGACATGGCTCATGATCGGAGATTATGGCGAGATAGGATTAAAATCTTAGTTCGCAGAGAGTTAACCTCGTAGTTGGTCACTCGGTTGCAGGTTTTTTTTTTTTTCGTATGTCATGTTTACATGCAGGTAGTTCATGCGTCTCAAAAGAGACCTTGTTTGCCTACCTCTGTTAGTTAAGGTGCAGTATCTGCCTCTGCCTTGTTGCACTTGTGTTTACATAGTTACTGCCACCTAATTTTTTCTCCAGAGAATATTTTCGCAAAATCCCTCTTCTATAAAATGTTTTCACATAATCGGATTTTTGTGGGTCTCTTGAAATCAACCTCTTTACGAACAGGATTGCCGATAGAGGTAAGTTTGCCTACATATGAATCTCCCCAGACCCCATGAAAGCGGGACCCACACTGGGAGTTGGTGGTGGAGGTGGTGGTGTTGTATCACTTGATTAAAGCTCATATACACGACAACATGTTTCCGACCTTAACATTCGAAGACACTGACCGTCGCCGACTACATCAATCATAAAATGGCATGAAATTTAACGCAGACCAGCATAATAGACCCAGTCAACAATGGATTTCATAGAAAACAATAATAAACAAGGTTCACGATTAATTTGACTTGATTCTTCATTTTGAAAGTCAATGCATGAACAAATGTTATTCCCTTGAATTGGAGAAGGAGACTAGGGTTTGCATTACGGACCTGTAAGACACCATAGATGACGAGAGTGGTCATGATTCCGGCGACGGCGAAAACCCCTTTCAAAAGCCGGTTCTCTTTGACCGCCACCACCGGAGACTCCATTTTCAAACTCTTGTTCTACAATCACTCACTGCATCCTTCAAACTATCAAAAATCGAATGGATTGAGATCCAGGGAACAAAACCCTTCTTCTCCAGGTAAGGTTAAACCCTGAACAACAGAAGAAACCAGCTCTCTTCTGATAAATCTGGGTATACCTAGAGAGAGAAAGAGGTGGATCGAGCAGTGCGAGTCAGATGGGGAGACCGGGAGAAAGAGATAGAGAGAGAGTTTCGAGGTTTTTGGTTTTGACTCGCCGTCCCGATTACGCCGGCGAGTTTTTTTTTTGCCCCCTCCTTTCTCCCTCTGTCTGTCTCCTTTTTTCTTTTGGGTTTATGTTCTCTTTTTTGCTTTTCCATTATTCTATTTTGCCACGTCGGAATTTCATTTGCAAAACACCACAATGTGGACTCCACTCCTTTTGGCAAATTAGCGCGCACTATGAAGTTTTGGAAGCAACAGACTGGAAACGGAGACCCCAAGTTTGTACTTGACTCAGAGCGTTCAGGAAGGAAGATTCCTTGTTGCTACTGTCACTTTGAACATGAGCTTGGTCGCTAATAGTTAAAGTGTATTGACTAGTTTAAAATAGAGTAAGTAAGTGAGAGGATCAATAATAAAATCAGTCAATATTATATCGGTTGATTAAAGCATGTTGGTCGAATAGGACATGTCGTCACATTAGTGACCCGGTTTGATTATCACAATTTTTTGGGAATTTATCTATCATAATTACTTGTTACAATAGGCTAAATTTATTACCAACAATTTATTAGTACTGATTATTTTACATTGAGATTTTTTTATGCATGTTTACTCCATTTCAATAAGGTAGAAAAAGAGTGCACTTTGAGTTAAATTGATCCTGCTCATTTATTCACTGGAAAAGTCTAATCTAACTCACTTTATTAATGGATCATTGATGGGCCTGCCCAACCCATTTTGTTAGTAGTCGCTCATTGCCCACCCTTACTATAAACATTTTGGGTCATTTTGGGTTTATATATGCTAATATAAACTAATGAATTTAAGCAACTTAAGCATAAAAACGTAATGACTCCTCCATATGTAATTTCATAGGAAGGAACATAAACATCAAAGGAGTAGCCAAATTAGTAAATCACACTGGCATGCCTTATATTAAGGGCCTATTTATTTTCAGCATTTTGTAGCTGCCACCTGCTCTAACCTGTTCAAACATGCTCCAATCTTTTCTAACCTGCTCAAATCTACTTAAACCTGCTCAAATCTACTCCAACCAGATCAAAATTGCTCGAATTAAAAATAGAAAGTATGAATCTATTAGAGCCAGTACAGGTCTTGCTCACCTTTGCTCGATGAGCAACGTCAAGTGCAAACACATGCCAAGCTTTGACCAAGCGAGATTTGATTGAGCTGTGCTCAAACTTTGCCGAATCGTGACATTAATTTGTAACAAAGTAATATATATAATTTTTATAATGTAATTTTAAAATATAACATGGAAGTAATATTTCGTAATTTAACTTCTTTATATATATATATATATATATAT
>JACYFF010019584.1:108186138-108235332 GCA_017589665.1 Selenicereus undatus | reverse complement strand
TTTTTTAATGATACTACCAATATACAAAATTTATAAATATCTTATGAACACAACATTTACATAAACATAAAAACATAATATAACGACGTAAATTATATTTGAGTTTCGATATAAAATATATATTATTATAGATGACCATACATTTGTTTATATTAAACATTATTTACTTAAAATATGAATTTATTTGAAGAGTTGTATTCAATTTTGTCATTTTTTTTTTTTGTTGTTATACTTTGCTTATTCGGTCAAACTAATGTTCATATAAAAAATCACCTCAAGTGGACAAAATTTTATTCACCAAATTTATGGGGATCAATATATTTTATTATTGTGTAATTAACTTAATTACTTATTTATTTTCAATAAGTATATTATTTTAATATTATTATTTTTCATCCAAAACGTTCATTGTAAAACAAATTATACTATACAACTCTTCTGTAATTCAACAACTCCTTATATCTATCCTTATAACTCCTTACAGCTTCTTACATCTTCGTGCCGCTCTTTACATCTCCTTACAATTTCTTACAACTCTTTATAGCTCATTACATTTATTTATCTATCTAAAATACTAAATAGAATGTACTTAACTGCTATTCCAAAACTTTGAAAATGAACAGGCCATAACAGAGGACCGCCGTACCGTGGAATGAAAGGGCCCATTAGTCAAGCTCTGTTGCAGGATGCTGCAGCATTATCATGAACAAGGTATCAACACCACAGAAAAACTAGAGGATAGGCTTTACGTTGGTGGATGTTCTCAAGTTTCAATTTCACAAATTTGCAAAAACATCAGGCATTGTTCTTTGAATTCGCAGTCGGAGAATCCCAGTGAGCTCAGATGGGCTCCATTCCCTGCACTCACCCTCTGTTTCATTATCTCTCCTCCCCTTCCAGGTAATCACAAAATCACCCTCAAATTTGCTTGCTTTCTTCTTCAAATCCCCCCCCCCCCCCAAAGAAAAAAAGGGAAATAAAATCAAGTTTCAAGTATGTGGTTGCTCAAATTAGTTAGTTGTTTTAACTAATTTTGCAGCAAAGCTACATCCTTGTTGGTCCATCACAAGCAGCGATGGTGGAAGTTGAGTTGTTGGGCAAGTAGTTTTGGCATATCTGGGAATGTGTTTGACAATGGGGATTCATTTACGGTAGAAAATCAAAATGGGTCACTGAAGTCTGTGCCTTTTGGCACATTAGATGCTGAGATTACCCCAGAAACTACTGATTTTTTTGTTAGTGATGCTGAAGGTGACCCTGATTGCCCCACCAAGGGTTTTCCTTCCATTGAGCAGGCTATTGACACCCTTAAAGAGGGGAAGGTAATAACTTTGGTCTGCCCATATCCATCAATTGTGGATTTTAAAATTGCGTTCTATGTTCTGTAATATTTTTAGTGGTTTTATTTTATGCATATAAAATAAAATAAATTACAACTAACCCTTCAAAATCAACCTCTTTCCTTGCAAATGGACTTCACTCGATCTAGGTCCCTAACTCCATATTAGGTGGTGCCGGTAATGTGGTGCCGGTGGACTTACAGTGATGCCAGTGGTTCAGCCTAGTTTAGCCGCCTGGTATGATTGA
This sequence comes from Selenicereus undatus, assembly GCA_017589665.1. Lineage (NCBI taxonomy): Eukaryota > Viridiplantae > Streptophyta > Magnoliopsida > Caryophyllales > Cactaceae > Selenicereus > Selenicereus undatus. The sequence goes on along the minus strand of JACYFF010019584.1, from coordinate 108,233,745 downwards.
GTGATTGACAATAGCCAAGTGTGCTAAATGAGGCATTTTTTGGGTCAATCCTAACCAATAAATAAGTCAGCCTATCTAGGTTCGGTCAAGCCCAAGCGGAGGAAACTTCTTGTTGGCCACGGCTAACTCTAGCTATAAATTACAATGTAACTATGTCTGATATCCCAAATATACAACAGTGGCATTCAATGTGTAGTGTTTGTCACTAGGACTTGGGGATGAATGTTGATGTGTACGAATTCGGTCGCATGTGCTTCCAGTGGCTACTTGCACATATTCTTATTTGTTTTTGGTCTGGTATATAATGTTCAAGTGTCCAATAAGAGTATAAGTAACATAGCATGCAGTAAGTTATTCCATTTTGTGGAGTTGACAACTTTTTGGGACTGCCAGTTTGTGATAGTTGTAGATGACGAAAATGAAGTTGAAGGCAATCTTATCATGGCAGCCTCCTTAACAACTCCTGAAGCTATGGCCTTTATGGTCAAACATGGTTCCGGCATTGTCTCAGTGGGAATGAAGGGGGATGATCTTGAGAAACTGAAGCTTCCGCTTATGTCACCTGACAGTGAGGATGTGGACTCCTTGAGCCCTACATTTACAGTTACTGTGGTATGAGCCTCAATTCAACTTTCTGCGTGCTTTAACCTTGCACATAAATATAGGAAACCAAATTAAAGAATTGAGCAAAGAAAATAACTCTTCATGGCTTTGTCAAGCTAGTTTTTCGCTCCCCCCCCCCCCTTCTCTTTTGGGGTCCATTTGGTTCAAAAGTAGAATAATGTGCTTCATTCTGACCTACATAGGCAAATTGAATTTCAATAATGTTGTTCTGATAATCACAATAGTTTATAGCGGCACAAAAGTTGAAGTAGGTAGCATTTGAGCCAAAGTCTCCAGAACTAACGCTGGGGACTTAGCTGGAAATCTACACATTAAAATCTATTTGAACGTAATTGTTATTTTCAGGAAAAAAAAAGAGAAATGGAGTAATTGTTAAATTCAGTGGCCAAATATATAGACTAATTGAGGAATCATTCGCATTGGACAAGGCCATTTGGGCTTGAAATTTCACGCTCATTTTACCCCATTGGTGAAGAGATTAGATTGAAATAAAATGCATTATCCCTATTGTTTTATTTTCTGTGACACTTTAGGATGCTAAATTGGGCACAACTACTGGGGTATCAGCTTTGGACAGGGCAAGAACTGTTGTTGCACTTGCATCTCCGCAGTCTAAGCCAGCGGATTTCAGAAGGCCTGGTCATGTTTTCCCCCTGAAGTATAGAAATGGAGGGGTTCTTAGGAGAGCTGGACATACTGAGGCCTCTGTCGATCTGATCATGTTGGCTGGGCTGAGACCTGTTTCTGTTCTTTCTGCCATTGTTGATCAAGATGATGGTTCCATGGCCTCTTTAGACAAACTGAGAAAACTAGCTTCAGATTGCAAGATTCCTATGGTGTCAATCACTGATTTGATTAGGTAAAGCCAGCATAATTACCTATTGAGATTATGATTACTTGTCTGTCTTCCCAACCCCCCCCCCCCCCAAAAAAAATTGTAGTTTGACATGTTTGCTACCAATTGTAGGTATAGAAGAAAAAGGGAGAAATTGGTGGAGAGGATGGCAGTTTCAAGGCTTCCTACTCAATGGGGTCAGTTTCAAGCTTACTGCTATCGTTCGAAGCTAGATGGAATGGAACATGTAGCTATTATTAAGGTGATAACAACGCTGATCGGTTAATTGTTCATGAACATCATCCTAAGATTTCTCTGAGTTTTATTCTTTTTCATTCTTCATTAATTTATCAGGGAAACATAGGGGGTGGCCAAGATGTGCTAGTGCGAGTCCACTCTGAGTGCTTGACAGGTGATGTATTTGGTTCTGCTAGATGTGACTGTGGAAACCAACTACTTCTAGCGATGCAACTGATTGAGAAAGCGGGAAGAGGGGCTGTGGTTTATCTACGAGGCCATGAAGGGCGAGGGATTGGACTAGGTCACAAACTCCGAGCTTATAACTTGCAGGACCTAGGCCATGATACTGTTGAAGCCAACCTAGAGCTTGGATTGGCTGCTGATTCACGTGACTATGGGATTGCCGCACAGGTAATTTGCATATAGTGGTTTTTTTCATTTGAAACTTGGGTAGATCTGTTGGAGTGTGAAAGTAGGGCTTGGCCTACATTGATAAAATGAAAGGACTTAAACATATATATAAGCTTATGAGTTACTCAACTCATTGCCAATTGGTTTTAGGGTGAAACTTTATTTGAGCTTATATACATGACTCTTTATTTACGACCCAATTGATATATAAAATTTAATATAGAATTAGAGTGGGTTGCTCGATCTTAATTTGTTATTGCCCTTGTTTGATTAAAAATTGTGTACACATTTTGGGTGTTATTAGTACCCCACATGTGAGGGGACATGTTGGAATTGTGAAAGTGTCCACTTTGATAAAATTAAAAGATTTGAACATGTATATAACTTGTGAATTACTCCACCTATTGTCAATTAGTTTTGGGTTGGAATTTCATTTGAGTTTATACAAGCCCCACATTGATAAAATTAAAGGATTTGAACATGTATATAAGCTTTGAATTACTCAACCAATTGTCAATTAGTTTTGGGTTGGAACTTCATTTGAGTTTATTTACAACAACAACAACAACAAACTCTCAATGTGGGTCTTACTTTCGCGGGGTCTGTGGAGATCCAACTGTAGGCAACCTTACCTCTACCGGTATTCCTACCCATAGAGAGGTTAATTCCATAAGACCCACAAAACAGTTTTATGAAAAAGGTTTGTAGAGAAAACGGTTGCAAAAATCATTTACCGAGTGAGAAAAAGAGGGATAGAAAAGGTTCCGGATATCAAATAAAGAGGGAGTAGAGACATACCTCAATAAACTAGGGACGCTTGGTGCCGTCACATCTCAGAAAAGCACGACCTGCAGGGAAGCAAACCAAAAACCCTACCCGCCCCACACCGCCTAAGCTTCTGCTCCCTACGGAGCCAGTTCCCTACAATGAGAGACCTTTATCCTGTCCCGCCACAGCCTCTTATCCTGAGCCATATCCTCCGTCAGACCGACAACTCTTAGGTCCTTTCTAACCACTTCTTCTAGGCTCTTCTTCGATCTACCCCTCCATCTCTTACCACCGGGGAGTTGATCCTCTTACACCTTTGCACTGGGGCGGCCATACTTCTCCTCTTCACGTGGCCGAACCATCTGAGCCTCGATTCTCTCATCTTCTCCTCTTTGGGGGCCACTTTAGCTAAGTCCCTGATTACTCCATTTCTAATTTTGTCCAATCTCGTAAAACCACACATCCACCTGACCATTGTCATCTCAGCTACCATCAACCTTTGGACCTGCGTCTTTTTTAGAGGTCAATACTCCGATCCATAGAGAACAATCGGTCTAACTACCATCCGATAGACTTTGCCTTTCAAACCCCTGGGTACTCTCTTGTCACACAGCACCCCTGACGCGGACTTCCACTTTTGTCATCCCACTCTAATCCGCTGGCTAATATCCTCGTCAATGTTCCCATTTTGCTGGATGATCGAGCTCAGGTATTTAAATTTAGCGACATTCGGTATTGCTCTCCCATCCAGTACGATTTCTCCCCTCTTTTCTATTCTTCCGCTGAAACAACAGTGGAGGTATTCCGTTTTCGATCCACTCAACCGAAAGCCCGTAGCCTCCAGCGTATGCCTCCAACTCTCCAACCTTTTATTCACCCCTGCCTGGTCACATCGATAAGAACGATGTCATCTGCAAATAACATGAACCAAGGCACTTCGTCCTGGATTCCTTTAGTGAGTTCGTCCAGAACTAAGGTGAAAAGAAACTGGCTTAAGGCGGAGCCATGATGCAAGCTCAAACTAACAGCAAAGTCATCGGAGACCCCTCCCGAAGTCCTAACATTCGTCCGCCCTCCCTTGTACGTATCTTTGATTACACGAATGTACGCAGGCAACACCCTTTTCTCTTCCAAACACCTCCACAATACATTCCTTGGAACTCTATCATACGCTTTTTCCAGGTCAATAAACACTATATGGAGATCCACCTTTCTGTCTCTGAACAAGCCCATGAGCCATCTGAGGAGGTAGATCGCCTCAATGGTCGTCCTACCTGGCATGAAACCAAATTGGTTCTCTGAAATCTGTACTTTCTCTCGCAGCCTTCTCTCAATCACCCTCTCCTACAACTTCATAGTGTGGCTGAGCAGCTTGATGCCCCTAAAGTTATTACAATTTTTGATATCCCTTTTGTTTTTGTACAGTGGGATGACTATGCTGACCCTCCACTCTCTAGACATCTTAGCGGTCCTGAAAATAACATTGAAAAACTCCGTGAGTCACTCTAGACCCACTTCCCCCATAAACTTTCAAACTTCCACTGGTATCTGGTCCGGACCCAATGCCTTCCCATTTGCCATCTTCTTCAAGGCCTCCTTAATCTCCTCCGTTGTTATCATGTCGTCCGCGCACTGATCGCTACACTCGCCGCCCCTACTACGATCGTCTCCCCCCTTCCCCATTGAGGAGTTTAGCAAAGAACCTTCGCCATCTTTCCTTAATTTCAACATTCTCAGTCAACACCTTATCCTCTTCGTCCCTGATATACCTTACCACTCTCAAATCCCTAGTCTTCATTTCCCTCGCTATAGCCAGTTTAAAAACTCGCTTCTCCCCTTCCTTCGTCCCCAATCTATGGTATAGTCTATCAAACGCCTGGGTCTTTGCTACTACCACCGCCCTTCTGGCTGCCTTCTTGGCTGCCTTGTATCCAATCTTCTTAAACTCCCTGTCGCCCTCCAAACTGTTGCTCATGAACTCCGCGTAAGCCTCTTTTTTTGCATTGACTTTCTCCTTTACCTCTTGATTCCACCACCAAGCGCTCTCCATCCTGTTGCCGCCTCCCCTGGAAAGACCTAGGATTTCCTTAGCCGACCTTCGAATGCAATCCGCTATAACATCCCACATCGAGTCGGCGTCTTCTGCCCTCCTCCAAGCTCTCTTCTCAGCTATTCTTTCTGCTATTAACCCCGCCTTCTCCTTTGTGAGGGTCCATCACTTAATTCTGGGTTCTCCGGCTCTCCTCTTCGACCTCTTATGATACTTGAACTCTGCATCTAAAACCAACAACGTGTGTTGAGTTCCCAGCAACTCGTTGGGAATTACTTTGCAGTCCTTGCACGATCTTTGATTTTTCTTCCTTGTTAGGAAGTAGTCAATCTGGGTCTTGCAAGAACTGTTCTTGAAGGTCATTAGGTGATCCTTCTGCTTCTCGAAGAAGGAGTTGGCCACCAACAAATCAAAGGTCATCCCAAAGTCTAGCACCGAGACTTCGCCCGCATTTCTCACTCCGAAACCAAAGCCACCGTGGGTCCCATCATATCCTGCTGCTTCCATGCCGATATGGTCGTTAAAGTCTCATCCTATGAACAGTTTCTAGCTCTAATGTACCTCCTGGGTGACCTCATCTAGGTCCGCCCAGAAGAGCTTCTTAGTTTCTTCCTGCAGGCCTACCTGGGGCGCATACACGTTCACCATGTTCACGAAAATTGAACCCACCAAAACCTTAATGGCCATAATCCGATCGCTCTTATGCCTCACTTCGACCATCTGGTTCGCCAAATCCTTCACAACTAGGATGCCAACTCCATTTTTCGCCTTGGATGACCCCGAGTACCAAAGCTTGTACCCATCAATCTTTCTAGCTTTCGCCCCAACCCACTTCATCTCCTGAACACACGATATACTAATGTTACGCCTACGCAGAGACTTAACTAATTCTTTATGACTCATTTGTATGACTCATTTGTTTCCAACCCAATTGATATAAAAATTTAACATGGTATCAGAGTTAGTTGCTTTATCTTTATGCTATCGTCCCTATGAAGGTGATGTTTGTCCCACATTCATAAAATTAAAAGGTTTGAGCATCAATTACTCACACCTGTCAATTGGTTTTGAATTGGATTCTCATTTGAGTTTATATACATGACTCTTTATTTATGACCCAATTTATGTATATAAAAAATCCAACAAGATCGATCCACTGAAGTAAACGACAGGCTAGGCTTGGAGTTTGTGTGTTAATGATTCTAGTCATTCGACCGCAATTCCTTGACACAAATTAGGGGTGTTTGATTATTTGGTTTTCAAATTCAAATTAACTCTTTGATAAGCCATGTATATATTAAACTGACTTTTGAACTAGCTTTTACACCCTAAAGAGCTAATTCTAAAGAAGCTCAAACAAATGAACGTTTCAGCCCCTAACAAGCAATGCAATAACCTGCCAGATTGCAGACAGGATATGGATGCATATCCTCATGCATTATGGACTTCCGCTTAACTCAAATTGGTCTAACCTATTGACTAACCCTAACTAAGATCCTAGTTTGTTTGTGTTTTTTCCCCGATGACCAACATTGTGTTAAAATTTTGATTGAGTACCGTGACATTTGCTAGGCTAACTGTGGTACCTGTGCAGATTCTGAGAGACATTGGAGTTCGGACCATGCAGCTAATGACTAACAATCCCGCAAAATTCTCAGGACTTAAGGGTTACGGTTTGGCTGTTGTAGGAAGGGTTCCAGTATTGACACCCATAACAAAGGAAAACAGGAGATACTTGGAAACAAAGCGGATCAAAATGGGGCATGTATATGGATCAGACATCCAAGCACCTTTCGCTGGTTTTTTTGACCAGAATCTTACAAGCTTAGATCAACAAGGCACAGAAGAAGAAGAAGAAGAAGAAGAAGAAGAAGAAGAAAAGAATTGATTTCTCTGAACATACGATAGAAGTCTCTAGAACACATCACTTTGTTGTATTCATAGTTCAGCTTCAAGTATAAGCCATTTCATTCTCATAGCCTGTGCTTCATTCTCTTAACCTGTATATAACAAAAGCATACAAATACACAATGAATTCTTCACTGAATTTTTGCTCTATTTGCCCTGTTTGTTCACTTGTTGCACTCATTTCAAGAAACTTTCACTCATTTCACACCTTTTGATCCTCCATAGTGAAGATGCCTTATAGGAGACTTTTGTTGCTAATGAAAGTATCTCAAACAGTCTATAGAATACAATCTTTGTATGTGTGGATACAGTTTTAATTATCCACTTATTAAATTTTTTTAAAGTCATGTATAAGGAAGTTTCATCTTTTAAAAAAACAAATAGTTTATACATCGGTAGCCTTAAATGTTACTCAATCTATAATTGTTTTTAATAAAGTGTTAAAGAGTGATTATAATAGTCAATTGTAGCCCAATTTATCAATTTAGGGCCTGTTTTTTCCTTTGGAAAATGGGTGAAGTTGGCTAAAGTTGGTTTTTGTTTTGTTGAAGTGGATTAAAGTTGTTATATTTTTATATGATTGGTAGAAGTTGGTTAAAATAGTTGGTTGAAGTGAGTTAAAGTTAGTTGAAGTTGGTATTTTTTTAATTAAAATTCATGATGTGAGTTGAAGTTGGTAAATTGGAATTTACCAACGAAAAGAACTGGGCCTTAGAAAAAGAAAAATGTGAAAATTTGTCAATTTACCAATTTATACAAATAAAAATGTAAAAATGTGTTTTGCATAGACATAACACATAAGATAACTTCATTGTTTCCTTTAAAAAAGATGACTTCATTGTTTTCAAATCTTTTTTCTTAATAATATATAGTTTAACTAGGAAAGAATTTTTAAAAATCAACCAACTTTGTTTCAAAATTCTAAAAAATGACCAAACTTTAAAGTGTTTTAAAGAATCAACAAACTTTGATATTGTGTATGAATAATCAACAAACTTTATGTTAATGTATACTGACCTTGTTAATTAAGAAATTTGTAATTATTTCTCATTTTCTTAAACAAAACAATTCAAAAAATTTTGGAGGACCAAAAAGGGGAGGAAAAAAACTGCAATTTGTGAGTATAATCAATTCAACATGATATACAAAATAGTTAATGTTTAATTTTTCACTAAAATAGAAGAATTTCAATATGCAGTGATGGTAACCACAGAGAAGGAAGCAGGAACAAGCAGAATAGGATCCAAGAACAAAGTAGTATGCTTAGCAATAGATACAGTCTATTGATTTTTTGGACTGAAGAATTTTATCTATCTTTTCATATATGCTATTGTCTCTCAATTTGATATTCCCTCCTTCTACTATTAGTCAACCACATATTGCACTTAAAATATGTTGTTTGTTAGCTTCTGACTTTTGGTCTTCCCTTTTTTAAGCACTTAGGCAAAATTGCCACCCAATGCTTAAATTTAGTGAAAATATAACTGCATTAACTTTTTACTTAAGCGTGTTGCAGCATGTTTTTTTATTTTTTATTAAAATTTTAATTGTAAAAATAAGTCAAATGTTCATTTATAAGAAAAAGGCAATGTCCTCACTCAACGACTTGCTATTTTCTCGATTCTCAATTCTCATTTTCCTCTCCACAATTAGCTATTTTAGGGTTCGGTTTGAAATCCTAGATTGAAAAATAGCTTCGAATCTCACAGCAGTACTCAAAATTGTTTGAGAAATTTGAATTAGTAATTCAAGTTGGTAAAGAAGAACCCAAAAATGTATACTTTAATTACTAAAAGCTCCAACCATTAGTGTACAAATTGCACTAATTCTAGGGTTTTTTTTTTTGCATTTCAAAAAAAAGTCTTCTCCTTGTGCTTGCAAGTTTGTACTCAAATCTCTAGGGGTTTTTTTTTTGGGGGGGCCCCCCCCCCCCTTCGATGGAGAAAGAGACCGAAGTGACAGTGATCTTGTTCTTTTAAAATTAATAATTAAGTGGAGTGGCACGATAAGAAGTTAATGGGCCTATTCTTTTCGTTGGTAAATTGAGGTTCGTAAAAGAGTGAAGTTGGTTGAAGTTTGTATTTTTGTTGAAGTGGGTTGAAGTATGTTGAAGTAGGTTAAAATGGGTTGAAGTGAGTTGAAATTTATATATTTTTTTGAAGTTGGTTAAAATAGCGAGAATAAAATTTTAAAGGACATAGGTTAAAGTTGATATTTTTTACTAAAGTGGGTCGAATTTGATTGAAATAGATTAAAGTTGATAAATTGGAAAAGACCAACGAAAATAATAGGCCCAATATGGTGACATTTTTATCAAATTCAATACTTGAGTGACAATTTTACCTACACACCCCCTTTTTTATCCCTACCAGAAAAAGAATTATTTACAATTATAAAATAAAAAAAAATCTTTATTTAGTAAGGCATGGTATGCACTATGCACTACAAAAAATGGCGATAATTTGCGACCAAAATCAAAGTCTAATTATTTTTTACACTCTATTTATGTTTGGCGATTTTTAAGGATTTTGGAAGCAAATTGAATGATTTTTAAACTTTTTCCTGTTTGGTTAAAGCAATTTTTTGTTTTTGAATAATTATACACTCAAATGAAAAATTAAAGTGATAAATCTAAAATTAACTATAATTTTTTTTGTTTTTAAATATAAATCATTAATGGAGCAGTTTAGGTACCCCGAGATTATAAGCATTAATTTTTTAAAGCATCTCTTTCGTTGATTATTCGTCGTAGGCAGTGGTTGGCTGGGTGGATGGTGGTGTTAATGATGGGAAGAGAGGGTTTGTGTTTTTTAAAAGAAAAAAATGAAAAAGGAGAATAGTAAAGATATTATAATAGTTTCAGGATTAAATTGTAATGAATTCATAAGCAAGACACTTAAAAACTAATTGAAATAACTACAAGTCTAAAAAATGAATACCTCAAATCTCGATATGCCTAAATATCAACCATTCAAACATAAGACCAATTAAATCATAAGTGTGTGTTTGGAAGCTGTACTAGAGCTAGAGCAAAACAATTGAGGTGCTCTATTTGGTAAAAAGCTTTTTGGAGTCAAAAAGAGCTTTTGGGGGTATTAGTTATTGCTCTTTGAGACATTTGCGTAAATACTTTTTGTATCTAAAAAACTAATTTGAAAAAAACTCTTTGGATAAGCTTTTTGTAAGTGTTTTTTACTATTTTATATCAAAATTGCCATATTGCTCTTTTTTTGGACAAAATTACAAGTAATGATATTCAAAACAAAAGCCATACGTTTTTATTAATATGATACTTATTCGTTCATTTACTTACCCTAACTTCCTTTTCTTTTCCACTCCCCTCATCCTTCAACTCAACAACTTGGAGAAGGAGGCCATCCATGAGGATTTGTATACAAGAAGTTAATGATTTTAATTTAAAAATTTTATTTATTTTAATAAATAGTGCATGTTAATTATCTCTTGAGATGTACAATATTCTAAATATTATTATGTCATATAAATTTCAACTATTACTAAACGGGAAAATAAGTTAACATTAAACAAAAATTTTGTGATAATAAATATCAAATTAGGGTGAAAAATATAAATGTAATTCTATATATTTCATAAATCACAATTTATAATTCATAATTGATGTTGGAAACAAATAAATATGCAATAAAAATATTTGTATTATTAAAAAATAATGAAATTATGTTATGGACATAAATAAAATTTTATTAAGCAACCTTATCAAAAATAATTAATTTTATCAAATATTTTTTTTAAAAAATTAATATAATCAATTAAATCAAATAACTGATACAATCAATTGACAACTCTAATATAATAACTATCAGCTAATACAATTAACTAATAATTGATTGTCAAATAAGGTGTCCGATCCACTAAAAACCGGACGCACCGCCATTGAACCGCGTTCGTGATTAGGCTTATGCACCTTTATTTAAATAACAGTGGCTGGGAACCAAATACCAAAACAAAAAAATCGGAAACTCCAAGTCTCCAGCCCTAATTGACGTCACCGTCGTCTCTTGAATCGCTTTGCCGCCACAGCGATGGAGGTAGAGAGCAATGGCGAGGAGGTGACCATGCAGCAGAAACCCAAGCACAAGGGCAAGCACGATAAACCCAAGCCATGGGATGACCCCAGCATCGACCACTGGAAAGTCGATAAGTTCGATCCTACTTGGAATGAATCCGGCATGCTCGAAGTCAGTTCTTTCTCTACTATTTTCCCCCAGTACAGAGGTAACATTCCTCATTCATACGCACCCTCTTAGCTTCTCCAGATACCCACATTAATTTTTGGATGACGAGTAAGCGGTATTGTTGTTTGTACAATTGTGTTGAATGTCAATCCAGTGAAATCTGAAATTGAAACTTTAAACGCTAGTGACTCCTTCATCTTCTTTGAGAGTGACATTAAATTAAAATGTAAACTTTGGCATAGTTCTTGTATCACAAACTAATGCGATTGGTGATGTTTCAAGGCAATTGCATTCAAGTATTCCGCTGTCTTTTAGATGAAATAGTATTGCATATTGTGCACCTTGGACTAATTATGCTGTCTCGCTTTTCTGTTTTTTTTTTTTTTTTTGTGGGGTATTACAGAAAAATACCTGCAAGACGTTTGGCCAACAATCAAATCTGCATTGCGTGAGCATGGTATTGCTTGTGAGCTCAATTTGGTGGGTATTTGTGATTTAAAATCCCAATAATACATGTTAGTATCAATTATTAATTGTGTATGAATTAGCATATGAGACTATAGCATTTAATAAATAACAAGGTTATATTTTAGATTAAGGGATGTCACCCATTTACACTATTAAAACCATCATCTCCCTAAGCTATCATGGGTAATTTGATACATGGAAACCATAAACAAAAAGTGTATTTGATTCACGGCAGGATTTATGGTGGGCAAATAGGGATTTGATGAGCAATAACCGAAGAAAAAGAAAACAATAAATAAAAGATAGACTACCTAGGAATCCACATAGGAAAACCTAGGAGATCCACTTAGGGCCTGTGCGAGATCCAGTCATAAGCAACCATGAGTCCACACGGCCAAAGTCGAACAATGATATGCTGGCAATTTTTTGATTCATTTGATACCTGTAAACACAACAATCTAACAATGGCTAGACAGCTCCTGGTCTTACAATCTTGTTCTTCTTAGTAATAAATCTGAGTGATAATGTCAGACTCCTTTTTGTTGCTCAACAGAAGTGAGAAACTTTCTTTTGAACAATATGAGGATAGGAGAAGTATGTTCAGGATACAATAGTTGCTTTTGGCAGTAGCCCAGGGAGAACCCCGTCTTTTTAACTCTCTGCTCTCAGTAGACATGTTCCTGTAAATCATCCATGTGCTGAGAAGCATGGACTGTTCCTAGACCTAGTAGGTATATGTTGGACCCCAACACCCAACTAGCACTCCTTTGCATGTGTCAAATACATGTGATATGGTGCTTGCGCTTTTTATTATTTTTGTAATATGATATTTGTAGGACATGTGCATTACAACGTATTTTTTGGTATTTCATCTGTGCCCCGCTGTGACTAATAGTTAACGTAAAAAGTATATTCAGGAAACCATATTGTAGCCCTTTTTCTTTTTTCGAATAGCTTGTAAACCAAATACGCCATCCTTTTGGGGCGGGAAGGGGGGATCTCATGTCAATGATGGGTGTTCTGCTGTTTTGTTTTGAAGTCTCATATTAATGTGTATGCTTCTTAGCCTATATGTCAATTGTGAACTTCAGCAGCTTATTAACTTACTAGCATACTGACCATCCTGCTTTTTAGCTGGAGTGAATTTCTTGTTCTTTATTGTTCGAACAGGCTGGCTGGTGTGCGAATGTAAATATGTTATGATCTCTTTGAAATAGTACCTTGATACTTGACATTGTTTAGTCTCATAGTTCCTTGTGATTTCAAAAATTGGTAACTTAGGAAAATTCATTTCTCAGCTTCTGATTTGGTGGTGAATCATTTGGTCATCAGATTATGAGGGGAGTAGTGACCACTTGGAGCAATTGTACAGTTCCTTTAAGAGAGATTTCGTCATCTTCATTCGCTTTTAATGAGGCTGTTAGACAGTGATGGTTTTTGTCCAAAGAGAAGCAAGTCACGCAATTTTTTAAAGAATGTGAGTTGTCTATTGTTTGAGCCCAAGTATTAAATGGTGGCATTGGAACATTGGAACAGTCTCAAAATTGTGAGAGGAGGTTGTGGGAAAAGGGGCTTGGGAACAAGAGGATGGCATAAAGCAAATTGCAGGTGTGTGGACCAATATGTATATGCAGTCCACCGTAGCAAATTTTGGTGCATTAGGAGGGCTCATAGAGCGAAAAACATCCTGGTAGTTGAACAAGCTGAAGGATGAAATTAAAGTGAAGCAAGCCACCTAAGTGGACCTGGCATGTAGGAACCTGAAAGTGGATGGAGCAACTAGGACAAATGATACAACATGTTGGAAGCAAAGAGCTAAATCTCTTGCATATGAAAATGTTGTACCAAAAACTAGGGATCGAGAATGGGTAAAAGATGTGTTCAAGTTGGCAAGGCTAGGGAGAAAAGGGTGTGAAACTTGGATCAATTAATGTGTACAAGGACTAAGAAGGTCAGGGTGATGGGGGATTACTATTTTTGCAATCGACAAGCTGTTTGAAAAAAGGAAACACTAACATTTGGTTGGCGGAGTAGAGGCACTCTCAGAATTATCAAAATTGAGACTCTAATCATGTCACTATGGATGTTCCAAGAAGAAAGGAGATTGACCAAACCGAAAACTGTGAAATAACCCAATTTTCCAGATTTTGGACCTATGTAGTGATTAGGTATATCAAATCGAAAGGTTTCCGGTTTGGTGGAATTGGTTCTTGAATATGGTAACAAACCTTTCTGAGCGAGAGTTCTCAGGTCCAAATTTTAGTGACCCGCACATTGATTTATTATGCAAGGTGATGGAAGCATCTACGCTTCAAGCTTTTGGTTGAATTATTTCTTGAACAGTTTTCGTTAAAAAACAACCCTTTCTAACTTTAGCCATTTGTTTTTTTGGGGCCCGCCCCCCCCCCCCGGTGTTAGTTTTCTTTGGTTTACAATTTTGAAAAGAAGGAAATAAGCGAAAGGTCCTGAGAGAGAACATGGAGATCGTGGAGAAGGTTGACAACCGGGAACTATAAATATATGAATATAAATTGCTAAATATCTGGCTTCTGATCTGCGTCTTTTCTGGAATCTGATTACCTGCCTTATTGATGCATGAATGCATGGTAGATTTGGTCTCAAATCCTTGAGTTGTATTGCAAATTTGCTATTAGGTTGAAGGAACTATGACAGTTTCAACAACAAGAAAGACGAGAGATCCATACATCATCGTAAAAGCGAGGGATCTAATCAAGCTTTTGTCCAGAAGCGTCCCTGCAGCTCAGGTCTGCATTCGAATTTTTGCCGCATTATCTCCCACTGTTTATGCTTCTGCTTCAGTTGGTTTCCTGAATCATGATTCTATTCCTTTGTTATACTTTGACCTGTTTAATGCTATTTATCCCTGATTTTACAGGCAATTAAGATACTTCATGATGAAATGCAATGTGACATAATCAAGATTGGGAACTTAGTCAGAAATAAGGTATGCATTGGATTTTTCTGTTTCTTCATGCACAGTTCATTTTCTGTTCACTTTCGTGTACTTGCTTGTCTGGGCTATTTTGAAACTGTAACTTGCTCATTCAGTTTTCATAGCCCTATGGAGAAGATGTTAGCTGGAGTTGTGTTATCTGGTTAGCAAACATATGCCATGTATAGGTTATGAGCTCATGCAGATATCTAACAACCAAAGCGAGTACTTTAAAAGTGAAAAACTTTTTGTTGGAATCCGTGCTTGAAAAGTCAAATACAGTCAGCTCAAAGTAGCAACACATTGTAGTTACACTATAATATGCAGTGAGAATTCATGTTAAATTTGTTACCTTTAGGGCTTCCTCGGGAGGGGAATTAGTTAGAGTAACTACTCCCCTTAACTTTGCTTGGGAGTAGGGAGGGAGATGGGATGGGTACGGCTCGATACCCATTTTCAAAAATCATACCCGTGGCCATATACATACCTATACCCGTTGGTTTTGAAATTAGCTCTTATTCCCATGCCCATTGGGTTTTCGGTTTTATGGGTTTTTCTTGGGGTTCATGGGTTTTATTTGATGGGTTTGATTTGAGTATATGTATAATAATGCCAGATAATACCCATATTCAACCCAAAGTTTGATATGCCTCATACTTGAGCAGTTTCAAGATGTCAATGAAGAAAATGATCCAATAAGTCTCAGAAAGTTGAAAGTTTATGTAGAAAAATTGATTTAACAAGCAAAGCAAGGTAAATAGCGATAAGTCTATTGTGGTTTCTTATCTTTTCTGTGATTTGTTTTTTCTAATTATGTATAATATAAGGACTACGTCAAATGCAAGCAAAAGCATATTTTTTGCCTTACTGTGGTAAATTGGGTAGTGTAACAGGTATGGGTTCTAAAAATCCATATCCATATCCATTTTTCAAAATAACACCATACCCATACCCATTTAATTACCCATTCATTGTTTTAATGGGGGTAGGTTTAGTCAGGTTTTTTGGGTTCAAGTTGTATCTCCATCTTGGGAGTCATGGGTGTGAGAGTAAGGAGTAATGGACGGTTGGTCTCATTTCTCCATACTGGTTTTTGCCCTCATTTTCTTAAATAGACGAAATTGGGTGTAAATAAGGGTTATTAGTGCTGAAATCTGTAATATTGTATCCATTTAACTGGCGTACTCAACAACAAAGTTTATCTATTTCTTTCTCTCGCGCCCCTAATAAGAATCCTATATTATTTGCCCCCCTTATCTCTGTGGGCTCGGTGTTGCCATCTCTGCTTTCTCTTTCTCCTTGCTTAGCTGGAATTAGATTTTCTTCATTTTTCTTTCTTTAATTCCAGAGGTCAGGTTTCCTGTAATTTATACCCCAAGTCTTCTCTGTTATCTTCTATCAAATCAAACTAGTCCTTTAGGTTATAGCTTGGCCTGAGTTTTGATAGAAGTAATTGAAATTATGGGAAAGTTCTAGGGTTCTTTGTTTTTTGTCACCCCAAGGCTGGTGTCATTAATTTCTCAAACCCTTATCATTTTGAATTATGGTGAAATTCACTATTAACCTCTTTTAGCAATGTGAATCAGACATTATCTACAAAATAGGTGTGTTAAATTGCTGTTGAGTACATTGTACTTCTGAAGTGCCATTTTAATATTTATGGTAGGGTTTTGTGTTTGCTGAATGGCCACAGGATTGACTTGCTACTAATTCTTACTCACATTAACAACACTTGTTCTTCTTGTAAGATGAGCAAACTATTGTACTGGAAAGCATTGCGTAATTTGGTTCGTGATTGGCCTATATTGCTAATTGCAGGCGCGCTTTGTCAAACGACGGCAACATCTTATTGGTCCAAATAACTCTACCTTAAAGGTTCGTTGTCTGTTCTTGGTCATAAAGGGATATATCACCTTTGAAGGAGTGAGAACAAGTGGTTATGTGTTGTTGGTTGCATGTAGTGCCATTCTAGACCTTTATCCTAAAGCTAAGAAGCATGGACATTGATATGAGGCAGACATGACATAACAGAACACTGACACATGAGTTTCAAAAACAAAAAAGGATACAAACCATTTGGTCAATGTGTATCTATTAAATGTGATTTGTGCTATTATTAATCGTATTGTATTTGTTATTTGTAAAGAGGGTCATATTTGGTTACAAACAACTTAGGTTGTCCAGAGTGATGAATGTTAAAAAAAAAAGAAGTCTGACAACATGAGTGATAAAAGTAGCAAGAGCCACCCAAGTGTCCAAGGATTGTCATTTGTCAGTGCCCCAACACTTATCGGTCAGGGACATGCTGAGGAGAGTGTCTGTGCTTTTTAACCAAGAAGAATAATGTGTTTCTTTCTCTTATGTTTATTCTTTTCCTTGCCCCTCTTGAGTGGTGTTGGTTTGGCTAATCTTAATTGACTTATTTGCTACTTTAATTCTTGGACTTATTGTTTTCTTTCTTGACTGATACAGGCACTTGAGATCTTGACAGGCTGCTACATCCTTGTTCAGGTGTACATATGACCTTTTTATTTTTCTTGTTTGATGAAGACTGAAGAAATGGCTTTTATGATACCTGTTATTATCATTAGTAATTTTTTAATCACCTTCCTCCTTGGTGTGTACAGGGAAACACCGTTGCAGCTATGGGGTCCTTTAAAGGATTGAAGCAAGTCAGGAGAATCGTAGAAGACTGCATACAGAACAAACTGCATCCGATATTTCATATAAAGGTACCTGATACCTGTTACAGTTCATCCATTGATGTTTCTGGTATGTTGGAGAAGAATATGATATTCTAGGGTCTTGTTTAGTGATTGATCCGCTCATGAAGACATGGCAAAGCTGAAACATGTCTGAGTTTAACGCTCAGAAAGCATACTTAATGTGGGACCTGAACTAGGGCTAAGCTGATTTTTTGACCCTAGCTCTTATTGACCGGACCTAAACTGAACCCAACTTGAAATTTCCAGTCAAACTTGCTTATATTTGCAAGACTGGCTCATTGGACTAGTTGACAACAAACTCACAGAGTTATTGGAACCTATTGACCTGATGGAACCAAATCCAGAATGAAACAGCATCAACATTTCAAACATGGCTTGACCCAAAATTAATCATTCTACCCAAATCAAATTATCTGCTTGCGAGGTTTACCATTCTGTTCCCTGATTGTGGACATTTCTTTTTTTCGACTAAGGTTTTGTTTGGCAGAGTTGAGAATGGTTTTCTTGGTTAATACTGTCCTTATTTTTCAACCTTATGGAAGTCCCCCCCCCCCCCCTTCTCCTTTTGGGGGGGGGGGGGGTTGTGGAGCCTAAAGAAAATGGTTTTCCATCAAAAATCACCCTCCGCCCATATAGAATTTTTCAGTGAATCTGGATTGCTCAATTTGGTTGCAGTTGCTTATTTTCAATTTTTATTGTTGAATATTGGGTCGTCATTTTGCATCATATGCTAACCGTAGTCCATTGGCTGTTACATTTCTCTGTTAGATCCTCATGATGAAAGGAGAACTTGCAAATGATCCTGCCCTTGCAAATGAGAATTGGGATAGGTTTCTGCCAAAGTTCAAGAAGTATGACATATTGGGTCCAAGTCAAGGCATCTATTATTTTCTTTTCACTTGCAATTTATATATTTGGTGGTGACTTTTTATTTTCTTCCTAATTTCAGGAAGACTGTCAAGAAAAAGAAAGCTAAGGGTAAGGAGAAGAAGCCGTATACACCTTTCCCTCCTCCACAGCAGCCTAGTAAGGTGAGACTCAGAATTGTCATGTTGGTTGAATTTTTCTTGGTCTTCCTAAAGTGAAAGTGTCTGTGCATGATAGGTGTTTCGTCTTGTGGCCAAATTCGAATTTCAACTGAGAGCTATGTGTCTTGTAGATTAGTAATACTCCCCTTCATTGCATAAAATTTGTCCGTATTACTTTCCAGAAGTCCCATGTATGAAAGTTCATTTTTACTACTAACTTCATCTGTATATATGATGTCTGTCTGATCTCTAATCTCTCTGGAGTTGAGGTGCCTTCATTTTTAAGTGTTTTCGCTGTGTGGCCATCTCCAGAGCTTAGATTAGAAAAGCCCAAGGCGCAAGAAAGCGCAAAGGGTCCTGGGGCCTGAGGTGCGGGTTTCAAGGCGAAGACGCGTGCTTTTTAGACGCGGGGCGTGCTTTTACTATAAAAAATGCTTCAAAATCATTTCCAAACTGTATTTATTTGAAAATAAGCTAGATAATGGCATCAAATAAGTGATTTTCACCAACCCCCATTAAAAAAAGAGAATCAATTAAACACGTTGGATTACTATAAATTTAACCCTAAGCACACTGCCAACCTGCGAGGAAAAGAGAGATAGAGAGAAAAGAGGGTCCGAGAGAGATAGAAAGCAAGTGAGAAAGATTAAGAAGCCAAAAAAAAAAAAAGAAGAAAGGAAAGCAAGGGTTTGGTACCATCCTAGCATTGTTGGAGACTCCGTTTCCGACCGCCTCGAAGCCCCCAAAAAAACAAAAGGGAACAAACAAAAACCTTCTATGAATAACAGGGAAGGAGGAGAAGGATGAAGAACGAAGTCTAAAAGAAGACAGGAGAACAAATCACTTGTTGGGATGTTGTCACCAGGGTTCTAGCTCCAAACTTAAGTTCACCAGTAGCAATATGTTTTGTTTACTTCCAGTAGCAGCTTGATTGAATGACTTCCACAAAGAAAAAGAGGGGTTGTGGCCTCTTAAAGGTTTTTTCTTTTTTTTCCCCAAAATGGTCTGTTATGATCTATAAAGCGCGGACTTTGTGGGATTTGCACCTCAGTTTGAAGCTCAAAAAAGCCTAGAAATGCGCAGGCTTTAAGAATGGACTCGAAGAATGTGTTGGGCCTTAGCAATAGGGTGGGCTTCGGGCTTTTGTGCGCCCATGTGCGCTTTTTGAACACAGCTTCGAGATCAACTAACAATTTTATATTGTGATATTCCTCTCTGTCACATAAATTTGTCCTTATCCTTCTCACAACATAGAGACCTGTATTATACCTATTTTTAGATATATATATCTATACCTATCTATATATATATGTATACATATATGTGCGTGTGTGTGTGTGTGTGTGTGTGTATGTATATGTACATATATATATATAGATACATACATATATATGTATACATATATTCATACATACATTTATATGTGTGTGTGTGTGTGTATATATATATATATATATTTATGTACATACACACACACACATACACGTATATATTTATATATATAAATATACACGTGTGTCTGTGTGTATGCATATATATACATGTATATGCGCGTGCGCACACACATAATATATATGAATCATTGCTTCAGCTGTTCTTTTTTTTGTCCATTGGTATGAATCCAATAGTTTTACAGTTCATTGTAGAAGTTCATTATGGAAGAATTTCTATTGTAGACAAGGGAATTTATTTCTTTGTATCATTTCCAAGAAAATGGCTAAACTAGGTGGATATGAATAAGAAATTCTTTGTTTTCCATCATTTTGACATGTAAAAAAATAATGTGACACTTCATTTCTTATCACATTTTTGAATCATTTGTTTTTTTTCTATCGCATTGGACGATTCCAACGGTTATAGTTGAAAAGTATATAGATTCACACACACACACACACATAGGTACATATATATTCCTTTGATTTGGCTACACGAATGAGTGGAGCAAGTTTTTTTCAGGATAAACAGTGTCTTTCAAAGATTTCTAGAAAGCAGTCAAATGATGGTCCCCTAATTTTTTTTATTTGCGAGGTTGAGAAGTATTAGGATGACGGGGACAGGAGGTTTTGATGTTATTTTTTAGTGCTGCTCAAATCAAGCAGCCACTTGGCTGTGTAGTATCTGTTTATTAGTTCATGACATTTCGGGGCCTGTAAAATGCGTGTGAATCTTTAATGAGCTCTGACTTCCATAAATGAAACTACGTGGATTATCCTGGAGGTTGATATTTGGATAGACCTTTTATTCTTCTGAGTTCTGACTGTTATTGACTAAACTTATGATGTAGGTTGATCAACAATTGGAATCTGGTGAGTACTTCTTGAGTAAGGAAAAGAAGTCGGCAAAGAAGTGGCAAGAGAAGCAGGAGAAACAGGTAGAGAGAGCAGCTGAAAACAAACGAAAAAGAGAGGCAGCATTTGTTCCGCCTGAGGTATGGGGTGCTTAATCTCATAATCATCTCATTGTTGAAAACCTAGAAGGTATTTTATGCTAGATTTAACCTCTGCATCCTCTGTGTAGGAGCCCATGATGCAGGACTACAACATGTTAACCGATGATAATGGAGATGTCAGTGCAATGACGCAATCATTAAAGGTAATTTAGTTGCCAACTTGATTTTCTGCCTAGTAAAACCTTACTGATCAGAAATAATAAAGAACATTAATTCATTCAATTGTTACATTGGCGGAGTGATTGA
The DNA here is from genome assembly GCA_017589665.1 of Selenicereus undatus. Taxonomy (NCBI): domain Eukaryota; kingdom Viridiplantae; phylum Streptophyta; class Magnoliopsida; order Caryophyllales; family Cactaceae; genus Selenicereus; species Selenicereus undatus. The sequence continues at coordinate 108,212,825 of JACYFF010019584.1, read as the reverse complement.
TGGCAGTCTGTAAAGTGTCAAGAATTGCTTGCCCTGATGAAACCAAGGGTATCTACATGCAGAGCACTCTGGGTTTGATTCTGGGATGTTATGCCGTTTTGTCACTGTCTGGGAATCTAGCAGATAGATGGCAACGGGCTGAAGTTATCCTTGCTTTATCCCCCCCCCCCCCCCAAAAAAAAAAAAGGAGCAGGCGGGCTTACCAGTTCAGGTCTGCTGATGTCCCATTTGCTTGAATCCCATTCTCTTCCCCATCTTCACCAGAAGGCTAATTGATGATTTCTATTGTCTAGGTATATTTTATCTCCTGTTTAATGGTTGGATTTAGTGTAACTTGTTTCTTTCTTTCCCTTTTTTTTGGCAGCAAAAAGCAAAAGAATATAAAAAGCAGAAAACTGCCGATCATGTAGATCCTCAGGCTTATATTGCAAATTCTGATGGTAATTCAAAGAAGCGCGAAATGCACTCTGAATCATGATTGGTTTTCAACGTCTTTTAAGTGTAGAATTGGCTTTGAATGAGAGATGTATGAAACTATGAAAATGTGGTTGTGCCAATATGGCTTACTGGGTTTTATTGGCATTGCGCTGTCCAAGTCTTTCATACTTGTCCTGAAATGGCCTTATTTAAGTCATTCATACCTGTCCTGAATTGTCATCCTCCAGATCTGACTGTCGATGCTCTTACTGGGGTTTAGACATATACATGTTTGGCTGGATAAAAGGCACAGACTGAGTATTATTATTGAGTCCATCCCGAGTTGGCTTGTGTGTTCTTTTATCTCAGCAAGTTTGCAATTTCTGGCAGTAATCACCTTTTGGATTTTCTTTGGGAGAACACTATTTTTGCAATTTATTTTCAACTCAAACACTATAAGAGTAAATGGCGTAACAAAATGTTTTTTGTTTTTTTTCCAGATAATTACGGCCAAAAATGGCAGAAGTTCCAATAACAACGGGCAGCCAAAAAAAAAAAAAAACAAACAACCATCAAAACTAAGAAAGCAAAGCCCAAAACAAAGTCATGTCTAGTAAGAGCATACGTGGAACACCAGTCAGCCCAAAACTAAGGAAAGCAAACGCCAACACAACAAACTCATGTCTAATGTTGCCTCATAATGATTGTAACGCAACCTAGGAAGCTCTTGAACTGTTGCCAGTTAGTAGGTAAACTCAATACAATATCCTCTTGGCCATGCGAATGAATCCTTGCCATTGCTTCCCGATGCTCATAACGAATTCTCTTAAACTCCAAGTTGGGATCTCCCTCGATGACTTGGTCAGCTTTCATCTTTATTCTATCCTCCAAGTCCTCAAAGCTGGGACAATTGTTGATATCAATCTGTCTGTCTATGCTTCTAGTCACAGGCTCATTCTCCATTAGGACCGCAATAGGAATCATGGCAATTGGTTCCTCGTCATGGGGCTCATTGTCAAAGACAATGATCCTATCGACTTTTTCAACAAACAAATTATAATCTAAGGTTAGAGGCGCTTTCTCAAAAGAGGCAAGTAGGTCACCTGCACTTGGAAGAACAGTCTGGAACCGAAAATATCTAAATGTAGGATTTGCTTCATTCTGATACAGCAGGTCGATCAAATGCACTTCCAAATCATCATGACTTTGATAGCTTCTTAGTCTACTTCTCCTTTCTGCACACAATAGTGGCACATTGTCATCTTCAAAGTGAAGATAGATATTGATACGATCATCTTCATTATCACTGGAATCACCGTCATCGTCATCTTCATCACCACTCAAATCACCGTCATTGTCATCTTCATCATCACTCGAATCATCATCACCAGAACCATCACTCCCTCCATCATCATTGGAGTCACCACTCTCTTCTTCTTCTTCATGATCACCACCATTTTCTTGCAAGTCGGCAAGGTTCTTCCACTCCCAACTTTCATTACCAACCACATAGTCTCCATTACATCCTCCAAACATTTTCGCTCTTATGTCAATTAAACTAAAATTTATCAACATTTATAGAGCAAGTAACAGAGGTGGCGTGAATTTTGCATGCATTTCAATCATTTTGTCTATCTAGTCAAAGATTTCAAGACTACATGATCATGCAGCATTCATTCTCTGTGCCTCATGAATTTTGCATCCTATTATTATTTCGATATATCCTACTAAGATCCTAACAAGACTACATGCATTTTGCATGCATCCAATTTTGCTGAGATGAATTTTGCTGAAATAAAAGAGGTGGCACAGACTACATGAATTTTGAATGCATTAAGTTTGCTTCAAAAAGGTTTTCAAGAGGTCTCTGAGTAATCTCTTGTGCGGGGACCATCTCACTCCATTGACGCGAACTTAGCATCCAGATTCAGTGGTGAAAGTATCGCAACATCACTCGCCTCTACTAACCAACACAGGAAGCTAAATCTAATTACACTTAAAATAACAAACATGCTCCATATTAGAGGCATAAATTCAAGTAATAGCAATTAAAATATAAGGCTAATCCAGACAAATCAAAAGAAACAATTCAAAATATTATAGCAGATGGCGATACTAACTAAATATTACATGTCTCACCAATATTTGTCTAATTTTTGAGATCTTTCACTCGGATTCTCGCTAAATTTTGGTGATTTTTGGGAATCTTTCTATAGTTATTGAAAGGATAGTCCAAATCGGTTTAGAGGAAGGAGACTAATCATAATACCACTAAACTTAATCTAAATGACCGAATTAATGCAGATATAGGTTTCTAATTAATTAAGTACACTTTAGACACAACAGAACTCATACAAGGAGAGCATTGAGGAACTCGGCAGGGTGAGTTAGGCCTCTTGGGCCGACTTCTCTTGCTCTCTCTTTTATTTTTCCTTCTTTCTTTATTTATGTCGGACCCAATAATATAGGTCTACTGGACACCAAACATACAGATTGAGGTATAATTTTCGTCATCGAACATTTGAAAAAAAAGACGCCATTTTAGGCGCCTACACAGGCGCCCACCAGAACTAACAATGCCAACATAAAAAATAATGTGAGGCACGTCGGAGGGTTTGGGGCATTTTTTGGGGGGGGGGGGGGATACAACTCGCCGGAGAGTGGCCTCTCTACAGGCGATGACTTGCCTGAAAATATAAAGCTAAGAGCCGGGAATTACAGAGATAGTCAGGACTTCATGCATAAACTAAATCATTTTTGTTAGTGTTTTCCTTAGATCTTCCGCTAAATTAAGGGAACGATTTTGACAATTCAAACATGAGCTTAAAAAATAATTTTTCAAGTAATTTATCAAAACTTTAATAATCGAAAAATATTAAAATTTAATGCTATTAAAAAGATAGAAATTAACAGTAGAGATTGAACATTATCACATGTACGATTAACATCACAGGAGTTACCGTAACTCCTATAATTGCCCCCCTTTTTTTTGCGAAAATCACCATACAAGCATCGACATTGAACAAACATTTACATATTGTGTGGAAGTTGGCTTCAAAATTGAACTTAAAGTAAGTTTGTACACGATGCAGGTCTGAAAAGTTACAAGTAGTTAGAATGTTGATTTTGTGAAGATGGAGTGGATGCTTGATTTGGCAGCATTCCCTGGAACTAGGGAAAGAAACAAAGAAAGGTCAGGTATAATATGGAGTTATGGCATCTTTTCCTTGCTAGGTACTGTCGGAGCAAACTGTATATTGTTCAATAGAATAAGTAGAGCTTGTTATTTTTCGCAATAAAATATAACTATAAGCTGTAAAAAAAAGTCCGCTATAATCTTAAAATTTGTTGACTTAGTTTCTTTATAATGACATATTTGCTTCATGTCAAAACTCAAATATTAATTCACATCATTAAATTCTGTTTTTATACGTATGCAAATATTTTCATATTGGTAGCATATAAAAATATATATAAATATTTCTAGAAATATGAGAAAAAAATAGATGACAAGTTGAATATTATAAAAAATATATAAGGAAATTTAAGAATATATAAGAATATATAAGAAGCTCTAAGAATTTAGTTTAATATGTAAGCAACTGTAAGAAGCTGTAAATTATAAGCTAAATCCTTCTAGTCGCAAAAAGCGCACGGTCGTAGCCACTTGGCTTATTCAATAGTCAAACCACGAATTTGAGTAGTAGGTATTGAAGAATCAACATTAAAAGTAACTAATCCCTCTGGGTTCACTCAGTGGCAAAGCGTTTGCCCTTATTGAACTTGAAATTTGTACGATAGCTGTGTAGCGTGTAGCCTTTATGTTGTACATGCCCTGGTGGGCCTGGTCTTTTGCAAAAACCATAAAACTTACTATTAAAGTATAAACTTATTCTTGGATCTTCAACTTTACGTTTTAACTTTTGGTTCAGTTGATCTTTGAACATAGTATTAGAGCGATTTTCTCGATCTTAATTTATCATCATCCCCATTTGATTAAAATTGTGTGCACATTTTGAGCCTTGTTAGTAGGGGCATGTTGAAGCGTGAAAGTAAAGTTTATCCCACATTGATAACATAAAGAGCTTGAGCACATATATAAACTTATGAGTTACTCCATTAATAATAAATTAATTTTAGATTAGAATCTCATTTAAGCTTATATACATCGTCCTATTTTTATTCCATAGGATGCTAAGTCACGGGAAAATTGAGAGTCTTAACTTCTTCTCTTTGTTTCTCTTCTTGGACCAAGAGAGAATATACTTGTCCAAAAGAAAGCAAAGGGCTCATCATAAGAATGTTCCCCTCTAATTGCAATGTAGGATTAAGACCCATTAAAAATCTAAGCCAACTTCTCGTTTTGTTGAAACTTAGCAACTTGGGCTAAGATATCACAGGTGCAATTAGTGCGTGTTAATGTAGGGAATGTAATTATTGCGTGTACAAGTAGCTAATGGAGACATGCCAGCTAACTCATACAGAACAGTTTGGCCAAGAAATATATATCATATACCTAGAAATATGTATTCTCACTTGATATGCATATATATTTTTTCAGTGTGTATTTATCATACAGACAGTTTTTAATACGTGATGCTAACTTGACTTGTAAGAGTTTGTACTCCGAGGAGTATGATAGAGACTTTGGGCATAATAGATTGCTTTCGAAATATGAACTGTCGTTTAAGACAAGGTTAAGAGAACCGAACCGAACCGGCCGGTCCAACCGGTTGGACTAGGAATCGGTCGGAGCAACGGTCCGGAAACTCCTTTAACCCGCTTGAGCCATCAAACCAGGAAAAACCGGTAAAACCCAATTGGATCGACTGACTCGGTCATACCGGCCCACCCACGGTTGGACCAACTTTTCCCAACTTTCATAAAAACCAAGTTTTTTTTTTTGGGTCATGAAAATTATGGGCAAAGCTCAACCCTTTCATAGCATCTTTTGCTCACCTACCACATTTTTTTTATAAGGCCACCAAGTTTGGAAATTTGCAAAATGGCGATGTGAGACTTTCCAATTCTCACCATCTAACAAAACTCATATTTATGCAATGAGGGTATTGTAACCACCTTCTAGTCCATCAATGTGGAACCATAAATAAATTTCTTATTTCTCTTCTCTCTTATTATTTTGTACTTGTAACTTTTTTTTTATTAGATTTTAATAATTTATTTATGTTGTTAAAATCAAAAAGTATTTTTTTCATCAAATATATAATTTAATGATCTCTTCTTACACATTATGTTGTAGTTGTTCATTTATTGTAATTTTTATTTCATTTAATGTTAACCAATTTATATTTTTTATTTATCATCAAACTCTTCTAATTTCTATATTCAAGAATGAGTTATCAAATTATTATGTCCAAATTATTAAACTCTTGTATTGCTTTTTTTGAAAAAAATTATGACCATCTAATTAATTTTGTTACCAAATTATTATATCTAACTTATTTTGTTCCCCTTGAAACAATGTCGTTTTAGGGGATTGATTATTTTTTTGGGGAGTGTGAATGGTTTTATAGGTAGTACAAATGCACAAAAACCTTTTAACTCTTTCACAATGCTTAACTTTAAATACAAACCCATGACTTTGTATTGTCTTTAGCTGGCCTTCCATGCTTATTTATAAGGCTATCAAGTTTGAAAATTTGCTCAAATTGGCAATGTGAAACTTATCGATTCTCATTATCTACTAGAACCCATATTTATACAATAGGAGTCTTGTAACCACCATTTACTCCATCAATGTACTCGATCACCGGATCGGTTCTCTCAACCTTGGTTTAAGACAATTAGATTAGAGGTAACAATGTGTAATAGTTTCATGACTACGGTTACATCTAATATATTATTATGTACTTAATTGTAACCCCGCTTCCTTCAAATCGCGGACACACCTCTGAAGCCAATGGCGCCATACCGGCGCTATTTCAGGATGCTGCATTAAGCCTTATTCAGCCTTCTTCCCACTCGACATCGTCATCATCATCATCAGCAGCAGCAGCAGCTACTGCAGCACCAACTTTAACATTCAAGCCATTCGCTTTGTAAATTTCCCCAATATTCCCTGTAGTGGAAATCAAAATCACACTTATAACAGTAGAAAGTACTAGACCATACATCACAAGAAAGCTTTTCCAGCAGCTGTCTCTAATTGTTCAAAACGAATACTTAAAAATGTGGTATTGTCTCTCAATATCAAAAGCAGAGGGCGAACGTCATGGCGGTGGATCAATTTTACACTTAACAAATGAATCATCAGTTTGTTTTTTGATCTGATTAATTTCGGACCATACCATGTTCATGTCAATAAAATTCAGCTTCATTTCAGTTTCGGAGCTGCTCATTTTTATTTGTATTGGTAGTCAATTGATATTTGGTCCACTAAACTTGTATTGCAAACTAAATAACTTTGTAAAAGATGTTCGGGTCAAGTCTCAAACAAATCGGATCGATTCGGACTTAGAATCCACTTCAGTCTAGCTATTTCAATGTCGGGTCAAAATGAATTCAGGTTGATCCGTTCGGGTTTTGCTCCACTTTTTCCAAGTCTATGGATTGTAATGGACTGCAACAGCGTGTCTTGCTAAATTGTCTTCGGCCCTTTTTTTTGGTTATATGGTACAATGGGCAATCAATTCCCCACTAGTGAATATCTCTAATCTTTTAAATCATACAGCCACGGCTAACAATGAAACACATTTCCCCGTAAAACGCTAAAACCACCTTGCATAAGTCATGACTGAAAGTTTGTAGAAAAGAATTCGAGATTCTAAGGTTCTGGCCCTTTCAATATGTCATGCAATGCATACACTGCATAAATGCTTGCATTTTTGGGTCAAAACTCAAGTATCTTGAGAAAAAAGGGTTTCGTAGTAAAAATCCAAATCCTACGGTTCTGGCTCTTTCAATGTCCTGCAATTACAGAGAGAATGGTTCTAATTGACCTTAGATTTAAAAACCGTAAACTACCCACTACTCCATGGAAACGAAGCAGAGGAAGTTTAGAGAGGCATTTTGCTTTAGTCCGCACAATCCAAGCTAAAAAAAGTAGTCCAAACTTGTCTAGAAAAAGGGTTTCGTCGTAGTTTCCCGAAAATAAAATCACATATTGGACAAAATATTTTGTCCGGATTTTTCATCGTCCCTGATTTGTCCAATTCAACTTACACCTAAACCCTAATTCCCCCCTCCCCCCACCCGAAAAAGCCTCGGACTAGCTAATCATATATGGGATGGCAGTCTTAAGATATATCAAACAGTAAGCATAACATAAAACAAACAGCTACCTGTTGGGACAGCTTCCTCCCATTCAACGTCATCTTCATCCTTATGCTCACGCTTTGATTTCAGGCCAACTTGACGTTCTGAAGATGGGCCTTGACCAGAAGATTGACCATAAGACGACTCTTGCCGCTTTTGGGCAGCTTCTTGCCCTTGACCAGAAGATGCTGAATTACCATATTCCTTAACCCCTTCTTTAACCTGACCTCGCTGTTCTTTTGTGAGGATCATACCTTGTTTGATCATCCAAGGAGGCACAATTTTCATAGGTTCCGACGTGGTTTCTGATTTCAAATCCTCTTTTGCTTGTACACCGGAAAGTAAAACTTCAACCTGGCAATATAGATAATTTTTTTTTCTTTTTTATGTTCTACAATGGATAATGTATGTCAGCCCCCACAGCCGCCCAAAGGGGGGGGGGGGAACCAACAGAAGAAAAGAAAACCAGGGCAAATACATACTACGTATATCAGCACCCAAAGACAATCATTAATTAGCCGAGACAGGTATTACATGTACTTAACCATCATACCAATCATCAACCAAAGAACTTATGTAAAGATCAGTAAGTCACCTTTGTGTCACCAAGGAATGGCATCAATGTTCCAGCTTGGGTTGACCTGGAAGGATCATCGGAGTTGTCCCCAGCTGCACAAGCAGCTGCTCCAGCTCTAACTTCCCAAGCCTGCAAAGTCCCAAACTCAGGGATAGGCAAATCTTTAATTTTATTGAGTTGCTCAGCTAAAGGCTTCAGCTGCTCCTGTATAGATTATTTTTGTTATCTCCCCGGAAAAAAAGCAAATGAATAGTGAGTCCTATGGATGAGAAATACACACAATGAGGCAAGTTCCACACAACATTTCAGTGCGAGCATAATGAGGTCCACAAACATAGCAGGAACATAACTGACAGTGAATCAACAAACTGTTATGTTTTCAACGATGGACTAAAGCAAAGAAAAAAGAAAATTACATGAGATAAAATAAAACCAGTGTCATGAAAGCTACCTCAAAAATTGAGTCTGGGGTTTCCTTAACCTTAAGGCAATGAAAAACAAGAAAGAAAGGGCAGGGGGTAGAAAAAACCAGAAACAAGGGCAATGATTTCAATAATGCTAATCTGTCGACTACACAAATTAAAGCAAAAAAAAACAGTGCCGATAGCAAAATCTCATATGCCAGTACCAAATGTGACCTCGGGAGGAGACATCACATAAAGTGCTTTTTCACCAAACCCTCAAAATATTTCTGAAATACTGAATACAAAATATCAAAACTATTACTTACCCCTGAATAAATAGCCAAACTTCCAACAAATAACCGAGAAAAGTGAATGGAGTACAAGTGTATCCACTGTCAAAAATGCTCTTTGAATTCTCCAATGAATTTTTACAAGCAGTATTTAAATAAATACTCCATATATGGGAAAAAGAACATCCATATTTACATCCATGAAAAAGAAGAGTTAAGATGCTCGTACAGGCTAATGCTAATTTCCTCATGACAAACTTACAAACCTCCATTTTCTGCAGCATACCCTTTAACTTTTCACGGCGGAGCCTCCTAGCATTGTCATCAGCATTTCCTATTTCTTGAGCAGCTATCTTGTCACTCTCAACCACAAGTTCCCCATTACAGCTTTCACAGTGAAAATACTCATCATCCATCGAAACAAGCCTCGCTGCATCCAGAGCCGTGTACCTGGAGATACAATATCAACAAATCTCTAGTTTTTGTGAATGCTGAGATACATTAAATGCATAAGCTACACAAAGATGTGAAAAAATGAAAATAACCTTTTGTTACAGTTGGGGCATATATACTCCTGGATTATATTCTTGCTGTCCAATTCATCCTTTATCTTTTTCTTCATACGATGCAACCTGTACCGCACAACATCATATATCTGCAAGAAAGTCCATCTTTTAGACCTTTTACAAGAAATTCTTCCCCCATTTGTTCATATATGATTGCCAACCCTTCGATCAAATAGGACTGCAAATTTCCATTCAATAAAATCATTTTGTCATAGAAAAATGCCAATTTCCAATCACTTCTCCCTCACTTGAAAGTTGGAAAATTCAAGGTAGCAATCCTTTTTAGCTTAGATTGTAGCGGGCTACAACAAAATGTCTCACGAAATTGTCCACTACATTTATTTATTTTTTCTGTAGAAGGGTAGGTCATTAGAATGGGAAAACCCACCGCCACCCTCCCCTCCCCCCCCCCCAAAAAAAAACCCTTATTTCCAAAGAAGGCAATCCACTTTCCAGAAAAAGTACCCAAGACTACAAGTCCCGAGGGTACAATATAAGCACTGGGAAGCAGAAACACATCAAGACTTGTTACTACAAACCAAACCATCACCCTTAGATTAAAAAATCTCGAGGCACACAAAAGTGCAAAAAGTGCTGGGCCCGAGACGAAGGCACGGGCTTTTTGGACACAAGGCGCATTTCTACTCAAAAATGCTTGAAATCAGTTTCAAACCATATTTTGACAAATAAGTAAGATGATAGCATTACACAAGTGATTAGACATCACAGCGGACCATAATATAGTACCTTACATTGGGTTCATCATTTCTATAGGCATTTTAGGAAGGCTAGAAAAAAAAAAGAAGAAAACGATATTTGACATCATATTAGGATAGAAGTATATTCTTTAATCCTTCTTTCCATATTATCGGCTGCGGAAAAGTATGGGAAAATATTAGCAATCTCTGTCTAAAGTATAACACTGAACAAGCCTTCAACTACAGTCCAACCCAACCCTCAATCCAAAAATTAGCGTTTCTAAATTAGAAGTCTTTAGTTTAGTCTAAACTCGAAGCAATTGCATACAATTAGATAAGGGTTTCTACCCAAAATTGAATAATACAGCAAAGGTGAGTGTCCATTTGAAGGTATAAATTGTGTTTGTCCAAGGTGTGTGTTCCTTTTTCTCTCTCTCCCTTGATCTTTTTCCATAAAGCGTGGGATTGGGTCGTTTTGAGCCTTGGTCTGAAGCGCAGACAAGCGCGGGCTTCTAGGGGCTTAAAAAATGGTCTAGGCTTGACCCCTTGCAAGGTGCAAGAGGTTAGGCTTCACGCTTTTGTGAGCCTAAGCGCGCCCGGAGTGCTTTTTAAACACGGCCATCACCACAAACTCTGACCAGGTGGAGTGGGAGTCCAACTTAAGCAACCTCTACCCAACAAGGAAATTGTAAAGATAATTTTTCCTACATAACCCATGTTTGAAAGACATTGCTAGCAAATACTTGATGACAAAAGACATATAAGGATAGTTCAATTTGAAATTTTTGCTTTAATCTGATATCCAAAGCTGCAAAGATCACCAAATAATGGCACTTTCAACAACATGGAGAGAGGATAAGATGGTTGGATGATCCACAATTAAAAAGTACATATATCATAGAGCAAGAAGCAACCTGTGCATAATCTAAGCAACAATAGGAATGAGTGTGCAGCTTAATCTTTTCACCCCCCTCTCTTGTCGATTGCTGACCATCAGCTGTTGCTGCCACAGCTGCAGCATGTATCTTAACACCTATTGCTGTCTGCAAGTATTAAGCATGCGTCACATGAAAAACAAGGCAAAAATGTCTTCTGGTAAATTAAACCTCTTAAATCCATGCATTGACAAAAGCATGCATAGTTCATGATGAATACAGCTCACCTTTTACATGAACCAAAGACTAAAGAATGTGTTTTACTCAGTACAAAAGACAACAATACTTTTATCTGAAAAACAAGAATATACACTCTTCACAGAGTTCTTTTCCATCTAAGTTTTGATGTGCATCGACAGCTGAAGCTGAAGCCTAAGCACTAAAAAATGTGTTGAGTGAGAAAGCCAGGGAAAGGTCTCTTCCAGGCTATACTTAATCAGCCCTCCCTGTATGGTACCGACATTTACAAGGAAGCAAAGAAATTCACATTTCAAAGAAAACAACAATTGAACGTGGAAGAACTTGACAACAAGGGAACTTGTACACAAAATGCAACGCTCCCAGGTTAATCAAACGTGAAAGACAAAAAAAGACACAGAAGCAATCAATACATCAGAAGTTTACAGTATCCTAAGAAACAAGCACTCAAATAAGCCACAGTTGATTGCATGCAGACTCCACTTGGGGGTAAATGGCATCATGCAATGCTCGGCTCAACATTTCAAATACTGCCCGAGACCGAACCAACTAAAAAAGACAAAATCCATGGGCCCAACAAAAACAACCATCCAACCACACTCTTCCCGACAAAACTTTAGATCCCAAATGATAGCAATAATATTAATAACAACAAAACAATGAATAGATGAAACACGAAAGCATTCCCTAAAAAAAGAATCACAAGTACCGGACCAAACCAAACCAAACCAATGGCCCAAGTCCCCCCGTACATAGGGTCAACAGGTGGAATGCAGGGAATGTTGGGAGAATAAGCTGTATCTTGCAAGCCGAAGTATAGACAATGCTCTTTACATGCCCCTGATTTGAGTTCATAGAGTTCTCACATCTTATTGATATAATCTACAATATGTTGTTTCATGTCAAACATCTTATGTAAATGAAAACTATTGTTCTACCTCCAAAACAACAAACTGCAGATCGCAGAACATAATTTGGACTGATATCAGGAACAAGCCAAATGCGATCTGTGCCCACAGATCCTTCAGAAACAACATGCAGTGGCATGCCTTTCTAATAAGCAAGGTCATTCTCCACAACCTCACATATCAATGTAAAACACATAGGGCGCTAACACTTTCAGATACTCCTTGGGAATCCTCGAACACATGCCAGATACAAGGAGGGCACAAAGAAATTGGATTTCGTTCTCAACATTTGCGGAGAGCATAATTAGTTATTGTTTGCATCCAAAGATGAGCCTCTGCATGGTTAAAGACATTGAAAGAACTATTAGCACACAAGTAATTAAGTGGACACTTTTTCCACCATCACATGTTCATTATACAAGTCGCATCTTATATTTTTAATCAATAAAGTGTCAGCACGTCTATGGCAGGTCATGCCCATGTCTTATCTCAGCGTCTGCGCATCTTAGTGCCTTTATTACTCATCAAAATATTGCTAATAATCTCAAGTGCTTTCATTATTCATGAAAGACGGAGCCATTGCAGAACATAGAAGAAAAGAGCGCATAGAGAACAATAGAAAATGAAGCAGTGGATGATAATTAGGAGTGGGAAAATACAACAGCATTCCATGACCACTAGTCCCCATACAAGGAGAAGAAATGCAATGAAAATGCAAAAATTAATCACATCAAGAAGAGAACAGTGGCCACCAACTGATGTGTAATGCCTAATGCCGAAGCAGACACAACTTAATGACAAAATAAGATCAAACATTAGACAATTTTGCACAAAACTGAAAATAAATGTTCCAAAATAGAACCCAAGTTCCTCAAAATGACCTCGCCTGAGGCATCTTTTGGTAGGTGGGGCACCAACCTCTTTTCTATGATCACGCATGACCAGCTTTTCCTCCTCAAACAGCCGCAAGGTCCTTCGAAGTTGCTTCAAGTGAATCTTTAAATCCTTAGCCAGATCTTCCTCTCTCACCCATTGGCCTCTGAAATTGCAATCAGCAATCAATTAACAAATTATTGTACAAATATGTTCAAACAAGTAGCTGTCTTCCCACAAATGAGCCTTTCTTCAAGACGGATAAAAGTAAAGTCATTAGGCATATAGTCCGTGCATGATTTTTTGTGGAGATGGAAATGTATCAGTTAAAAAGAGCAGCTTTTAGCCAGACAACAGACAGCCATTGGTCTTCCTTCCTTCTCTCTTTCTTTCTCTCTCTTGTTTTTTTGGGGGGGAGTTGCCAGGGAAAGAGCATTGCGCATTCTACCACCAATTAAGTACTGTCATCAAGTGACTTTTTCTATTTGAATATACCATCAAGCATCCTCTACAATCCTGGAAGAATCAATCATGTTATGGCCTTACTCACTTGTAACTGTCATCCGTTTTGTCTAGCTACTTACGTCCTAATCAAATCACTTTGCTCTATACACTGAGGTCAGCCGTCCTAATCCGCACTTGATCCATATTTCAGCCATGCTTGCTTATTGGTTGTACATATTACACTTTACAACTTACATTGTAATTAAATCCCCCTGCCATACACACTGAGTTCACCTATCCTGATATTATAGAATTTCCATCGCAATATCATTAGTCCATACCTAGCAAAATGACAGAAAACCCAAACCAAATGACCCAAATCCAAACCCAACATCACAGCCAAAACAGCTAACTTGAAGTGGCCTTGAAATGTGAATTGACCTCAACCGAACCCGACTCATACATTTTCCACCGAAATTATTTTTCTTTGCAAAACAAGCTTATTGGACCAAACCTCATTGACCAAAAAACAACATGAACCCAAAATAATCGGACCCAAAACCAGAACCGCAAATTACCCCCACCCAAAACTGAACCGAAACGAACCGAATCTTTTTAGCCGAAACATGACCCGACCCAAAATCAGCCTCACATAACCGAATTGCATTATTCATTTTCCAGGCCTTCATTACATAGCCTATAATCTGAGCAATTATACGACCTACAATCTCACATAATTATACCAACTACCAAGCATACATGTTCATGTGAATCTATTCATTCAAGTACACACCTTCTGTGCTAAAGGAGTATCTTCCGCATGGCAAATGTATGAGCTCAAGTTTCTCCGGTAGCAAATAGTTTTCATTAAAACTAGATTACCCAGATTATTATTAAACATGCATATATACCTAGTGAGAGCATCAAGAATAACCACCGCCATGCCACGGTTGTCTCCACGGCTGCTCTTCGGCATGCTATCCCCCCTTGTAGAAATGTCATCGTAAAACGCCCGAGCCGTAAGCTTTACCAATCTGTTACAAAACCCAAAAAGGGGCAGATCGTGGTATTCGGAACAGATCATCAAAGACCCAAAATTTTGAGCTTGCGTTAACCTTAAAGCAAAAGAAAACTGCGATTTCATAGAGAAAATAAGAGAGGTTACTTTCTAAATGGTTCAACGCTCATTCTTTGTTAGTGTGATTCGTGACTGTTCCTAAACTTCTTCTCCACTAAAATAAGCGCTGATTCAGGTTCTGAAATTAGGGTTACCGGATACCTTCGTCTTACAGGAGCTTGATGTGCCAAGAATGGCGTTCTGCGAATTTAGAGAAGAGTGGGTAGGGAGGAGAAGGAGGAGGGGGGAGAGCGACAATGAATGGAAAGTAATTAGGTTTCGTATTGATTTATAGTGCAACAACCAAAAAGCCGTTCGTTCCGAAAATTACAAACAGGCCGCACTTTTTCGGATTTAGGGCCACTTTCTTTCGTGCGTAAATTGAGTAGGTCAAAAGGGTGAAATAGGTTGAAATTAATTGAGGTGAATTGAGATAAGTTAAAATTGATATTTTTTTTTTAGACGAGTTGAAATAAATTCAAGTAGATTAAAGTGAATTTATGTTGGTTGAAATTGATATGTTTTTTATGTGCTGTGTTCAAATGGGTTAAAATAATGAGAATATAATTAATGTGTGATAATTTATGAACTTATCAAAATTTTGTGA
Source organism: Selenicereus undatus (assembly GCA_017589665.1). NCBI lineage: Eukaryota > Viridiplantae > Streptophyta > Magnoliopsida > Caryophyllales > Cactaceae > Selenicereus > Selenicereus undatus. Next base: position 108,197,516 of record JACYFF010019584.1, on the reverse strand, counting down.
AATTTTTGTTTTTTATTTCTTATTTTTTATTTTTTTTATTTTAATTTTTAATTTTTAGTTTTTTATTTTTCATTGTTTATTTTTTTTATTTTTACTTTTTACTTTTTTATTTTTATTTTTTATTTTATTTTTTTTATTTGATTATTTTTTTATTTTTTTATTTTTTTATTTTTATTTTCTATTTTTTTTTCTTTTTTTTCTTTTTTATTTTTTATTTTACTTTTTATTTTTTTTATTTTATTTTTTTTTTTTATTTTTATTTTCTTAGTTTCTTCTTTCTTCTTTCTTATTTTTTATTTCTTAGTTTTTATTTCTTATTTTTTAACTTTTTAATCTTTATTATTTTTTTAAATTTTTATTTTATATTTTAATTTTAAATATTTATTTTTTAATTTTATTTTTTTAATTTCTTATTTCTTATTTCTTATTTTTTATTTTTTTTATTTTTTATTTTTAATTTGTAATTTTTTAAATTTCTTATTTTATACTTTTTTATCTTATATTTTTTATTTCCAAATTTTTTTGGTTATTTTTTAATTTGAATTTTTTTATGTGTTTATTTTTATTTTTTATGTTTTGTGGTTTATGTTTTATTTTTTTAGTTTTATTTTTTACTTTTTCATTTTTCATTTTCATTTATTTTAAATTTTTTAATTTTTAATTTTTAATGTTTATATTTTTTTATTTTTTTAATTTCGTATTTTTAATTTTTAATTTTTAATTTTATTTTTTCTTTCTTATTTTTTAATTTTAGTTTTTATTTCTTTATCTTTTATTTTTATTTTTTCATTTTTATTTTTTATTTTTATTGTTTATTTTTTATTTTTTACTTTGTATTGTTTATTTTGTTAGGTTTTTTAGTTATTTATTTTTTATTTATTAATTTTCTATAATTTTATGTTTTTTATGTTTTTGTGTTTTTATTTTTCTATTTCTTATTTCTGATTGTTTATTTTTTTATTTCTTCTTGTTTATTTTTTATTTTTTATTTTTCATGTTTTTATATTTTATTTTTTATTTTTCATTTTTTCATTTTTTATATTTTATCTTTTTATTTTTTATTTCTAATTTTTTTTTCATTTGAATTATAATTTTTAAATTTTTAAATTTTATTTCTTATTTCATATTTTTTTATTTCTTATTTTTTATTTTTTTTTATTTTAAATTTTTTGTATTTCATTTTTTATTTTTTTAGTTTTTGTGTTTTTTTGTTTATTTTAAATTTCAAAAAAAAGAATAATAAATAAAAAATAAAAACATAAAAGCATAAAAAAAATAATAAATACAAAACAAAAAATAAAAAATTAAAATTAAAATGAAAAAAACAAAATATAATAAATAAGAAATAGGAAATAAAAAAATAAAAAATAAAACATTAAACATAAAACATAAAAAAATAAATAAATGAAAAATACAAATTAAACATTAAAAATTGAAAATTTTAAGTGAAAAATAAAAAATAAGAAATAAGAAATGAAAAAATAAAAACACAAAAAGCATAAAATCATGGAAAAATAAAAAATAAAACAAAAAATAAAGCATAAAAATAAAAGAATAAAAGAATAAAAAAGTAAAAAGACAAAAATCGAAAGTAAAAATTAAAAAATAAAAATTAAAAAAATAAAAATTGAAAAAAAAATAAAAATTAAAAATTAAAAACTAAAAATTAGAAATCAAAAAATTAAAAATTAAAAATTAAAATTAGAATAAATAAAAAATTAAAAAATTAAAAAAAATAAATTAAAAAAAAAAAAAAAAAGAGTTGTGAGAGTATATAAGGAGTTGTAAGGAGATGTAAGAAGTTATAAAAAAATGTAAGGAACTGTAAGAAGACATAAGGATAGATGTAGTGAGTTGTTGAATTATTGAAAAGTTGTATAGTATATATTTTGCAACAATTACGATGTATTAGTCATATTTATGACTAAAATTTGATACCATCAGTAAATAAATATTTCTTAATATTATTGAAACTAAATATGTTTGTTTTACAATGAATGTTTTGGATGAGAAATAATAATATTAAAACAATATAGTTCTTGAAAATGAACCAATAATTAGGTTAATTATACAACAATAAAATATATTAAATCCCACAAATTTTGTCAATAAAATCTCCTACAGTTTTTGTATTTTTTATATTTACATTAGTTTGATCCTGCAATAAGCAAAGTATAACCCAAAAAAAAATATGTCACAAAATTGAACACAACTCTTAAAATAAAATCCTATTTTAAGTAAACAATTTTAAATGTAAATGTATGCTCAATATCGTTCGCAATAAATTTTATAAATAAACCCTTAAAACATTAAGAAATAATGCTTAAAATACAAAAATTGTATTGTCATATTAAACAACCAAAACTTAAAAGTTACCTTCCAAAATCCAAAAAAAAATAAAAGAAAATCCAAAGACGATAAGTAAATGTTGTTCGTGTCGAAACTAAAATATAATTTAAGTCGTTATATTATGTTTTTATATTTATGTAAATGTCGTGTTCATAAGATAGTTACAAATTCTGTATATTGGTAGCATAATTAAAAAAAAATATACATATTTATGTGATTAAAATAAATTAATGTTATAGAAAATCTATATGGGAATATGTGTAACGCCCCGCCCGAAGGGGCAGGCGCGTCACCGCCATGGACGCTTAGACAGGGGCGCCCACAAGGCTCTATGAACTTATTGACCTTAATAAACCTGATCATAAGCGATAGCAGCGGAAGCTCTTATAAAAATCTAATTGAAGTTCAGGAAGGTCAATCTAAAACACACATTACATGCATACTTAAACCATATCCACAATGTTTTTACATATATTCGTATCAAAATACATAACTGTATTTACTAGACGTAATCCATAACATATACATACAACGAGCCCTCCAGGTCCAAATGAGCTCTTTTAATGCTTCTGTGGTCCCTCCTCGCTTTCAAAACCTGAAAAATGGTGAGGTCATGAGCTCCCCGAGCCCAGTGAATAACCCTTACCTTCCCCGTTGTTACACTTTGCACATTAACCGATTGACACATAAGCATACAGTACACGTATTTTATGACATATAAACATAACATCTCATATATCATATAGGGGGCGGTAAGAGGATACGCGTATGTTTCAAAAATAAAAAATGCACTTATATCGTTCATATTTAATATGGTCATAAATATCACAAACGCACACACATTTCTATTATGAGGTAGGCAATTAGATTAATTTAGCCGCACATGTCCCATACCAGGTACGTTTCAAGAACCCACGTTTATACTTGAGCCCTCGAACAAGCTTTGCTGTTAGTTTATTCACTAAATTAACCATGATTGTCCCATACCAATCATGTCTTTTGGGCTCATAGTCCTCACTGGAGTCCAAAAGAAAGTAAAACCTGCTAAACAACCTAACGGCCTGCCCATAACCACAGTTGGTACACGCATCAAAGCAATTTTATCACAAAAGTTCACATACTAGCCATAAACACATAACATACGTCTTACAACATCAAAACCAAATCCAAACGAAACTCAATTCCATATCATATCCAAAGTCCAAAAATCCAAGCCAAAACCAATTACACAACACATCACACATTCTTAACTGAATACAAAACTTTTAGTTTAGGGGAATTCAACTCATGACCCACGCAAAGAACCATCACAACACAGGGGTGACAAACACATCCTGGTGGTCCAGCTACGGCTCAAACATATGGTACCAACCAATGGTGGACCAGCCGCAACTCATACATATGGTCCTAACCAGGCACCCAACGCTCTGAATGACGCAAACTGCCCACAACACAAACCATGAAATCGCATCCATATCCTAGTAAGTTTAGGCCGAAACCCTCCTCACTAGGGACCCACATGGCTCACACACATACACAAGGCCGACATTCATATCCCAGAGGATTGGTTATAGCCTCTCCCACTAGGCGACCTGAACATAACGACAGTCACTACTATGGCCATAGCTCTAGAACGTTCTGTAATAGCCTCAGTCAAGACACGAATTTCTTTCCCCAAAAACATAACTTAATGAAATCGTATAACCCATATAATTACATTCTTGTTTCTCAAAGAAGTTCGATTTCACAAACAAAACATAGTCGAAGAGAAACATAGTCCCATCCAAAATAACTTCCAACTTCCACAAGTTACTCATACTACTTCACACAATCAAAATATTTAGGAGGCTCAACAATGGCCTTTCCATATCGAATTCACAGATTAAACATACAAATAATCTATCATTACACCAAACAAGGTACTTTAACTCAAAATAATGCATAACTCAGTCATAACTTTTAGCATACACAACCAAAATGCACAAAAGTTTACAAGCAATCACCCCATATCATGAGGAAGCTACAGTAATAATTTGATAATTTATCTCCAAACAAATCCTTCAAAATAATTAAAACAGTAACCGAAAACCATGCATCCAAAACAGGGCAGTCCCAATCAAAAATTCATAACTTCTAAAATACACATCCAAAATTCATGAAAATTTACAGGAATTTTTCAGTCATACTCAGAAGTTTACATTAAAAATTTCATAAGTTTTAGCCAATCCAATAGCTCACAATAATTCAAACAGAATCTGATTTTTCGCACACGATAACAGGGCAGTTTCGATCAAAATTTCATAACTTAAAAAAATATACATATAAAATTCATAAAAATTTACCAGAAGTTGCTTAATATCATGGGTAACCTACAGTAAAATTTTCAGAATTTTTCAACAATCCAATAATTCCCAGAAAATCAGAGACTACACGACCTCTGCACAAATCCGAAAATTCAAGCCAGTTTTCTCCATTTTGTTCTTTGAATACAATCAATCAACCCAAAAATCCTAATTAGAACATGTATGTAGATGAATTCAGAACATAAACATCAATTAATAACATCCAATTATTCAAAAAATCACAATCAATCATACAACTTATAGAGGTGAGTTTCTAGGGGGGTGGAATTATGGCTCTAATCTACCAAACCCTAAAACATCAAATTCAAAGCTTCAATTCTAAATTGATATATCAAATTCGAACACAAATTATCAAATTAATCTTACCCTCATCAATTTTAGTTGAAGAAAACAAGAATTACTCACCTTGAATTGAAATCAAAACCAAAAGCTTTAATCCCCTTCTCCTTCCTCTTCTTCTTCCCCCTTCTTCTTCTTCTTCTTCTTCTTCTTCTTCTCTCTGCCCCTCTTTCCCTCTCTGCCGTGTGTGTGTGTGTGAAGAAGAAAGCCAAACCAAAATAAAACCCCCTCCCCCTTTTTGTTTTGGATAACTCACGTGCAATTTGCAAGAAAACTCCCATCCCTTTTCTTTTCTTTTTTTTTTTCAAACCCACCTTCTTTGACTCCCTTTTCTTTTTTTTTTCTTTTTTTGCCACAATTACTAAATAAGACATATCTAATTATTCTCCCAAAACATAATAATCATAATAACATCGAACACACACATGCGCATAAAATAAAAGACGTTCAACATACACATAATTTACATATTGCACGTAATTCAAAATAAGTAACAAAAATTTCAGGGCGTTACAATATGGGATGTAAGAAGATGTAAGGAGATGTAAGAATATGAAATGAGATGTAATAGGATGTAAGAAGATGTAAGAGGATGTAAGAATATGTAAGGATTATGATAAGGATGTAATGAGTTGTAATAAGATGTAAAAAGCCATAAGGAGATGTAAGCTCTTGACTAAATCCTAAAAAACGTGAAATATAACAAGGCCCTAGTGTCATGGGTAAGAGTTCCACATCAAATAAGCGATGGGAAGGTCACAGGCTTATATGTGATGGCATTGTACACCCCATTAGACCGTCTTTTTGGGGAAAGAGCAATAGCCCTGTGACAAATGGTATCAGAACCAACACAGACCCAACTCCGATGTCTCACTAAACGCTCCGACAGAATGAGGGAGGCAGGGGACCCAACATACGACAAGAGCTTTACAGGATTGAGTGAGGGAGAATGTTACAGGTAAGAGTCTAACTTCGAATAAGTGATGGGAGGGTCTTGGGCTTATAAGCGGTCGAGTTGCACACCCCATCAGACCGGTCATTTGGGATAGAGTAATGGCCTTGTGAGATTGGGTTATCATAACTAGATTTTCAATATACGATTGGACTATTCTATTTCGTGCTTTGATACATCTGTAAAAAAATGTAAGGAGATGTAAGAAACTGTAAGGAGCTGTAAGAATATGTAATGAGATATAAGGATAGATGTAAGGAGTTATTAAATTATTGAAGAGTTGTATTGTATAATTTGTAACAATTATGAAATATTAGTCATATCTACGACTAAAATTTGATACCATCAGTAAACAAATATTTCTTAATATTATTGAAACTAAATATGTTTGTTTTACAATGAACGTTTTGAATGAGAAATAATAATAATAAAATAAGATAGTTATTGAAAAAGAACCAATAAAAAAATATAACAATAAAATATATTAAATTTCACAAATTTTGTCAATAAAATCTCCTACAGTTGAGGTGATTTTTTATATTTACATTAGTTTGATCTTGAAATAAGCAAAGTGTAACAAAAAAAAATCTCACAAATTTGAATACAACTCTTAAAATAAAATCCATTCTAAATAAACAATTTTAAATGTACATGTATGCTTATGTAAATGTTATGTTCATAAGATATTTACAACTCTTAAAATAACATATATTAAAAAATATATAGTTTACGTCGTTCATTTAATTGTATGCTTATGTAAGTGTATGCTTATGTAAATAACATATATTAAAATACAACTCTCAATATAACATATATTGTTCATGTCGAAACTAAAATATAACTTATGTTGTTATATTATGTTTTTATATTTATGTAAATGTTGTATTCATAAGATATTTACAAATTTTGTATATTGGTATCATAATTAAAAAAAATATACATATTTATGTAATTAAAATAAATGAATATTATAGAAAATCTATATGAGATGTAAGAAGATATAAGAAGATGTAAGGAGATGTAAGAAGATGTAAACACTATGTTAAGAATGTAAAGAACTGTAAGAAGATATAAGAAGATTGCCCTATTTTATTTCGCGTTTTTTAGGATTTAGCTAAGAGCTTACATCTCCTTACAACTCCTTACATCCTTAACATAATCCTTACATCTTCTTACATCTCCTTACATCTTCCTATATCTCCTTACATCCCATATATATTTTCTATAACATTTATTTATTTTAATTATAGATATATATATTTTTTTAATTATGCTACCAATATACATAAAATGTAATTATCTTATGAACACAACAGTTACGTAAAACATAAAAATATAATATAGCGACGTAAATTATATTTGAGTTTCGACGTGAACAATACATGCTATTATAGAAGTTACCATACTTTTGAAATTATAATACAAAGATGTTGTTCATGTTTAAGTCTGAAGCATATATGAAAAATGTCAAACTATTTGCGATGAAAGCATTACAACTATTTCATCCCTAAGTTGATCCATGACAACTTTGTTGGTATCATTATACAATTGAACATTTGATGGTTGTTCCAAATTTGGTTCGCTTGCTGAGATTGGTATGCGCTTGTTGTCCACAATAATAAAGTTCTCTCCACCGCCATTCGTAGAGATGAGTGGCGATGGTTAAACAGTTCCTTCACTCATTTAGGTGAGCCACATTTTCTAAATTGTGGGATATGACGATGAGTTTCCTTTCCTATGTACGGAGCTAAATATCCAAGGGTATTTGGATATGCTGAGTCAACCAGATAGTATTTTCCTAAACAATTATACGAAATAATTAGAGTTGTATATGACAAATGAGAATCGTCAAGGAAGACGTTAAAAACATATCCTCGTGTACCTGGAGGGGGATGGGGAAAATTGAACTTAGGTTGAAGCACATTATCTCGTAATACCGTCATGTCATGTGCACACCCCTCCCAACCGACGTTTAAGTAAGCGATTGTTAGGGTTTTAATTAACCGCAAGTGCACGGCGTAGCTGTAGCTAGCAACCGGCAAGTACGGGTCGAATCCACAGGGAACTTGGCTTCAACTACTAGAATTAATCAGACAACTCAAGCTAGGTAATCACAGTTTTGAGTTAAAGACTAAATTAAGGGAAATGATAACGACTAAAGGATGTAATGAACAGCAGAATAGAAAGCAACTAGGTTGGAATTAACAACACAAATATGCTAGTGAATCAGTTACTAACCCAATCACATATTCCCAAAAATGCACCGCATATGGATAGATTGTCGATTAAGCCCATCTCCTTCCTCTCTCAAGGGTCGAAGACTAATCCTAGAACTATAGTCGCCTATTTTCATGGGACTAAAGGTTGAAGGATTACAAGATTTACAATCTCTACTCCCAATTAGAACTTAACTATTTTCATGTTAAAAATCCTAATTGTCTACTAAGACGCGCTAGGTAAAGGTTTCTTCTCTCAACGCTCCCCTAAACCCCAATAAAAACGATGAATGTTCTTTCGAGCATTTCATCGAACATGTGGCGTGCACAGCAGAATTCATAAATTGCAAAACTATGGGGGAACATGGATTGGGCCAATACAAAATTCAATTATACATATTTGGCATCAATCCCAACCTAAGTTGAGGAATTTAGCCTACAATCATATTTCTAGCGACAACCAAAGTGTTCGATTCAACAAACATCGCAAACAAAACTAAAGTATTCAATAACAAGAGTAGAGAGAGAATTGAGAACCTTGAATTAATCGCATGAATTAATCGTAGAATGAACTTTCAATCCAATAACGAATTCAAAAGGTATGAAGAAAATAGAACTGTAAATTGAAACCTAAGAATCGCCTAAAACCCACGTCTGGGAAGAGAAAAATGGAGTCAAAACTGAATCCCCCTGAAACAGCCCCGGGAGAACTTTTAAGTCGCGACGCGGAACGGGGGTGGCACGGTCGTGCCCAGAGGCACGGGCAACCCGCGCCAAAACACTGATGGGCCAAGGAAAACAGCCGAGCCGGGCCGTGCCAACGCGCCACGTGGCACGGCCACACCGTGCCATGTGGCACGGTCGTGCCACGTGGCACGGTCAGACCGTGCCATGTGGCGCCGTCTTGGTTTGGCTGGGTCTTTGTTCTCCGGTTGTGCCGCGCGTGCTCGATTGCTCGGGACTTCCGTGCGAGGCCTTTTCGCGGCTTTTCTCCCTTCTTTGACACCTCCTTCTGCCAGATATTATTCATCTTTCCTCTTCTTCAATCGAGTTCCTGAAAATATCGAAAGATGCTGCATAAGTAAAAAGTATGCAAAGAGGAGGCCGATTTGACCCTTCCTTAACACGATAAAACGAGAAAACGGGGGAGGAAATGGGTCAAATAGGAGCTAAAAATAGTGTAAAATAGAGGTTCATCAGCGATCATCATGTCGAATAATACCACAGCCAAGGTATTCCAAGTGTTCTAACCTATATGTGATCGATGAGCAGAACCTGCATCTTCTACAAGTATTGCTTGCACATGAGAGCCATGTAATACTCCTATGCAATCCTACAAATATAAATTAAATATATGTTGTATTATTAACGTAGTTATTGGTTCATTTTTAATAACAATATTATTTTAATATTATCATCTCTCATCCAAAACGTTCATTGTAAAACAAACATCTTCAGTTTCAATAATATTCAAGAAATACTTGTTTACTGATGGTATCAAATTTTAGTAGTAAATATGACTTATATATCATAATTGTCACAAATTATACTATACAACTCTTTAATAATTCAACAACTCCTTACATCTCCTTACATCTCCTTACAACTCCTTACATCTCCTTTCAGCTCCTTACATCTTCTTTCAGCTTCTTACATCTCCTTACAATTTCTTACATCTTTTGACAACTCCTTACAACTTTTTACAGTTCCTTACAGCTTCTTACAACTCATTACATTTCCTTACAGCTTACAACTCCTAAAAAATGCGAAACAAAACAGAACCGATATAAAGAGATGTAAACTCTTAGCTAAATCATAAACAATACGAAATAGAACAGGGCCAATATCAAATTACACTATAGAGTTAGCATTATAGATTGTTTTGTAAATACAAATAAGTACAAATAATAAGAAAATAGGGTCTTTGTAAATAATAATATAGAGGAAATAGATAAATTTGAAGATTTTGGGGTGTTTGCCTATTTGGTATCTAGCTTTTTGTATGACTTTTTGAGTAAAAATGGTTGCTTGAGATGGTTTGGCTATTTTGACTTGGTCTAATGGTAATTTAAAGTATTTGGTTAATAGTTTTTTGGATTCAAAAAACTATTTTTCAAGCAGCTAAACACATTAACTTTTTGTGAATAATTGTTTGATGAATCCTTGCAAATAACAAAGACCAAGACTTCAACAAAAATATACTCCCTTGACGGCTAGTTACAACATCAATGTACTATTTGTTGTGTTCCCACACAGTTGTAATTTCCCTCTTTAACCTTCTCCTCCCCGATTTCTCTACCCTCGCAATTGAAAAATAATTTAATGATTTCTCCTTGTTTTTAACAGTCCTCTTCAAATTCGTTAGAACTTTTTTGCCGAGCAAATTAAGTGGTTGAGCATGAAGTAGAGGTCATTTTTCTTGGTTTATATATGTTCAATGAATAAAGTACAAGGCATTTCTTTATATATATATATATATATATATATATATATATATATATATATATATTTATATATATATATTCATATTCAGAAGAAAATGAAATTATAATAAATACAAATCAATAAATCATGTCCATATAAATAATAAGATGCTGCGTATAAACTAGAGCTGGGTAATAGGTCGTGTCGGGTCGGGTTCGTGTTCGTGTCGAACTTAAACGGGTTGAGAATTCCTCAACCTGAACCTAACCCGTTTATTAAACGGGTTGAAAAATCTTGACCTGTACCCATTTAATTTTTAAACGGGTTGACCCGCTTAACCCGTTTAAGATAAACAGGTCAAGTTCAGTCACTTAATTGATTATTTATGCATGTAATATTTTCAACTAATACGTAATTACAGTGTTAAAAATTAAGTTTACATATCACATTAAATAATTACTCTTTGAAGTTCCGGAGATTCATCATAATTTATAATTTCTAAAAAATTTTATATTCTTAATTATCTAATAAAAAGTAAATTGATAAATAAAAAATGAAAAAATGAGTTAACTAATTTAACTAATTTAATTAAACGGATTAAATAGGTACTTTTTCGTGTCGAGAATCTCGACCTGAACCTAACCCATTTAATTAAACGGGTTGAACATGTCAACCCATTTAATTAAACGGGTTGAAAATTTATACCCAAACCCACTTAACTTCGTGTCGGGTTCG
>JACYFF010019584.1:108129465-108161138 GCA_017589665.1 Selenicereus undatus | reverse complement strand
CTGATTGACTTGACCGTCGGAGAGGCGTTCCCCGGACCACACTCCGGGGCAGGCCTTTTTTGCAGGTCGGAGAAGGAGGCGAGAACGAAGCCGTGTTGATCGCCAGCTGTCAGATAAACTCGTTCTTTCGCCCCACGTCATCAACACAATTACGAGACAGATTCCTGACGGAATCAAGTTGAAAAATTCGAGTCTAGGCACTGTCTAGCAACATTTTTTATGGGCTAAAGCAAAATATCTCGCGAAATTTCCCTTTCGCCCTCTACCTTTTTTGTGGAATAGTAGACTGTTCAACCCCCCCCCCCCCAATCAAGACTTTGTTGCTTGAACCAAACCATCACCACAAACGGCCAACCTGGTGGAGTGAGATCTGACTTAAGCAACCTCTACCCAACAATGGAATTGTAAAGGTACTTTTTTCTAAATACCCAATGTTTGAAAGACATTGCTACCAGCTACCCGTGACCAAAGATGTAAGATAGTCCAATAAGACGTTTTGCTTTAATCTGCTTTCATCCAAAGTTCGAATATCACCCAATAATGGCACCTCCAACAGCCTGGAGAGTGGATCGGATGATGAAAGATCCACTATTGAATAGTACATATATCATAGAGCAAGAAGCAACCTGTGCATAATCTAAGCAACAATATGAATGAGTGCTCAGCTTAATCGTTTCACCCCCCCTCTCTTGCTGAATGCTGACTGTCCGCTGTTGCTGCCACAGCTGTTCATGTATCTTCACACCTTTCGCTATCTGCAAGAAATTAAACACACATTACATGAAAAACGAGGCCGAGGCATTGTCTTCTGATAGACTTAACCTCTTAAATCCATCCAAAGACAGAGGAGTGCATATTTGACGATGAGTGCAATTGTTACATTCCACATCAACTAAAGAGTAAGAAATATGTTTTACTTGGTGCAAAACAGTACTTTTATTTGGAAAACAGGAACATATGCTTTTAATGGGATTCTTTTCAGCTTGATTTTTGACATACATGGAAAACTGAAGCCTATAGCACTAATAAATGTGTTAGAGAGCGAAAACCGAGGAAAATGCCTCTTCCAGGCTATGCTTAATCAGCCTTTGCTGTACAGTATCAGCATTCACACGGGGGCAAAACAAGGGAGGGAGAGGGGCGGGGGGACTTCACAGAAGACATAAACTAAATGTGGAAGAGCTGGACAAAAAAGGAACAGCCTGTAGACAAAAATTTACCCTCCCCCAGGTTCAATTAAACATGAAGGACATAAAGAGACTCAGCAATCAATAGACCATTTTACATTATCCTAAGAAATAAGCAGCAAATAAGCCACAATATTTCCTAAGCAGACGCCACATGGGGTAGAAAATGGCAAAATGCAACCCTCGGCTCAACATTTCCAACACTGCCTGAGACCAAACCAACTAAAAAAAGTAAAAGAAAACAATCCATGGGCCACAACAAAACAATGAGTAGATAAAACATGAAAGCATCCCCTAAGAACAGAATCACAATTACCAGACGAAGCCAAACCAACAGCCCAAATTAAGTCCTGCCTAGATAGGGTTAGAGCATGGTGGAATAAACAATATCTTGCAAACCCAGGTACATAACAATCCTCTTGACATGTCTCTCCCTCTACTTCATGAAGTCTTCATATCTCATCAATAACAATCTACAATATGTAATTTCAGGATAGACATCCGATGTAAACGAAAAGCGCTGTTTTACCACCAATGAATTTGCATCTGAAGCTGCAGAAAATAATTTGGAATAATCTCGGGACAAAACTGTATGGTAGTCTGCACACTGCCTTTTTTATTACTTATCAAAAAGTTGCTAATGATAACAATTGCTTCAATTATTCATGAAAGAGGGAGCTGTTACAAAAAATAGAAGAAAGGAGTGCACAGAGAACAATACAAGAAACAGTGGAGGATAGTCTGAAGTGGGGGTAAATACAGCAAGGACAGTCACCAAAGGAATCACCACAAGCACAACATCATTACACACCAATACCATTAATCTCTATACAAGGAGAAGAAATGCAATGAGACATGCGAAGACCAGTTCCATCAAGATAAGAACTGGTAGCTGGCCAGTCCACACTGCCTAATGTCTGATCCCAAGCAGAGACAAGTTTGAATGAGTCCGACAATGAGCAAAGTAGACCAAACATTAGACGCTTTGCAAACACTAAATATAAATGTTACAAAATACAACCCAAGTTTCACAAAACGATTCATCTTAGGCATTTTTGGTTGGTGGGTTACAAACCACTTTTCTACGATCACGCATGACCAGCTTTTCTTCCTCAAATTAAAGAACCGCAAAGTCCTTCGAAGTTGCGTCAAGTGAGTCTTTAACTCCTTAGCCAATCTCTCTCTTACCCATTGACATCTGAAATTACAGAAGAAAATTGGAGTCAGCTACCAATAAACAAATTATCACGATTTTTTTTTTTTTTTTGTGGAGATGGAAATGCATCAGGGGGAGGGGATTGCCCATTAGTCAATCAATTCTGCAACAAGAAGCTAAAATCTTTCATAACCTTCTCATATGCCCTTTCAGGTGCCACGTAACATCATTAATTGAACAAACTCACTATTAGGAATTGACGTTCGGTGAAATTTGAATAAGATCAAATCACAGGTGAGATTATTGGTTCAGCAAAAGCGGCCATTTATTCATGATCATCCCCTCTACAAAACAGTAGCTCTGCATGTCATCAAATGACTTTTTATGAATATAACATTGAGCATCATCTACAATTTTCATCCTAATCAAATCACTTTGCTATATACAATGAGGTCAGTTGTCCTAATCTTAAACTGAACCGTATTTAAGCAATGCATATGAGTCTGACTGAGTCACCAGTTACAACCCAAAACCAATTGGCAATGTTATAATCTAAGATACTAGCATATTGGTTTTATCTATTAAGTTTTACAATTTACATCCTAATCAAATAACTATGGCGTAGACATTGAATATTATAGAATTCTCATTTTCAATGTCATTCATTATTACACAACCTAGGGTTACACCAACTACCAAGTAAACATGTTTGCTAGTATATTAAGCATGCATAAATACCTAGTGAGAGCATCAAGAATAACCACTGCCATGCCGCGGTTGTAGCCACGACTGTTGTTCGGCACATTATCTCCCCTTGTAGATATGTCATCGTAAAATGCCCGAGCCGTAAGCTTCACCATTCCAATCACAAAACCCTACCAAAAAGAGGGAAACTTGTCATAATTGAAACTGATCGTTTATCAAAGACCTAACTGTTTGAAGTTGCTTTAACCTTGAACAAAAAGAAAACTGCAAGGTCCTGAAGAAAATAAGAGAAATTACTTTCTAAATGGTTCAGTGTTAATCCTTTGTTAGTCTGATCCGCGATCGTTCCCAGACTCCTCAATTAAAATAAGTACTGATTTAGGGTTTTGGTCTTTCGTTGGAAAATATAGATTGATAAATGAGTGAAATTGGTTGAGATTAGTAGAAGTGGATTGAAATGAGTATTTTTATATTGAAGTAGGTTGAAGTTACTTAAATTTTTTTTGTATAATGAGTAGAAGTTGATTGAAATAATGAAAGGGTTGAAATTGATTGAAGTGGATATTTTTTTTATTAAAGTTTATGAAATAGGTTGAAATGAGTTGATGTTGATAAATTTAAATTTATTAATGAAAAGAACAAGGCCTTAAGCTCCGAATTTCATCAAAATACATTGATTTCGAAAATGTTAGGGTACATTGGTCCCAGTTGATTAAAAACTGATAAAGTTTTTGGGCCCTCTTCTGCACCTAATTTTTTTATTTTTTTTTTGGTGTTAAAGACGAAGGGGTAAGCCCTTAAAATTATTAGAAACAACTCATGCTCCAGATACACCATCAATTATAAGGGGTAAACGAGGGACAGGGGACTATTAAGTTTTGCAAGAGGGTGTCAAACTGTCAATATTAACATAATAATATCTATATTAGCGAAGGGATCCGCGGCTGTATTAGATTCACAAAAACAACGCTCAATACTAATTAACCAATCAAGGTTACAAATTAATCAGGTCAATTATAAATATACTTTCTACCGGCTCTGTATTTGTAGCATCATTCTGTCCACAAACTACATTATTTGATTTACTTTGTCTTTTTCGAACGTCAGTGAGCTATTGTATAACTCTACAACATAGGTCTCTGTGTGATATAACAGATATAGCTTGAAAGAAACATCATCTTCATCCACCCATATGAATTTTTATTGTTGAATCATTCTTAATCAAACTCGATGAAACAAACTGATAAATCACAAAAATACTCTCTAGTTATTAGGAATGTGTATATATATTTTAGAAATATATTATGTAAATATATTTGTATGATTTATGATCTTGTATTTTATTTAGGTTGGAAGTCCTCATGTAACTTGCGTGCTCTTGAAGCTAGGGTTTGATGCTAGAGCTTGATGTATATATACTGTACCTTGCATATCAATGAGGAGATCAGAGAAGAGGGCCACGGTTATACAAGCCCCAAAAGTACAATCTCTCGCAAATTCTTCATGGTATCAGAGCAACATTGAATAATACCCAAAACCCAAACTATGGATGACGGAACTCCACCAAAGCGTTTTATTATTGAACCCCAATCACCATATTACTTACATCCGTCAGAGGGTCTCGGGGTTCTGATCATTGCGGTAATCTTCAATGGTAAAAACTATGATCTCTAGGAAAATGCCGTACGTACGGCATTGAAAGCAAATAACAAACTTGTTTTTATTGATGGGTCACTAACCAAACCCACGGTGAAGGATGAGGATCCATCCGAGCTACAAGCTTGGGAGATGGAAAATTCGATGATTTCATCATGGATTCTCAACGTGATTGAACCAAAACTTCGAACCAGCGTAGCCTACAATGACACGCCTAAGGCTATGTGGGATACATTGAAAAGGAGGTATGGCATTGCCAACATACCTAAGGTACATCAGTTGAAAATAAGTATAGCAAATTGCAAACAAGGAGGGTTGAGTGTGGTGGAATTCTATTCAAAAATCTTAGACCCATGGATAGAGCTTGGAAGCCACGACAAAATACCCCATTGTACTTGCACCGATTGCAAGTGTGAAGCGGCTAACAAGATGGAGAACAAGAATGAGCAAGAGAAGACGCATCAGTTCTTGATGGGCCTCAATGACGATATGTACTCGTCGATAAGGAGCCAAATACTCGCACTCGACCCACTACCTTCTTTGGACCGTATCTTCAACATGATAATCCAAGAAGAAAATCACAAAAGTGTGATGCTGGGATGTGAAGACAGGAACGAGAGTGTTGCAACCTTTGCAGTGATGTATGGAGACCGCAACAAGGGAGCCGTGACTGAGAAAGGGAGCTGCACTCATTATGGGTGTAACGCCCCCAAAATAATAATGACATGATTACTGATAATTGCAGCGAAAGACTCAGTAAACGAAGACGCTACCGCCGTCCTGATAAGGACAAGGCTCACTGAAACCATTTAATCTCGCAACTCGTGCTTACAATCACAAAATCTAGTAAACTGAAACACTTCAAGACCGAAGTTCATAATAGTTTAACCATACCATGTACTAACTCACATTCCATACCACACAAGTACTTGACCCTAAGGTCGGTTCCAATATTCATGCTATGCTGAATCCACTGTGAGCATATGACGACCTTCAAAAAAGCTTGCTAAAAGGAAGAATATGTGATACTTCATCACCTAAAATGGAAAACATGAAAACAATTCGAAAACATGAGCAAAAATTCAGTACATACATCCCTGCATTTGTAAAATGACCATAGAAACACTGGTGATGGGTACCCGTCTTTGCAATTTATTTAGTTGGCAATAAAAATGAAAATGAAAGTAATATGAAATTGAATTGTTCATTATTATCTGGATGTGAACCCCTTGCACTGATATGATCTATACATAGGTGTACATCTGCCAATCCGATCAAGAGTTGGCCTGAAGCCGCGCGGGTAAATGATGGGCTGACGCCCTATAGATAATAACTGACGGGGTCACAAGTTAAATGGCAAATCACTGTATAAACTGATTCATTGATAAACTCATTAAGAGTTGTAACTTGATAAACATGACTTGCTTTCTGAAGATACAGGCAATGAACGTACCTTGAGCCTTTAAAAAATATCATTTGACTTGATACAAGTTAGCTGTTTCATAAATATCATTTGACTTGATAAATATGTTCTGACTTGATAACACTTATGCATAATGGGGAACGATAACTATGCCTCAACTCTGTTTCATAAATGTCATTGAAAGTATGTGTAGTTAGTAAATGATCCTCACTCGCACAATTGAGTAAGTAAAAGTATGCGTAACAGAAATTGAGTAATTAAATGGTATACATAACTCGTGTATTTCAATATAACTTCAAAACTGAATTGATGAAAGTAAAATAGTCCACGATGAGATAAATGGTATTACAGAGGAAAAGGCCTGGATGGCGATAACTGAGAGAATGGTTACGGCATTTTCTGAAATAAGTTGTGGATACAAGTTTAAGGCTCGCTGATGTATAGCTTGGTTCAAGATAACAGCAAGTACACTAGACTGGCTTGATAAATACATTTGATACAATCTGAATCGAGTAAGTAATAGAGGTCTGAGGCCAAGAGAGGTATATCTTGGTTCAATGGCACAAACTACAATAACTTGGTCTGATAAGTCACAACATTTCACCTCTCATATTTCATTCATAAATCCATTAGATAAGGAATTTCACCTCAAATGGGTCATTGAACTCATTAGAAGCTATTAAGCTCACAAAGCATGGTATTTTCTTTGTAAAATCCATAACTGAATCAAAGCTCAAAAACAAGCTAAAAGCTTCATAAAAGTTCATGAATATTTATTTCTCCCTATAAATGACTTGGCCCAAAATACACAAAATGAGTGCATGATCAATCTCACTTGATCTTTTTTATTGCTCTTTATACAGTTACAGTCGGCCCTGGGTTGTGGAGTCATGGTTGGCAGCAAGGGTCTAGGTTTTCTAGTTTGTTTTGTTTTTGTGTTTTTTTTTCTAGGTTGATTTGGGACGCAAGGAAAGAAGATTGTAGCAGTTTGGATTGACTCTGATACCAAATTTGGTATCAGAGCTATTTGATCTTAGCCTTGCTTCTTGTTTGCTTTTCGCATTTTGTCATCTTGCCCTCTACATCAGATTCTAGTAAAAAAGGAAACAAAAAAACCCTATCGCCCAAACCCTAACCCACACGCAACCCAGCCAACAACCACCACCAAGTCCACCACCTAGGTCTGCCAATCACCACCCGTTGTCCAACCCCCATCCACTGTCGTTGCTGCCAACTAGGTTTCTTGTCAAAATTCTTCTCAACGAATGTCGTTTTTATTCACCTGTTGCTATTTGCTGTTACTATTAACAAGCTATCGCACCTATGGCTTGGTGTGAAAAACACCATCGAGCTTTATTTGTGATCATCCATGACAAAGAACTCCCTGTTATGAAAATTATTTTATACAAAGTTTTCTTCCCTTATGGGAAAGTGGAAAAGATTGCTAGATTCCAAACAATTGGTGATTTTTAAGCTCGAGTGAATTTCTACTCCCTTGAGGATGCTGCTAATGCCTGTTGCAAGCTTCACGGTCGTCAAATTTATAAAGGTTGTTGTGAATTAGATCTTTACTTTGCTAGTGAGGTCATATGTAGATGTAAGCCTTACATCCCTATGTATATGTTGGACTACATACCTCCTAGAGCTCATTTGATACCCTGGAGAATTCCCACTAATGGTTATGGAGTTCTATCTTCAAGGTGTTCCACAAGACCACTGAGTTGTTATTTAGATGATGAACATCCTGCCTACTCTAATGCAAACTATAGGCGAGCGTTCATTGAGGACGATCAGGAGAAAATCTTCGAAAGGAGTCTAGCAACGAAGAAGTCGAGTTGACAAAACCCCACCAAGTCTTAGACACCAATGTTTCATGCAATGTATTATTCAATAGTGAAAATCGTCATCTTCCTAGGGTTGACTCTCAATCGTATATGGATGAGACACTTAAAAATGAATCATCCACTCTAGATATTACGAATGAAGCTTTTCTAAGGGAGGCTGACAAAGATGATGTCCAAGCGAATGAAGAGAATGTGCAAGTACAGACGGATTTGGGCCGACTGCCAGGAGATATTAGAGTGACCCAAGAAGCTATTGCGCATGTTGACTTTTTCATTCCACAGGGCTTTTTTTAGAAGACTGAACGTCATTCGATGTTTATATGGTTTCTATCATTGGAGAATATTTTGAGAAGTGAGATTCAAAAAATCTATATTGAAGTCAAGGCAATTTTAACTTGTTCATCTTCCATTCTGTGGCATTTCAAAACTCGAGCACGAGTTTTTTCTAATCAGGGGAGAATGATGCAGAATTAGAGTAAAGAATGGGCAAAAGGATTTAGGAAATTGGGAGATATTGGAGATCTTTTGTATTTTTTTTATTATTTTCGTAGGTTATTTTTAAGCATATTTTAGGATAGCTAAAATAAGGATATTTAGTGATATTTTATTAAGATTTAGTTTCCTAGTGTATTCGGATAATATTAGGGTATATATTTTTATCCTTTTCTATCTTATATCTTATTATTTAGATTTTCTAATACTAGTTAGCCTCTTGGTTATATAAACCCTTTTATGTAATTCAAGAATACAGATTATAAATAAGAATTGATATTGAATTTAAATGAAAGTTCTTGTGTAAATTTTTTCGGTGTGAAAATTGCTCTTAGAACATCTTACATCAATTATTTCCCTTTTGTAGGAATTGCAATTAGAGCATCTTACATAACATTTGGCGACTCAACAACCTTGATAAAACTTGCACAAATGGGCAAAAGAAATGACTCTCACAAAAGGCAATAAGCAAAACTCTAGAAAGGGAAACTCCAACACTTACAAAAAAGGAGATAAACCCTAACTTTCATAAGACGAAGAGAAACCAAATTCTCACAATGAGAGGAAATTTATTAGAATAAATGTGCACCCCAACTTAACCTCGTACTGCTTACTTGAGCTCATACGCGTAATGAGCTCGCAGAAATGCTACTAAGCTGGGACATTACCGCCATCCCATAAGGGATGAGGCTGTAACCATGCATTTAAATTCACTGAATGGAAACATTTATTAGTTATAATACCATATACACATTACACAAGCTTATAGTAGCCATAAAACACCAAAATAGTCACCTCTCGAGGGTTAGCCTTGTCCAAAATAAGTTTTACATTATTTTTGGCTTCTCAAGCCCCAAAATGACCATCTAAGAAGAAAGTTAATGCTCACTACCTTGGCCCACATCCCCTGGGCCTTTAGCCTCTGTCGTTGCTCGCTTAGCCACAATCTGCTTCTCCCTCCCTAAAACAATTTTCAAAAATAGCAAAACAATAGATAAATTAACGAAAGCTCAATACGTTACCCTTGTACAGTTAACTATTTTATACAAGGAGACAATGTGCACGTGCAAGGTTAAAATGATGCTTTGTAAACATCTTCTAAAGAGCATTGTTTCAAATAAACAATGATTACTTGTTTCTTCGGCCTCAATTAGGACCCACAGCTACGAACAGTAGCCATGCCATCAATAACAATGAACTATGAATTTCCCATTTAACGGGAAGGGTCCAACACAATGAATTATGCTAACAGATACTTATGAACACCGAACATGGCTCATTAAACAATGAACATTGAAATGGGTCCTAAAAGTTCCAATGACCAAACAAAAACTTGCTAATATTAATAAATGAAACTTTAAATGTGTTTGAATGGTACAGGTAATAACGTACCTTTGACGACTTTTTAGTTCCTCAATCAAGTTGATCCTCACAATTCTTTTGGTGACTTAATATGATCCTATGATTAAGGGAAGATTGCTAATATAAGTTTTGGGTCATGTTAGATGTGACCTTACTAAGGCAATTCTAACCACCTGACTCACGACTTCTAATTAATGGCCTCATTATTCTAACTACCACATCATCAATCCTAGTCCAAATCAAAAGTTCATGCTCATTACTTTTGAGTCAATAATTATAATTCACCTTCATAACTTACATTAACCTTATACCCTTTCTAATGAACGCATGGTTCCCGAAACTTAAACATTTAATCCAATTAGTATCCGAAGCACATAATCATTTAATCCCTCTTTCATTTTTAACTAATTTTATACTCCATTCATCATTTGCTCCCACTTATCCAATTAACCCAAATTAATGTCTTGATTAAGCTTCTTCGTGATTATATAACCCATTAGTCTTGCTTACATTCCATTTCCAAAGTCGACATAATCACATCCCTTTAAGAATCCAACTCATTTTATTTAGGTAACTTATCATGGGCTAAACGAAGCATTCCACATAACCTTATTTATTCATTTAATTACATCTCACCCTTGTTTAAGGAAATTTCTTACTCCCTTAATTTAAGAAGTGCATCTTAAATTTAACTAAACCATTCCTACACCATCTCATACAACCCATCACCTTCATCTCATTATATAATCCAAAACAACCATCCATAGTCCTTCCTAATATTTCAGTCACCAATTTTCATCTTGCTCGTGGTCTATTTACTTCATAAGTCCCTGTATTTACCCAATCTTTACAACTTCCCTAATTTCGAATGAATTAGTTTCCTCAAACATTATACAAATCACATACGTCCCAATTTAATCCCTTCAAGGATTTCACAAGCCCACATAATTAATCTTTCTCAATTGAACTATGATCCAAAATGACTAATTCATCAATTCACCATGAAACTTTCATGAAGTTAAGCCCAGATAGAAGGAATATGGAGTAAAATTTACCTTGGTTGAATAGGTGGTGTAAATGAAGTGTAGAGTTTAGGAGGTGGTGGTGGTGGTGGTGGCCGGAGCACAACTGGGTGGCGCCGGACGGAGGCCATCGCTGTGGTTTTCCGGCAGCCAATAAGGCGGACGAACGGCCCCTGTTTTGGGCTAGAATCCACGGAAAACAGGGGAAAAGGAGGTGGCTTGGGCAGCTATTCGGACTTGGCGACGGTGGTGGACGGCCTTCGGCCGGAAACCGGCGGGGGTCGCCGATCGAACGACCGGCGAGCACACGGGGGCGGCGTCGGGCTGGGCTGGCCGA
The DNA here is from genome assembly GCA_017589665.1 of Selenicereus undatus. Lineage (NCBI taxonomy): Eukaryota > Viridiplantae > Streptophyta > Magnoliopsida > Caryophyllales > Cactaceae > Selenicereus > Selenicereus undatus. Next base: position 108,149,954 of record JACYFF010019584.1, on the reverse strand, counting down.
GCCCCTGCGTCCCTCTCTCACTTTTTTTTTTTGTTTCTTGCTTTGAGAAGTTTAAAAGCCACTAGCTGTATTGGGTACCTCACTTGCCTATATCAGCAAAGTTCCCATGGCTCATGTTCTGTTTTTTTTTGTTGGTGTTTTTGTGTGTTTGTTGATAATTACTTAGCCAAATCGTTATTAATTCAAGCTTATTATCTCCAACAAACATCGTCCACATGTGCTAGTGTTGGCCACACACTTGGTTGACATCGATTCGTTGCTAATTATTTCTTTTTTAATTATTAACAAATTATTACAGCTCGGTAAATCCTCAACCTTCTCTAAGGCAACGTATGTTTATTGAAAAAAATTCATATCTTATAAATTATCCAACATTTCATAGACATGAAAGAAACTTCCGTAATATCAAAATTCTTTAAATTGTGTGTTGCTCTGATTAGTCATAGAAGGGAGAAAATGCGCGGCTCACTGCTCCGAATAATCATAATTATATGCATAATGTAAGAATTAAGATTAATTAAACATAAATTGATACCGGGACATTACAAGAAACCAACAATACCATTAGAAATTAAAATCAATGGAACAAATCAAAGTAAGAGAGGTTTATTACTGGATACAGTTTGATCATTAGTAGCCCCAACAAACTAGACAATAAGAGAAAGGAGTTGATACAAGATTAGTGTTTAGACTTTAGAGAGGAGAAGGAGCAACTCATAGCCATTGTCACCCTGCCTAAATTTTCTCAAGTTAAAGGGCCTCTTTTATTTTGGGAGTACTTGGTAGCAACAACTTAAAAAAAAAAAAGAGTTATTTAAAGAGTTTTAACTGTTTTGGCAAAGTCAAGAAGTTAAATGAGTGTTTGATAAAATATTGTTTCCAACAGTTGTTTTGCCCCAAACGACTCTTTTTAAAAATACTATTTTCATTAGTGTTCTGAAAAAGAGTTTTCTGTAAAATGACACATTTGCATAATTGTTTTAAAACATTTTGCTACATGCCATTAAATTTATCCATATACTATCGATTTTGTGAAATAAAAAGAGGAAGGAGTATCATAAAATGTTGTTTTAAGGTTTATATCAATACGGTTTGAACCTTTTAGATATTGAGAACTTACAAATATCCGATTATTTACAATGAGCTTTGGATTAATGTAAGTAAATGGTAACACTTGCTATTATGTTTTATTTCAATTGAATTTAGTGAAAATGAAATCAATAGAAATTCATATAAATTTCAATTTCAATTCATAACCAAAAAAATAATTTAATAAATGACAAAATAATTTCATAAACACAGGTATCATTTAGATAAATACAAATTGAAAAGAAATAAGATGAATAATAAATACAAATTATATAGAATTAGTGAGAAAGTAAGGTTTCATGAATGAAATTAATTCATACATATGACATAAATTTAACTGTTTTTAAAAAGAAAATAGGATTACCAATTAAAAAATATGTTCAATTAAAAAATAATTTAGAGATAAGGTATCCATAGAATTTTACCAAGCATCTTTATCAGAAATAGATAACTTTATCAAATACTCTTTTACAAATATTTAATTCAAATAGTTAATAGTTGGCAACTAATACAAGTGGCTAATGGTTATTTGCAAAACAACGTCATTTTCACAAAAAGTTATTCTTAAAAAGTTAATGGGAATGACTTTTTAAAAAAGAACTTTTTTGAGCTAAACAACTATTACAAACAGTTTTTTACAAAACATCATTTAACTATTTGACTTGGTCAAAATAACTAAAATTCTTCAAAATAGTTTTTTTTTTTTTCAAACAGTTGTTATTATCGTAGACCTCTAATATCTTTCATTGGCGAATAAAAAGAAAAATAGTTAAAATTTCAGTTTGGCGCCGTAGCTGCCTTCCAAAACCCCCCAAACCTTCCTAAAAAAGGCCAAAATTTGAAAAGATCCCGCCAGACAAGCGAAGTCCTCTGGCAATTAAGCATTAACAGCACTACTTTAATTCAAAAATTATATTTCGAACCTTGAAAACTCCACTTACCCATTTCATTCTGCTTCCTTTTTCCAAACCCCAGAAGCATTTTGGCACAAATGGCAGTCCCTTCAAGTCCTGCTCCTTCTCAGAGGAAGAACAAGAGAAGTAGCAGCGAGCAAATGGGTCGATCCGAAACCCAGAAAGAAGAGGGTACGAAGCAATCCAAGCGTACCAAGTGCCCGGGTGTCCGGGTCGTCGGTGGGAGGATATACGATTCTCAAAATGGCAAGACTTGTCACCAGGTACCATCGATGTTCTTTTTCATTTTGTATCATCTGTGAAGTTTGCTCGATGGGTTTTGATTTTGCGTTTGTGTTTTTAGTTTTGGGTGTTCTTAAAGAGAATCAAGGAAAACCCTGCATTGTTTTATGCAGCATTGTTCTGGGTTGTTTGGGTAATTTGGGTTGGACACTGTTGTTAGGGTTCTGAAAGAGTCCGAACTAGAAATGTGTCGGAACATCTGGAAGTTTGATGTAAGGAAAAGTTTCAGGGTTGCTCGTAATTTGTTCTTTTGATGTAAAGAGACGAAAAGGGGAAGAAATTGGAGTTAAGATTGCTAGTTCTTGCATGTTGCAAAAAGTTGGATGAATTTGGGAGGATTTCAAATATTCTGTTCCCCCCCCCCCCCCTCTCAAGCTGGGGAAATTGGTTAGAATTGTATTGAACTTTTTTTAAAGAAAAAAAAGAAAAGAAAAGATGCAAAACCCAACCCACCTCTTTTGATTTTAGGTTCATAGAGCGATAGTTGGCTGGACATTGGGATATATTATACGTTGCTATTTTCTTTCTTTGTTTTTTTCTTTGGGGTTGTAAAAATGCAATTGAAAGGAATTATTCATTCAATTCAATGCCTATGTTTGTTTTTCAGCGATGTAGATATGATATTTGGTATAAATGCAATTGAAAAGAATGATTTCATGTTAAGCCTTACTGGTTCTGGCTTAATCTGTGCCATCTGATACTTAGTTTGTTCTTTTGCTTGAAGTGCCGCCAAAAAACCATGGACTTTACCGCTGCTTGCAAGAACATGAAGCTGGACAAGCAATGCACTATAAAATTTTGTCATAAGTGCCTTCTTAACCGGTGAGGCAAATAGAATTAGAGATGAATATCTCTCAACTTTTGTACGTTAGCAATAAAATTTTTGTTGATGTGTACTTTATGTTGGGATTAAAATTTACTTTATCATCTCGTAGGTATGGGGAAAAAGCTGAAGAGATGGAAGCTCTTGATGATTGGAAGTGTCCCAAGTGCAGGGGAATATGCAATTGCAGTTTTTGCATGTATTTTTTCTTTCTGAACCTTCTTTATATGGCACCTCCTATTTATGATTTTCAGTTATGGTAGCCTGAAGATTGGGAAATCCTACTTCAGGAAGAAAAGAGGCCACAAGCCCACTGGTATTCTTGTTCACACTGCCAAGGCAACTGGGTTTTCGTCGGTGTCAGAGTTGTTGGATGTGAAGGGCCCTGATGTTTGCCAAGAGAAGGTTGCTACAAACAAGACAACTTCACCAAAGAAGTCGCCAACATCTCCAAAGAAGTTGGCAGTTTCTCCTTCAACTGAGGTGTGATGCAATGGCATCAGTCGTTTGTTGCTGAATTGGATTTTGAAGGGAAATTAAGTTGAAGTCTCCTTACTCACCTTCTTATTGACATTTTATTTGTTCACAGGAGCCTGCTGTCGTATCTCCAAAGAAACGAGGAAAGGAGAACTCTTTTGATGGAACTTGTAACGCTAATTTAAACTCACCTCCACCATCAAGTCCCGATGAGAACACGGCCAAGAAAACCAAGAGGGAGGGACTGCGAGAGAGAGTTGAAGTGTCTAAGGATAATGGCAATGCAAGTAGTCCTAGAAAAGATGCCAAGGGTGGTACTCTTAGAAGTCCAAGAAAATCAGAAATCCCACGGGAAGTTACCAAAAAAGAAATGATGGATGATGGTAATTGTGGCATTCCTGCTTTTACTGTGACGGAAGAAACTAAAAAAGAGAAGAAACTGAAAGCCCAAGGAGATGCAAGTTTGAAGCCTCATAAACTTAACAAAGATATAGGCATGTATAATAAGAAAGTGGAGGTCATGTTGCCTCCAGGCACGTTGCTCACTAGTGTGGTTGGAGTTGACTTGCTTCCTGAAGACATAGGACATGCCTTGCAATTTCTGGAGTTTTGCTCAACGTTTGGAGAGGTAAGAAATACCAAGGTCATTTCTTATTGTCAAAATCACAATCGGGGTTGGGCAACATCTGAGCAATGTTACTTTGAAATGTCTATGCTGATTGCTGACCTAGTGTAAATACAGGGGTGGAATTCTGAATTCTATTTGCAATTGTTACTGTTAGGAAATGCACAATGTCTCTATTAGTGTAGTTAAATTGATTGATGAGCCTCTAAAAGAGATATATGTTATGATTGAAGTATTGAACCAAACCTTGCTATTTGTGGTTCTAGTTTTTCCTATCTGGGTTACTTTCCTCTATCTGTGCTCACTATTTCTCTCTATATACTTGTTTTTGTATGTCTGGTGCCTTGGCACATGTATTGAAAGAAACTATAATTTTGCAGCATCAGCTGAGCTGTGCAACTAGTAGAAGTATTGATGAGCAAGTCTGAGTTTTAACCGTTCCTATCTTATTGATAGGTTCTTGACATAAGGAAAGGACAAGCAGAATCAGTATTGCGAGATATTATGTGTGGACGCAGTAGGCGCAAGGGAAAATGCTCATCGGCTATCCAGTTTCTTACCCAGCTGGTGTCATTTATATTGAAAGACACTGAAGAAGAGTAAGGATCTTCTCCAAGAGACTGCTTGTGAAATTGAGTTTAATATTATGTGATATTTGTCCTGATTCCCTTTTAGGTCACCAACTTCAAGTCCCACTAATGGTAAAGATCCTTGGATACATTCTCTGAAGAAATGCCTTTCTGCTTCTGAGTGTGAATTAGAAGATATACCAGAGGATTGCTTTGACAAGGGATGTGCTGGATATGAAATGTTGCAGTGCTCGCAAAAACTGAGACTTCTGACATTTCTTTGTGATGAAGCCCTTTATACAACGTAAGTGTTTAAATGTTCTATCCTTAGTAATTCTGATAGAAGAAGACTGGCAACTAATTTTTTTCTCTTCAGGGAAATGAGGAATTGGATAGAGGAACAAAATGTGAAGTTTGTTGAACAGGTGAAGGAAGCAAAGGAAGGGCTCAATGCAGCCAAAGAAAAGGTGATTTTTATACATAGTAATAAAAGGGATAATGGCTGGGGTTGTTGACTGCTACTAAGTTGTGTTTATGTATCTCATCCAGGAAAAGCTCATCAAACGGAAGCTCCAGGATGAAGTTGCAAAAGTAATTATTGCAAAGAATGGTGCCCCCCTCACTATTTCTGAACACGACTCTATCGTTTCAAAAATCAAAGCTGAAGCAGAGCAAGCACATGCTGAGATGTTGGAAGCCATGGACTTGGTGCCAAAGAGTATGTCATTTTTTTCCTGACTTTATGAAGTTTTCTTAAGCATCTTTTATGATGTATGCTTCATTTTATTTTCAGTGAACTTGGTACTGCTTCAGTTTATTGTCAGCGAGCTTTGTACTTATAGTGTATCAGACTGGCTCTTCAAAATATGCTTTCCAGATACAAAAATGTTGTCATACAAGTGGGCCCATGTTGTTGATAGGCTCTGAATACCCAGGATGTTCATTGTTTATTTTCAGAATTGAAAAATTCTATTGTGCAAGTGCCACAAATGGTGCATTGCATTGCTCAACTTTTTGATATTTGGGTTTAACATAGTTTGCCTGTCTGGCTGTCTTACCTATATTGTTCATAGAGAAGCAAAGATCAGATGCTGTAAGGACAGAGGCTGTCTTTTTGGATGTTAACGGTCATGCTTATTGGCGACTAAACTGCATTAGTGGCTTGGGCTTACTATGTCAAGGTCAGTGATTTTCATTAGAGGATGTCCGATCTTTTCCCATTTTACATATCCTTATTTTTGTCCGAGTTCAGCATGGTATGATACTATGATCCCTTATGTGGACCTTCCTAATTCTTGATCTTTAGATATTGGAGATCCAGAACAGATCACATCAAATGACAAATGGTTCACTTTCAGCTCTGAAGAGACAAAAGTGATTGAAAAGCACATTTCTTCTCAACGGTAAATTATGCTATCTTATTCTTGTGCTTCTTGAATTGCAGAGGCTCCTAACTTGTCTCCGGGCTGGGGGGCTGGGGGGGTTTGCTTATTACAAACAGGTTTCAGATTTAAGTTGAAAAACAATTCCAATCTGAATCTGTGTGTATCATGTTCTGAGCTTTCTGATACTAAATCAAACTGCAGGCTTAAAAGAAAGGCACGTGATAAGCATGCTGCTACTCTAGCCATGATAAACAGTAACTATCCAAACATCAATGTAGATTGGGGTTTCAATGATGATTCAGCACCTGCAGCAAATACTAGCTAAGGCGATGGAGGTGAGGAACGCTGCTGATTTGTGCATGGCATGTTCAGCAGAAATTTCAAGGATGGGCGTTCAGATGTTTTGTTGGCAGGTTGCTGATCAAGGAAGAGTTTTGGAGTTGCTAGCAGAGTGACCACATAATGTATCTGCATCTCCTCAAGGATCAAGGTTCAGATCCTTCGGAATTTTTGTACAAAATTTGCAGCGCTGACATTTTTTGTATCTGGCATTTGAAGCTGCTAAGTTTCGGAAGAGATGTGGTTGGGGGTGTAGCTTTATGTTTTCAGAGAACCCTCTTTTAATTAGACCTTTGGTGGGTTCCTCTGATTTAGTGTATGTATTGTATGCCTATGTCAAAACTTCTAATGCAAATTGATTGTTGGGTTTTGTTTTTATGGTTTTATCGATTTGACAGATGCTTGCTTACTTGATGCAAGACAGTATGGATGGAGTGAAACTGTGAATGTGAATCAAGGCTTTGACCCAATTAGAGAGCCTGGCATTGTATATATATTACTTAGCGATGTAAAAATTACATATTTATCCTCTGTATACTATTATGCCTTCTCAATTTATTGGGGGGAACGCATTGACAGATTGTTTCTAAAAAAATTACACAACTGAGAAGATAACCCTATTGTAAAAATATAAGCTAACTGAAGTTTAGAAGGAATATAGTAAACAACAAGCTCACCATGAGCAACATGCTCACGTATAAGATGATAGTCAATCGTTATATGTTTACTACGATCATGCTGAACTGGATTAACCGCAATGTACGAAGCACTAATGTTATCACAATAAACCTTCGTAGGAGAAGGAAGGCGAATACCAAGATCATCAAGGAGCTTGCGAATCTAGATAGTCTCAGCGACTGTGTAAGCGACAATGCGATACTCTACTTCAGTAGAAGATTTGGAGACAGTAGGTTGCTTCTTAGAGCGCCAGGAAATAAGTTTGGGTCGAAAGAACACTGGATAACCTGTGGTAGAGCGACAAGAGTCCCTGCAACCGGCCCAGTCAGCATCGGAATAGGCCACAATGACCGAAGGAGAAGATGCAGGACAAAGCTGTAAGCCAAAACTCAAAGTACCCTACAAGTACCTGAAAATGCGCTTGATAGCGTGGAGGTGAGTAGTACGGGGAGCATTCATAAATTGAAAGACTACATGAACTGAATATACAATATCTGGTCTCGTCATAGTCAAATATTGCAATGCACCTACCATACTTCTGTACTCAGTGGGGTCAGCATGTAACTCTCCATCTATAAGGGTCAATGAGGTTCGAGAAAGAGATGGAGTACGAACAAATTTAGCAGTATGCATGTGAAACTTACGAATAAGGTCATGAACATATTTTTGCCCAGTCAAAAATATGCCCTGAGACGTTCGTACCACCTGAACACCCAAAAAATAATGTAGGTCACCTAAGTCCTTCATAGCAAACTGTGTGGAAAAAACGGAAATAAAATTATGAAGGACTGAAGAGGAACTACCAGTGAGAATAATGTCATCGACATAGAGAAGTAGAATCAGAGTGGTAGAACCATGGTGATAAACAGACATGGAGGTGTCAGATGAACTGCAGGTGAAACCATGAGACAGAAGAAGGCTACTGAATTTATGGAACCAAGCTCGACGAGCCTGTTTGAGTCCATAGATGGCTTTCTTAAGCTTGCAAACATGATGAGGCATATGGGGCTGAACAAATCCAGGGGGTTGTTTCATGTAAAATTCCTCAGTAAGAATGCCATGAAGAAAAGCATTCTTAACGTCCAATTGTCGAAGAGGCCAACCAAAAGTGAGGGCTGTAGACAGGACAAGGCGAATGGTGGGAGGTTTGACTACTGGACTAAAGATCTCATGGTAGTCAATGCCAGGTGGTTGGTGATTTCCAAAAGCAACCAACCGCGCCTTGTGCCTCTCCACAGAACCATCAGAATTAAACTTAATTCGATAAACCCATTTATAACCTACAAGATTTTATCCAGATTGGGATGGAACCAACTTCCAGGTCTCATTAGCAATTAAAGCATTGTATTCTTAAGCCACAGCCTCTTTCCATTTAGGGTCTTTAAAAGCTTGCATAAAAGAAGTAGGTTCAAGACCAACAATACTTGTGTCAAGAGACAAAATGGTTTTGGGCTTTCTAATACGACTTTTGGCTCGAGTTATCATGGGATGGTGATTGCTAGGAAGGGAAAGAGGTGGAGGAGGGGGCATGTATGCGACTGGACTTGGTAAAGGACGTTGGGGAACAACCAGGGAGGACACCGGGCTAGATGCAGAAGAGCATGGGTGATCCGAGGGTAAAGGGCTAGTAGGAGAGGGACTGGACATAGGTGGGCCAAGAGATTTGGGCCGAGGCGAGTTGGGTAGGGAGGCCGTATGTGGGCTAGGGTCCGAGGGAAACGATACTGGAGGAGTTGGGTAGGGAGGCCGTATGTGGGCTAGGGTCCGAGGGAGAAGATACTGGAGGCAGCTGGGTATGGGTCTAGTATGGGAAGGGGCGAGGTCGTAAGGGATGCTGGCCAAGAGAGGAGGAGGGGACGCTGGGTCGTGATGGGGGAATAAGCAACTAGAGCAGTGGGAGTCGGGTGGGAGAGCTCAACAAGGCATTCAGGAGATGGACACGAGGACCCGAACACTGTGGAGTGAGGATTATTAAAAAACTGTAAGTAAGGAAACTCATGTTCATGAAAAATCACGTGACGACTCACAAAAACACTTCCGGTGATTGGGTCAAAACATTTGTATCCTTTGTAATAGGGGGCATAGCCAAGAAATAGACAACGAGTGAATCTTGGTGCCAATCTATTGGCCGAGGTGGCAGTAAAATTGGGATAACAGGTGCAACCAAAGGTTCGTAGAAAGTTATAATCAGGAGACTTTTGAAACAGTTTTTCAAACGGAGATTGGCCTTGAAGAATAGGCGTAGGAAGCCTATTGATGGTGAAGACAATAGTTTGTATTGCATCAACCCTAAAAGAGGCACGTATCTGAGCCTCAATGAGAAAGGCACGAGCCATCTCATTGAGATGTCGATGCTTTCGTTCAGCAACCCCATTTTGTGCTTGGGTGTCGGAACAAGATTTTCGAAAATATATCCCATGTAAAAAATGAGCACCAAGAGTAGTGTTGTCAAATTTGTGCTCACCATCACTTTGGAACATTTTAATTTTGGTATTGTAGAGATTTTGCACTAATTTCTGAAAAGCACAAAAAGTAGAGAAAACCTCTGTTTTTCACTTTAGTGGATAAACCCATGTATACCTGGAAAAATCACCACAAAACAAATATAATATCGGTAGCCCATGTTAGAAAGAACAGGAGATTGCCACAAATCTGAATGAATTAATTCCAAAGGTTTTTGACAACGGTGTTCCACTAACTGAAAATGAAGTTTATGAGATTTTGCTAGTCGACAAGAGTTACAAATATCATGAAACTTATGCGGAAATGAAACTAAGTTCCTAATACGAAGAGAACATAAAATTCGAGCTCCACAGTGTCCAAGACGACGATGCCAAAAGGTTGCCAGGTCAAGGAGAGCAGCAAAGGCTGAATGAGAGGACTCAAACACAGCTAAGGGGTAGACATTTCCACTGGACGAAGCATGCAGTAAGGTTTTACCTGAGGTTTTGTCCTTGACACAAACAGAAGAGTAGTCAAACATAACTATGCAATTGACAAAGTTGTTTGACAGACAGTAAATTATGCTTTAAAGAAGGAACATGTAAAACATTGTTCAACACAAGAGGCTGACTAGCTGTCGAAATATTAAGAGACCCAACATGTTTTATCGGGAGAAGTGAACCATTTCCAACACGGACTCTATCAGTGCCATTGTAAAGAGATTTAGAAAGTAAGTTACCTTCATGTGGAGTCATCTGTGAGGCAATTGCTGAATTAGGATACCATATCGATTCGTTGGCGTCAATGGCATTGAAAGTGGAAAAGGCATGCACATTTTGAGATGGGGTATAGAGCTGAGGGCAACCTACAGCTGTATGCCCAGGAGCAAAACAAATCTGGCATACAACATTAGGGTGGGAACCGAAGACCCCTTCAGAGGAGTTGTTACCATAAGCAGTTCCTGTAGGTACGCTCTGATTTGAAGACTGTTGCTGATGCTGATTTGAGTTCCCCTTGATTTTTATTGCCCTTACGATTATTGTTGCGGCCTTTTCCTATGTTACCACCATTGTAACCATTCCCGCGAGTAGACTGAGATGCTGATGTAGACTTTCCTAACTTAAATAATGCAACTGAAGTGGCCAAAGCTTGATGTTGGATAGCAAGAAGGTCTTTGGATTTTAGAAACTTTAGTCGCTGTTCATAGTGAATCAACTAGGATCGAAGATCATCAAAGGTAACCAAGTTGGTACCATAGGATAGAGTGGTGACCAAATTATGATAATCTTTGCCCAACCCATTCGAGGTCAGCTGAACTAAATCAATGTCAGGAATAGGAGTACAAATAGAAGCAAGAGAGTCAGCAATGTGTTCAATATAGGATCCTTAGACAAATTGGATAAAGTCTTCCTAAGATCCATAGCATGGACTAAACAGCCAAGAATGAATAAGTTGATCCAATCGTAACCAAACAGAATATGTTGGATTAGGGTGTTGAACTCCATGATAATTAAGAATAGAAATATTTGGAATCTCAATCGTACTGTCAAAAAAACCACTTAGTTGTTGTGTCACCATAAACGCAACAAACTGAGTGCGCTAAGACAAGAAATTCTCAACGGTAATAAGGAAAATAGTAACAAAATTCTTTATATTGATGGAGAATATACCTGGATGAATCAGAGGAGATGCGCCCCGGAGGAAATCCACGGGGAAGGGTCACGCGGCAGGTTCGGGGTGGCAGAGAATGACGGTGTAGCAGTGACGAGACCGAGGCTGGGCTCGGTGTGAAGAACACTGGAGGAGAGCGAAGAGGGCCATGAAGCAGCAGAGGCAAAATCGAGACTTGGCTCAGGTTGGGGCATGTCGTGGGAGAGTGCAGAAGACCACGGGAAGGAGGGGGCAGCCATGCTATACAGCGAGGAGATATTGGAGAGCACGGGCCCAGAGACACCGAAGGGGGGTGGCGGAAGAGAGTGGGACGGCAGAGGCTGCGGCGTTAGAGGGAAGACAGAGGACATCGACGCTGCCACAGTAGAAAGAGAGGAGAACGACACTGGAGCACTGCATGGTTGTGAGTCAATGAGTGTAGTGACCGAGCATACCGATGGCGGCTGTACAGGAGTGTCATCGGTGGTGGACATTGCGGCGAGGACGGTGACACTAGGGTTTCGGTGAAAGAGGAGCGAGAGACCCTAATTTGCGTGGGAAGGAAGAAAGGAGGAAAAATTAGGTTTCTGTCTCTGGCTCTGATACCATGTGAATGTGATTCAAGGCTCTGACCCAATTAGGGAGTCTGACATTGTATATATATCATTTAGGAATACAAAAATTACATATTTGTCCTCTGCACACTGTTAGAAACAAAACATTTCCTACTTGAATGGGCAAAACATTTATGAAGAGTAACCAAAATAGCCCGTATGATTGTAATCCTTTACAGTATATTTCCGAAAATTTAAGATAAAATGCACGCCTATACGGCTATACCCTTGATAACAAATTGAATCATTTGAGATATGAAATATATACAAAAAAATAGAATATAGACTACCATTAAATTACTTAGCTCTTAGAGTCCTCAATCTCCCTATATCCGTTGCCTCTTGCCCATTGTAATTTGATGGCTTAGTCCCATAGCACCATGAACCAAAGAAGACCCAGATAAAGCCCCACCAAAGTTCAGCATATTTATAGTTGAACTCGTACTTGGTGTGCCTAACACATCACTAGTCACACCCATTCTATGAGACCAAGCTTAAGCCTGAGCCTTATATCCCTTGATGGGCACGGCAGGAACTTGCGGGTCCTGTCTCATCGGGGGTGGATCCCTCCACTGAGGAAGCGACCCTGTCACCAAAAGAGTATCAAGAAGTGGGCCTGCTTCCATTACTGATTGCAAGAGCTTCCCCTTTTCAGGGAGAGGCCTTCCTTTTGCCAAACCCTCAATTATAGCAGAACCTCTATCATAACTTGAGTCACAAGAGCTCGAATTATCAGCACTGGCGTTGACATTGTCGAGGCTAGAGAGACTGAAGGATGAAGAGACATTGGATTGACTAGTCATCTTAGAATTAGACATCATCAGTTTGCGGAGTTGATCTTTAGCTTCATCTCTTTCCTTATAAACAATGCTCAAAAGATGGAAGAGTTTCTGGACATTCTCCTTGTGGGTCTTTCTTTGTTCAATTGCTGCTTTTCTTGCCTCTGCTAATTCATTTGTCACACTTTGGAGCTGCCTCTCCACGTCTTCTGCACTCTGCCAAAACAAAAAAGAGAAAGACAATATCAGTTTCCCCCTGGTTTTCACAGTGGAAGAAACAAGTTAGGAGATATGTTAAATCATGATCACTACTAATAATGGCTCACTAAACTGGAAAATTAAGTACTACTGTTGTTTTTCTTTCTGGTCTTTTCAATTGTCATGATCATGCACCCCGAAAAACAACCCAATTCTAGTAGTAACAATAATAACAGCTTTCATTGTGAGTTTTACTATCGCGAGTTTAAGAAAACAATTCTAATAGTATTAACATTGTTCGCGTAAAATTGAAAAGAAAAGGAGCTATTAAGTATCAACCCACCTCATCAAAAGTCCACAAAGAAGTAAAATCCTCCACACTCTCTAGGGTCTCCATTATCCTCTGAAGAGTCAGCAGAGAGAGAGAGAGAGAGAGAGAGAGATGGAGGAAGAATTGTGATATAGGTGAAGTAGACATTTATAGAGGTGGAAAGCGTTGTAATGAAGACAAGAAGAGGACGGCGAGAAAGTAGTAAGAAGCTAAGCTGGTAATTATCCACAACGTGAACTGCGTGATTAATGAAAAGGTTGGAGTTTTGAAAACGGAAAATGGACTACACTACACTTCCCACGATTTTATTTTATTTTTTTAGCAGAATCAAGTTGGATTTCCGCTCACAATCATTCTCAATTACAGCTTGGTACTTACCTTCCCCCTACGTACTTAGGACATGTGACCTTTTTGTTTTTGGGGGGGAGGGGGGGGGGGGGAGGTAGTTCCTTTTATTCGTTCTTTCTTTTTTTTGTATGTGTGCAAGAAATGAACGTTCTCCAGTGTTTGTAACACATTAGAGCATTCTCGATGGTGACTCAATTTTTTAGCTTATTAACAGAGATCTACCTCTGTCATATTAACTTGTGAGTCATTTTTTTAACTTACAAGTCTCTCTCCCTCTCTCTCTCTAATGCAAGACTCATTCCTTTGACTCACAAAATAAAATAATATCTATATACCCCACGTCTAACCATATTTAGGGCCTGTTTGGTTGGAGGAAAAGGAATGGAACTTGATACCTTTTGGTATCAAGTTCTCATACCCATTGTTTGGTTGAGTCTCCAAGTGTATGGGACTTGATACCCAAGGGTTTCAAGTTCCCCCCATTCTAGTGGGACTTGATTCCCCCCATTTTGGGAGGGTTTCAAGTCCCATTCCCCATTTTAATTAAAAATAATAATTATTTATTTATTTATTTATTTGTAAAGTGTCATGTGAGATTTAATTTTTCTTGCACCAAAAAGTTTACTATATAACTTTTTTTGTAAATTATCATACTTTAGAATTTTTTTATTTTTGAATATTTGTACTTTTGTAATTTTGTAATTTTGTAATTTTTATCTAATTTTCATTTTGTATTTTATTTTTGTATTTTTGTATTTTTTGTACTTAATTTTTTTTTTAATTTTTTTAATTTTTAATTTGTTAGTTTTTTAATTTTTAATTTTTTTTATTTTGGATTTTTTAATGTTTATTTTATTTTTTTATTTTTACATTTAATTTCTAAATTATTTATTTATTTGTTTTTTTTTATCTTTTGTATTTAATTTTTAATTTTTTATTTTTTGTGTTTAATTTTTAATTTTTAATTTTTAATTTTTGTTTTTAATTTTTACTTTTGAAATTTTGAAATTTTTTGTATTTAATTTTTTAAATTTTTTATTTTTATTCCAAAAAACCTACAGAAAATTCAAAGAAATAAAAAATAAAAAATAAAAAATAAAAAAATAATAAGTAAATAAATAATTAAAAATAATAAATAAATAAACAAATAAATAGTAAAAACAAATATAAATAAATAAATAAATAAATAACAAAAAATTAGAAAATCTAAAGTAAATAAGAATAAATAAATAAACAAATGATAAATAAATAATAAATAATAAATAATAAATAATAAATAATGAAAAATACATAATAAATAAAAATAAATAAAATATAAAAAATAAAAATTAAACAAAAAATAAATACAAAAATAAAAAATAAAAAATAAAAAAGTAAAAAATAAAAAATTTAGCCACGAAAAGAACAGAGCCTAATAATAGGTTTTTTAGATTAAAAATATTAATATTAATATAAAAAGGTAAAAAATAAAAAATTTGATTCCATTCCTTTATTAAACCAAACACATGATTTCAAAGAATCAAATTCCATTTCATTCCTTCTAGATTTCAAATTCCATTCCATTCCATTCCACTCCAAGTAAACCAAACTGGCCCTTAATTGGTCTAGTTTTTATATTTTGCTTTATTATTTGGCTTTATTATTTTTGTGAAAAATAATGTACACATAATAATTTTGCACACAACTAATTAAAGGCCCTTATTTTTTTTTAAAATAACAATACAATAGGCTAAATTTTTAAAAAAATTACGCATGCTTGAATAAAAAAATTATAAAAGTTTGATAAAAAAAATCTATGAATTTGTGTCTTTTTTTCGGTAAAAGAAATGAAGGGATCTATTTTTCGTGGAAATGAAGCAACGTTAAAATGAAGCATCATCAGCAATGGGTTCACAGCTTTCTCCTTTTTTTTTTTTAAAACACTCTAAAGATCCCAAAAAAAATCTGGTCAAGAGCCTAAATGACGTTGTTTAGGCGTAGATAATTAAGGACAAAAACAAAGAGGTCGCGGACCGCTCACTTGGGTGAGCCGCTCAGCGTACCTCACGTAGTGGGCTTTCCGCTACGGGCCCTCGAGTCAATCACTAGCACGCGACTTCCTTTTTTGGGCTTGCGAGTCCAACGCTGCCTGTAGGTGGTCTTACAGTGAATAAGAATTATTCTTCCATACAACCACCTCATCCATCCTTTTCGATGTTTAAGAAGTTGAATTGTATATTCCTAGCTATAATAGTAGAGAAAATTCAAGCAATAGGGTTGATTTTTTTATAATTCTATTCAATAATGGCCGCCTTTGGCAAATGACTTTTTCAGTAGCTTTTTAACCCCCCAAAAAAAAAGTTTTTTGAGGGAGTATTTAGCTTTTTTAAAAAGTTGTTTAAGGTGTTTGATAAAGTATTTTTATTGTAATCGTAGCTTCTTATTCATAGAAAGCCATTTCCAGAAAGCTAATTTGAATAATATGATATGATTTTTTAATTAATCTTTTTTTTGGGGTCCAGCATCTATTTGAGAAGCAACTAATTTCGCATTATTTTTTTTTATATAAAAAAAACCAATACAAAGAACTAATTCAATAAACTAACAATTGATAACTAATTTAATCAGTTAAAAATTAATACTTAATTATTGATTATCAAACAGGACCAATGTATAAATTATAGGCTGGCATAATTTCAGAACAACTTAAAGCTTAAAAAAACCACGGGCGAAGCAACTCGTTTTGAGTCAAATTCATACGCTATTGTTGCGTCGGGTGTCATCTCAAACCGAACTCGTAAAATTAAAGTTGTCAACTTGCTTTCATTGGGCGACCACCACGTGTTCAGCATCATACTGAAAATTTAATTTGAAGTAGAAGTTGATTTGATGTTGAATATGAACATGCATGCATGGCCAACTCTTTGGCTGTACGTAATTAATAATTTCTTTTGAATACTTAAGGTCTTAATTCAGTTAACCCTTTTAATTTAACTGTTATATTAATTAATTGACTAATTATTACTAATTATTACTAATTAGATTAATTAATTATAATTAACCTGATCCTTGACATTATACAAACAGCCACACTGCTTCAATCCTAACAGTTGATTGGCTATTAATTTCATCACTACAAGCTATTTTTGTTATCAGTGGCGGATCTAAACATATGAAACAGGATTGTCCATATATTAAACTATCCATTTTAAGAGTGTTCATATCTATCAATCTAATGCCCTTCAAAATATAGGACATTACATTTTTTTTTAATTTACTAGAAGTGTCCTGTGTCTATGAACACTCCATCCTTAATCATATATCCGTCTATGATTTGGGTCCTTGATCCGATCCAAGGGCCTGTGTTAAGAGTATAGTGTACTTGGATCATCCTATTAGGTGCAAGCAATAACTGATAATAATTCTGATCCTTTTCCTGAGGAGGCGTTTGTCGGTTTTGCTTGAAAATGGACAAACCTACGATGGGATTTAAGTAACAAACTAAGTCATTGAAGACAAACCGGCTGTTTAATTAACAATTTAAATGAATTTGTGGGGTTCTCCTGGACCAAATGTACATGTACAATGCATTTTGCTGCTTCAATCAGGTAGTTTGCATTTATCTACTGTATATTATCTGCTCGCAAATTTAAAAATTTACAATGACATTATCTTTTTTTATTTTTTCAAATTTGATAATATTAGTTTTTTTGTTTGGGGGGGGGGGGGGGCTAAAATGTTCATACAAAACTTTAAGTGTCTTTGGGCTTTAATAATGTTCTGAATTAAATTGCTGATATATACGAACTTTGCATTGGCAATTTGACCTTAAGTTGAAATTTGTAACTATCATACAGCTGGAAATCAATGGGATTTTCATTTTTTTTGTGTATTATGAACAACAGGAGTGCCAGTACACATGATTGATTGAATTGACTTTTGTCAGTTGTAATATATGCATGTATGCATATTTTCTCTTGATAAGCCACCAACGCGTACAATTCCATATCTTTCTAAGCTAAAATTCACATGTACTTGAGCTATCCTTAGATCTATCAATGGAGGAATCGGATGACTTTCAATTCCCGACACCCTAAATTCAAGGGTAATTATTTTTAGGCTCATACATTTTTAAAATTAATTATGAGATATCTTATATTTTCAGAAAATTAAGTTTTAGGTTCTTTTTTCTTATTATTTAGTCCTTGAACTTTTAGGAATTATAGAAACCGACAATCAGGTCTTTAAGTTCAAGGTAACTATTTTTAGGCTCATACATTTTCAAAATTAATTTTGGAATACCCTATATTTTCAGAAAACTAATTTTTAGGTCCTTTTTTCTTATTATTTAGTCCTTGAACTTTTAGGAATTGTAGAATAGTCCTTAGAATAGGAAAACGTGTAAATAAGTTATTTTTAGGGATTTTTTCAGAAAATATGCTTGACTAAACTTCTTATAATGACTTTACTGGTACTAGTTATCGCAATCTACTACTTATGTCTTATATATTATAATTTCTGTGGTTATAGGCCCACCATGCTTAGCAAAAATAATTAAAACTTAATTAGAGAGTTTTGACCGTTATCTGAACTTAGTCGGTGCTGGACTCCGTTGTTTCTCTAGCTTCTGGTTTATAGAGATTGCTAATCTCGACCCCACTTTCCTTACACTACAACATTCCGTCCAATTAGAGATCGAAACTTTTCGGTCTCTAAATGAGGAAAATTGGTCTCTATTTAATTTTAGAGACCAAACAGCATCGGTCTCTAAATCTTTGGTAGCAATTCAAATTTGGACACAGTGGTCTCTACTTGAGGCCATAATGGGCTGGTCTCTAATTGAGACCAAATTTTCTAGTCTCAATTACAAACCAAATAGATCGGTCTCTAACAGAGACCAAGTTTGACCGGTCTCTAACTAAGACCAAGTTTACTGGTCTCTAATTGAGACCATTGTTTTTGGTCTCAATTAGAGACCAATCTATTTGGTCTCTATCTGAGACCAAAAATATTGGTCTCAATTAGAGATCGAAATGGACAATCTCCACTGGAGACCGAATTTTAAGTCAGTCTCCAGCACAGGCTGATATCCATGTCTAGTTGCATTGGAGACCAAACTTTAATTTCGGTCTTTAACCTGCCCATATTTTTTGCTATATACATTCCACTTATTTCAACAAACCACCTCAATGTTACACATAATGCTATTTACATGTTCGGGCCATAGTTCATAGCCGAAATTGCACCAAAAAATCCACAATTTTGCATTCTACGAATACAACAGTTACAGGGTTCAACAATTACCACACATGAAGCTCAAAGCCCAATGTTGCACATTACAGTGTTCATTAACAATTACACATCTCAACTAAGTTGAGGGGTACAACTACACATACCTACATCTGCGACGATGCTTGCGAGTTGTCCGCATGGGTGGGGTGGCCAAGCAGCACCGAGAAGCTATGAAACCGAGCATTCAGCTCCAGCAGCCCAATTCGTTGCTCATCCAGCTGCTTCCTTGTAGCTTCTAACTCCTGCCTAGTACTACTCAACTTCTCCCTAGTAGTCCTCAACTCCTCCTGTAGCTCATTCTGTGTTGCTTGCAATTGATCCTGTAGCTAGGTTACTACTGGGAAGGAGTATGCCGATGAGCCACTACGCCTTGAATTGGTCGGTCTCTCGAACATAGCGGGACCCTCCCTGCCAAGGTCGTAGATAGTGCCCTTGTCATTTCAGCCACCACTTGCCTTGAAGAACAAGTGATCATCAGTTGCTGAAACGACTTGCACATCAGTTCCTACTTTCAGTTGCTCATATTTTTCCTGCACCATTGGAGTGAGTTGAAAAGGTCAAACAGAAAGCGTGTGTATAGAATTCGGTCGTCAACCTTCGACAAGGAAGTACTGCTACAGTACTTACATAGACACTCTGGGCGTATGCATCACACCAAATCCGCTGACCACTCGCATCAACCTTTGAATGAGTGGTAGCAAACAGCTCCACAGTCGAAGGTCTTCTTCCCAGTTGCTTCGTCTGTCATATACATATATATCTTCCCACATTAATTAGCAACCTTCCAAAGTTAAAACATTGTATTCCAGGGAAGTAGTTAACATTTTCATACTAGTATCTCAGCCCACATTGTCGCTGATATTGACCCCTGGCTGTGCCCAATCTTAGCCTTGGGTCCCTCTGTCTTATTCCTCCTGTTTCGCTCCGACCGCTTCTTGAATTCCTCATCAGTTTCCCTCTTCGTCTGCAATGATGTGCGAAGATCATTCGTCATCCAAGGAATGATCTTCTCCAGAGGGTCATTCGCGGCCTTGTACACTATGTCTTTCAGCCGTATACGCACCTTCTGATGCCATTCTCTTTTGACCAGGTCCTCATGCTCGGAATCCTATGTGAATTGTTCCTACACGTACAAGTCCAAAGAGTAGAACCTCATTTGATTGCATTGTGTTAGTGAGCACCATAACTCATAAGTAGTCACAAGTGGACATGTTAAGTTGCAACGAACCTCATAATACGTAGTCACGTTGTAAACGGACTACAGGAAAATAGACTACAAAGACACTACTAATAATTCATTACGCTTTCGTAAGTTATATTTCTGGAAGGAAACGGGTAGAGTTTCCCCTAAAAACTGACCAAATCCCAAGCTTATAGTCGTACATTACCGCCCTGTACAAAATAAAATTACAGAAGACAGTCGCTCGCTCATCGGGCCACACGCTCGGAATACACCAAGTATACATGTCAACAGAACACACATCCAGAGTATTGGGGTTCACATCCCAAAAAAAAATGATAGCGAAATCAATGTTGGGGGGGTCGTGTGCGGGGAGGGGTTGCGTACATATATATGTTCACGCACACACACACACACATACACACATCTATATACATATATACACAAATATATGTATATATATATATATATATATATATATATATATATATATAT
>JACYFF010019584.1:108112365-108124465 GCA_017589665.1 Selenicereus undatus | reverse complement strand
TGTGTGTGTGTGTGTGTGTGTGTGTGTGTGTGTGTGTGTGTGTGTGTGTGTGTGTGTGTGTGTGTGTGTGTGTGTGTGTGTGTGTGTGTGTATGTATGTATGTGTGTGTGTGTGTGTGTGTGTGTGTGTGTGTATGTATATATACATATATATGTATATGCATGTATGTATAACAGGGTATATGTAGAAATTGTCATGCCATCACACTCTCGCGATAAATCTTATCTGCCAAATTTTGGAAAAATTCAAACCTTGCTCATAATCTAATGCAGGACTAGGACCCCACCTATGCAAAGTTTCAAAAAATTAAAGTTTAAACTCCTAAGAAGACATAATTAAGTCCTCAAACTTTTGGTGATTCCTTTCCTTGCAAATGTTGCACCTAATCGGCTTGGTATCATATTCTTAATGCCAGAGCCTAACTCTTTGTCATTCTTCATTTCCAACTCAAAAAAGATATGTGACTCTCGTCGTCTAGGTTTAACATACCACCATAAAAGAGACCGACAAATGAAAAAGGTGAAAAGGGGACAAAGCACAGAGACAGCAAGAAGGTGGTGGTCGGCCAATGCATCATTTATTATCCTATAGATACTTACAACACCTATTTGCTAAGTTGAGGCATTTTAACGAACACCTGGCGTGCAATTCACTGTGAGTAAGCAAATCAAGCAATTCCCACGAATGGGAGGCAAATCACGGCGTTCAACCAGACAAAAAGCAAATCACAGGGATGGGGAAGCAATGCAATACCAAAAACAACCCTAGAATCCTCAAATCCACACCTCAATTCGGAGCAAGCTACACCAAAAGGAGTGAAGATCCACGAATGGGAGGAGAACAATCAGAATACGGGATCAACAAAGGCGATTGAGATGGGAGTCATACCTTGGTGGGTTGCCGGGGCTTCGAAGCAGCGACCCACGACCGAGCAGCAACCAAACGCCGTGAGATGAGAAAGGAAGTGAGTGAGTGAGATAGTGGAGGCTTGAAGGAGGAAGCCAGTGGAGTGAGTGACAGGGCGGAGACCAGAGAGCTGGGAGCTGGAAACCGGTGGAGTTTGAGTGAGGAGTGCCCGCGCTTGAAGACGCACCTTCTGATTTCCCCCCAAAGTCAGAGACCGGTTGTGTTGGTCTCTAGTGAGACCGAGCCATTTTGGTCTCAATTGGAGATTGAGATACATAAGTGGTCTCTAAAGTTGAGACCAAAAATGATTTTCGTCTCTAATGGAGACCAATTCTGGAGTCCAGTCTCAAAATCGGATACCGAAATTATATTTAGTCTCCAATAGTTGAGACCAAAAGTTCCATTGGTCTTAAGTAGAGACCAATTTTTTTGTTCGGTCTGTACATCTGAGACCAAATAAGTTGCGTGGAATCAAACCGAAGCTAAGAATTACAATTGCTACTTGTTATTGGAGACCGAAAATGTAATTGGTCTCAGATTGAGACCGAATCTTCATTTCGGTCTCTAACTTAATTGCAATTTGAAACCAAAACATTTGGTCTCCAAAATTATTTAGAGACCATTATATTTTTCAGTCTCTGAAATGACTAGAGCCTTCCCGAAAAGTGAGGCCTCTTGGGAAGTCCCATCTGTAAAATTGGAGACCGAAATTCTTTTGGTCTATAAAGTTGAGACCGGAAACCAGTTCGGTCTCTACTGAATCTAAATCTGAGACCAAAATTTTTTGTCGTGGTCTCTAAGTGCATCCAATTAGTATCCAAAATCTGAGATCGAAAATTATGTTGGTCTCCAATTGAGACCGTGTACTGATTTCGGTCTCCAAAATCTGAGACTAAAATTTGTGTTGGTCTCAAGTGGAGACTGTATAGTAATTTTTGGTCTCTAAATTGATTTCAGTTTGATACCAGAGTTTTCGGTCTCTGAATTCGGTCTCCAAATTTAACTAGAGAGCGATTTTGGTTTCGGTCTCTAAACTCCGGCTCAATTGGACCGGATTCTTGTAGTGTTAGACCAAGCACAACACAGATCTGTTTCGTTTTCTACATAAGACCTTAGTCAATAATCAAGTTTTTAATCGTTTTCAAGGATAGTGGAACTTTAATCAAGAAATTATAATATTTAAGTCATAAGGTTCAATTGGATAACGTTCCCTACTGGGGAACTTCTTTTTTTAAAAGCTTGAAAGTGGAAATACTACAATGAAAAGCTTTGAAGAGGGATTTAAGTTAAGATCATTAGATATGCTTGCTCATAGAGAAATAGAGAGTCCCAACTTCTCTCTTGCTCAAGAATGTTCAAATGACCGTGTCCCTTCTCCACATTCGACCTCTCTATTTATAGAGGGGATGGAGTTACCTAAGATGCTCTAATAGTTACAGTACATAGAAAATTTTCACATGGCTATAATATACACTCTATTTTACAGACCGGACACTTGTAACAATAGTACAAGAATGGGACAGTTGCTTTTCATAGCTTTTAATGATGACAAGACTAGTCATTACTGTTGAGATTCTGCATGCCTTCATCTGTAATTATATCTTCCAGACCATCATTATCTGGATAATCATCAAAATTTTCATCAATTTGGTTAAGATGCTTCGGGTCCCATTCTTCAAATAATTTAAGGAGATATTTCTTTCCTTTTTCTAATAAGAATTTTCCAATTCCAACATCAAAGAAATAATCAAAGATATTTTATGACACTACTCCTTCCACCTTCATGTAATCTTTAAATTCATTATCATAAGCGAAAGTAGTGTTTTCACAATGCATTAAAGTTTTTCCTCGTTCGATTAATGCCCAACATTGATGATAAATGTTGAAAAATTCAATGACCCTTAATAAAGCAGGATCAGTAACAAGATGTACGGGATTTCCATGCATTCAATTTTGTCGTTGATCATTGAGATCATCGCAATTAACGATTTGGATAAGATAATTGGCTGGTTTGACTTTTCCATTTTCATATTCAATTAGAGTGCTATAAACCTCTAAAGTCAAGCATCTGTGAACTGGAATTTTTGTTGGACCTTCAAGAGATGTAAGAATCCAATGGATCCTCTTGAACATACATTGCTAGAATTTAGTTAAGGTTGAGAAAAATGAAAATTTCAGATCTGAAATTTATGTGAAGTAAAGTACCATCCCGTATTTTCAGGCTTTATAGATAGGGTCATTTGGAGATAATGAATTTGTTGGGAAACAAATACCACCAACTCCAAATTTGTTGGAAAAATAGATCGTTGTACTCGAAGACTCCCAAATGTCATAGGAATAATGATGATAGAAGTCGATGCAGGCTGCATACCACTCATTGAACCATTTCTCTTGAACATGAGAACTTATTTTTTCTTGCATATCATAAAAACATTGTAGGTAATTAATTTGTAACTCTAAAAGGAAAAATCTTTGGGCTATTAGTTAGGCAGTAAATAGTAGATCAAAACATGATCTACTTTTTGTTTGGAATTCTAGGTTATCGCTAAGGACTTTACTAGAAGGCGTAACCTGTTCTAGTAGGAATGACATTTCATTAAGGATCTCCTCCTTTTCTGGCAGGAGGTCGGCTTTGATGATCACTATTAGCGAGTTCTTGAGTTAGACTATCTACCAGAGAGTCCCTTGATTCCTGTAAATGTTCAATAGAGAAAGAAAATTGTTTAAGTCACAATTGCCAACGCAGGAGTCTCCCTTGCGCTTGCATATTTGATAAATTCTTTTTCACAAAACCAAGTATTCCTTTGCAATCAGTCTGAATAAGAATAGGTTTCGAAGCTAAAAAGATTAAGAACTTTTCAATTCCCTTTATAACTGCAAGGATTTTCTTTTCTATTGTGAGATAGTTGCTTTATGCTTTATTAAAGCTTCTACGACAATATTTGCAAAGTTTTTCTCCTTCTTTGATTTTGAATACTGCACTCCAGTATTCATTGCTGACATCTGTCTCAAGAATTAAATCATCTTCTTCATTAGGTAGATTAAGAACGGGAAGATTTTTACACATCTTTTTGAAGTTCTGGACAATATTTGAATCATTGGTAGACCATGTCCATATCATATCTTTCTTGAGTTTTTGTTGTAATGGTTTTCTTAGTTTAGCCAAATCTTTAATGAAGTCCGAAGCTTAGGTAAGGCATCCAAGAAACCTTTCTAATTGCTTCCAATCTTCAATTTTTCAGAATTTTTTTTATTTTTTTCAAAATATATTTTTGTAGAATAATTTGTCTAGCTTTTATCTCTAATCCTAAAAACTCAATTTCTTGTTCAGCATAAATGCATTTGTTTTTTTCAAGTATAATACCATGATCAATGCATCTTTAGATGACAGTCAGTACATCATCTTTATGTTGCTATATGGTTTTGAAAAAGATTAGGATATCATCAATGTAAACTAAACAACAATGATAAAAGTCTTTGAAGATATTATCCATTCTTCTCTGGAATATTTGAGGTGCATTTTTAAGACCAAGTAGTATTACTATCCATTTGTAATGTCCTTATGGGGCACTAAATGCAGTTAGAGGAATACTTTCCTCATCCATTTTTATCTGCCAATAACCGGTTTTGCAATCCATTTTTGAGAACCAAGAGGCTCCTTGAATTCTATTGAAAAGGACTGTTTTGTTAGGAATATAGTAACCAATGGCATTACTTTTTCTCTTTTTTCTTCAGCATGATTTCTTACCATGAAAGCAGGACTAGTGTGAGGACTCTTACAGTTTCCAATCAATCCTTTATCCAGAATTTCTTTTATTTGTTTACTAAATTCTTAAATGTCCTGGTAGGTATACACCATTTGTTTAACTCGGATGATAGTGTTGGGATTTAATAAAGTGATTTTAGCAAATGTTTTGTTTTTATTCCAAAATTTTAGAGGATTGTCATAGTAGAGTTCCTTGCATAATTTTTCTTATTGTTCAACAATCTGCTCTTTAACTTATAACTCAAGTAATGCGATTGTTAGTGCTACTTCTCGCTGTGCAGGCATTACCTTCTCACCACGCTGGCTGCGTGTCAATTCAATTTTTTGATGAGTATAAGCTTTACTTAATTTTTCAATAGGGACTGAGTGACCATTAATTGTAAATATTATATGATTTATGGTTTGGGTGCATGAAAAATATAATATTTGGAAATTATTTTCAATAATCATATCATGAGAAGGTTGATCAGTAGCCTATAAAACTGGTATAATACATTGGACCATCCTCCTAATTCTATGGATAACCATTCTATGGCTTCATTGTGGTTCATAACACTATTATCAGCTATCCTTAATTGTAAAGGGTTTTTAGCTCTTTTCCACATAAATTCAGGAAATAATAATCTTATTGCAAAGCATACAGAACAACCACTATCTATGCAAGCACACAGTTCATATTTGTTATATTCCTCCAAACATACTTTTATTGGGATATAGATGCTATTAGGGTTTGTTTTAGTAGCTTCATAGCATATTTTCATAGTCATATTTTTTACTAATTCATCCTCATAGATGGGTTCACTAACAGTTCTAGTTTTGTATCCAACAACTTTTCTATCTAGACTCATAATTCGATCTACATTGAGTCTTATAGCCTCAAAACTCATTCTACTCATTTCACTGGTTATGCTAATTATATCATCTTCTTTAAGCTCTTCTTTAACTGATGAAGATCCTTATTCCCAATCTGACCTTGTACTCATACTTCTTTATAATTGGGGTTTAATGGTGATTTTACCTTCCTCATCAATCTTTATTATATTTTCCTATTTTATCTTTGTAGGACTAGATATCCATGAACGATCAATTTTTATCTCTTGAGGATTGGATTTAATCCTCTGATTTTTTTGCATGGGGGTGGGACTTTCAAATTTTTTTGCTTCTATTATTGTTACCTTAGTCTTAGGATCTATTGTATTATCTAATTTGTAGATAATTTTCTAAAATATCCTTAAAGGATATCCTCCTCTTTTCATATCCATCCCAACTATTTTTATCTTAAGGGATAGGAAGTTCTTAGTGAATTCATCTTTTAGACTTACATAATATCCTGGTCGGCAATTGAATCCTACTGACCATTACATAAATTGGTTTTTATCCATATGTTGATCTGATTATTAAATTTGGTGTGCCTAATGTCACAGAGCAAAGCGTAAAGATCAATATCTATACCATAACATTGTAATGGAGTGATCTGAACTTGGACGCTTCCGACATGGATATACGTATACTTTCTATCTTTGTTATGGTTAAAGATATTCTCCCAATTAATCAGATTAACCTCCCCAACATCATACTCACAATCCTTTATCTCAAGATTTCCTTCCATCATTTCACATACGTATTTTCTTTTTAATTGAAATATGAATTTTTTATAAATCATCTCTTTTTGGATTATGGGAAGAACCCAATCCCCTTTGACTTCTTCATGATCATTGTCTACAACAAACTATTCTCCTTGAAGATCACCAAGGCTAACCAAGCTACTTTCCATCATATGACTTTTTTCTTCATAATGACTTTCTTCATATTCATTGTCCAATATAATTTCAACAATTCCTTTGTTGTTACTTAGGGCTAGGTTTAATGCCTCATCTTCACTAAGCTCAACATAATCTAGACTTCCCAAGGTTTCAATAGGTTTGTTATTCTTTCTATTTTTGCACTCATTGGCATAATGCCCTACTTCTCCAGATGCCCAACATTTGCAGCTGTTTTTTCCTACAGGACAATTAGCAGCTTTCTTAAAAAATCTTCATTTCTTAGGACTTGGTTTGTTATAATATTTTCTTCTATATTCTTCACCTCCCTACTTGTTAAAACTCTTTTTCTTATAGAATTTTCTTTTTCTTCTTTTCTCAGGTTCCTTTCCCCATTGGTGAGGTGACACTACGAAAATGTGCGCGTTTAGATACGTTTCGTATCTAAAAGATGAATCTTCGTTTCAAAAAGCTATTTAGATACGAACAGAAACTAAAAAGATTTCGTATCACAAGGCGCGGTCGCAGACTGAAATTTGATACGAAATTTATTTACGTTTCTATTAGATACGAATTTAGAAACAAAAATTCATTTCGTATCTAACAGATACTAATACATTTCTTATCAAAATTTGAGCTTTTCGTATCAAATTGATACGAATTTAGATACGAAAACGTTCGTATCTAACAGATACGAACCTTTTCATATCAGATTTTCAATTTTTCGTATCAAATTGATACGAAATTAGATACGAATTATCATTTTCGTATCTGATTGAAAGGACAACTTTCGTATCTATTTTAGTATCAGTTAGATACAAATTTTGCTCTGTATCTAATGTGCGTATCTAATTGTCATTTGTTTTTTGCAAAAACCAAGCAAGCTGCGTTTTTCACCTGATATTTTTTTTATTTCTAACTGAACTTTTCATTCAAAATAATTGCAACAGTTGTCGAATTCCCAAATATATACACATAAATACATCACTACATAAGACTTCAACATTGCATCACATATACTAACAACCAAATATATATACCTAAGGTATATTGCAACTTGGCAATTTACATCCAAAAAATATACCGCAACCAAAGCAATATTCGAGGTGTATACCGAACACCATTGCATGCCCATCCAAGAGTTACAAGTTGTAATTACTAACATATATAAACATATACCAAGTTAGTTACTAACCTAAGAGTAAGGGTCAGGGAGAAGGGGAAATCTAAGAGCTCGAGCTCCCAAAGCGAGACTCAATCCTAGCAATGGCATCTTTGGTTTGCTGAACTTCCTCCGTCGGCCGAGTAAGCTCTTCTCTTGTGGCATTGAGTGGCTCTTCTGATTTTTGCAAGCGACTCACAATTTGGGCAGACATGGAGGGGGTGTAAGTCGTGGGTGTGCAGGGTGAGGATTGAGTAGACACTCTCACTCTCTTGTAATATGCTTGGGTTTGATTCCCAAGTCCATAGACCAAACTGTTGACTCTAGGAGTCACATAATGATTTTGATGATAACAAACAATGTGGATAATAATTATATATGAAATAGTCATTTGTTGAATATTTATATTATTTGTCAGTTTCATATGTAACGTTTTTATTTGTCTAATTCATCAAATTGGTTACATGTTTGATTAATACATGGACTTAGTAGTTGAATAGTTTAAGTCTTGGACGAAAGCCCTGATTAATTATTAATGGAAGTGATATGATAGAATATTGAGTTTCTATGGATATTTTTCTATACAATCTAAGTGAATAATATTAATGGATTTGATTGGATAAAATTATCTACCCTAATATGTGTTTATGGATAGAAAAATATGTGGGTATCATATAATATCCAAAGGTATTATTTGATTGATATAATCTAGCCAATTCAAATTTGAAATTCAAATTTGAATATCATACAAGATCAATTATGGATTGAATTATCTTGCATCAATATTATTTGATTTGATCTTGTCAAGATTCTACTAAATAAGATAAAAGTTTAAATTGCAATGTAATATCAAAAATGATACTTGAATTATCTTGCTGCACATTTTAAGATATCACTAACTATCATGTACAAGGAAGATATCCTGTGCAGCATGGCTGATTTAAAGGGAATATCAAATCAGAATGTTTAGCACAAAAGGAAATCAAATCAGAATCTGAAGAATATATTTCAAGGGCCTGAAATCAGATTTCAGGATATTCTGGCAGCAACTTCCATCTTGGCAGAATTGGAACTCACGAATTGCAAGGCTATAAATAGTGATCCGAGCAAATGAGAAATCACTTGAGCTACACTTGCAAATTAAGGAGAGCTTACATCAAAATATATTGAGATAGTACTTTGAGCTAGAAATTGCATATTGGTTTGATCGCTACTTGTACTTGTCTTTTGAGAAAAACTTCTTGTAAGAGGATCCTGTAACAAGTAAGTTGGGGAAGACTTACTTGAGTAGCTAAGTATTGGGTGGGCAATACTTAGTGAGTGACTCAACTTAAGTTACTTAGTTGAGTGGTAGATCGAGAGAGAGGTTCTCACGATTGAGTAATTAACCCTGAAGGTGTTCAAGGAAGTCTTTGTCGAGTCGAGGGATTCGAGTGTGTAACTTCTTAAGTGAATAAGAAGTGGAGCGGTTCAAATCCTAAGGAAAGAAGAGCCTTAGGCGGTGACTAACCCTGTTCGGAAGGGCCAACATCGTAAAAATATCATCGTGTTTTGTCCCACTTTTATTTCCGCATTTAATTTTTATAATTGCTTTAATTTTTGTTAATCACCCTATTCACCCCCCTCCAGGGTGATTTGACTAGCCTAACTGAACTTTCACAAACCTTTGTTCTTGACACCTCCAGCAGCTTGAAGAAAAAGTTCATCATCATTAACTTCGACCCCTGACCGTGAAGTATTAAGCTTCAAATGTTGATACTCATCCTACAATGTAGAAAATTGAACATCAGTGAAAATATCCTAATACTCATCATACAATGTAGAAAACTGAACATCAGAAAATATCAAGTAAGTGAAGCAATTAGTAAAATTTGAGAGTCAGAAGCAAATATATACTTTCAACAATCTAATCTTGACTCTGACGTAAACGTGTCTGATATTGAATTCGAATGAAGGCTTGGTATGCTTATGCAATTCCGACATTTAGCCAAGATTATCAATTCTAGAGAATGCCTTCAATACTAGATAAAATTGGGCACATCTGACAAAGTTTCATAGTGCAATACCTTCCAAAAGCTAAAAAAAAAATGATGAAAAGCCACTAAGGATGATGTCAATAAAGAGGGAGGCACCTACTTCAAGTTATCAAAGTCAACTTGTGTCGGTCAGGGATAGATAAGGCCATAGACAAGAAAGAAGAAAATTAAGAAGACCTAAACACCAAATCAAGCTAAGAGAAGTTGATTTGTTCTTAAATTCTGGGACCAAACGGACAAAGTTTCTCTTAAAAACTGATCATTTCCCAGGCTGATTTGTTCTTAAATTCTGGGACCAAACGGACAGAGTTTCTCTTAAAAACTGATCATTTCCCAGGCTTTAAGCCCTACATTAAATCCCCTGCATGGAATAGAAGCACAAAAGATAACCAAATCAAGCTCAAAAGAAAACGTGTTCGTTTCTAAATTTTGTTTCTATTACACATGAGATATGCTTACCGTTTCCAATTTTCGTTTCTGTTAGATACGAAAACTCCCGCACATCTAATTTCGTATCTAAAATAAAATCATATTTGAACTTAAAATTTCGTATCTAATTTCGTATCTAAATGGTCGTGTTTTTGTAGTGTGAATCCCAGCAAGTTAAGAATTGCTTTTTAATCTTCTTTTGCTTTTGAAGGTCAAGACATTGTTCATTGATCCATTTTCGTAAATAGAAAATTCTTGAACCAAGGGTATCAACAACATCTGCTTGTTCAAGCCATACATACCATGTATTTTTCATTAATTATGAAATTTATAGGATATGGCAATTTGTCATAGAACATACCAAGATTTGTTTCATTATGCCCAATCTTGTAATAGTATTAACTGAATTCAGCAATATAATTTTCTAGATATCTTATATCCCATAGTTCTATATTGTTAATCTTTCTTTGCCATTCTTTTGCTTTTTATTCAGAATCAAGTTTAGCTCCGATGAATTCAGTTTCAATTTTTTTGCACAAATTTCTAAACATAGCAGCTGGTGTTTCCATCATTCTTAATGTATTTTTACCATCTTCACTTAATGAATCATACCAATCAACTACAGTGCCAGAGAAACTATGCTCGATATAATTTAGGAAGTTTATCGCAGTCCATGTAGTATTTAGGTTTAAAATACTATTCATTCCTCTTTTTCAGTACTCAAATATTTCTTATCTATTATGGGCTCCATCAATGTTTAAGGTATATCCAGTTTGGCTAATTGGGGTAAGGTCAATTTCTTCGTAGGCCGTGGTTTTCCTTGGGATAAACCCGAAGGAAAAATTACTTGTTCGTTCTGCTGAAATGTACCTAGGTCTCAGAAAATGAGTATTTCTTCTAGAAGGTTCACCAAATTCTTCAGGTTTGGGAACGACATTCTTAACTAGATTAGTTTTTGTTTCATATAAGTCGATTTCCTCTCCAATCTCATTGATTTCGTTTTTAATAGTCATTTTTGCATATTTCTTATTAAGTTTTCTCCTAATTTCTTCTAATGGTAATACATTAAGGTCTTCTAATTTAATCAGATTCATCTGATGATATATTTCTTCCTCTAATTGGATATTATTGCTCTCTTCATTATCATCAGACAAAGCATCATATTTTTCTCTAATTGCGCCCATGATTTTATTTAATTCGTCCGAATTTTATTCTTTATCGAACTTTTTTTGTAGCTCTTTAAGAGTATATTGTTTATACTCCATCCTCTGTTTCTTTCTTTTTAGTTGATTTTTCACCAGATTGATTTCCTACATACTTTTGGATTTTTATTTCTAGCAATGGAAATGGAATCTTGTTTTTTGGATTTTGGAAAGGATATTTATGCTGAAAAGCAGTACTAATACTTGGAGTAGCTTTTTCGCTGTGTCTAACTTCGTTAATAAGAGAAAGATGGACAACGGTTAATTGATTCTTAATCTCCTTTAGTTCAGCCTTAATTTTAGCTAATTCTACTTTTAATTCGAAAACCATATCAGTGATATAGTTTAATTGAGGTGCTAACGAGGTATTACCATCAAGTGAACGGACAATGTGTGACTAATTAGGACCAGGGCAAGCAGGTGATGATTCAAGCATTAATAACAGTTAATTAGCTTAATTGGTTATTAATTAGTTTAATTATTCTAATTATTTCTGCACACGTGGCTCTGATACTAGATGAAAGAGGGCCTCAAGTTGTACTAGTGGGCAAAATATCACAAACACAAAATTGAATTTTTCGAAAGTTAGTTTTTAAGAATTTAGGGTAGATTTGCAAATATGAAAAGTCATTGGACGTGCTTTGTAGACTAGAATAGTGTCTGGGTCTAGAAAATAGCTCAAATAAAAATCTAAAGGTCCTTCATGTTAGTTTCTTCAAAAGACAAGGTACCTTATATTTAGTTTTAAAAATCAAGGGTCCTTCAAATAGTTTACACTAAATTGAGGGTACATCTGTGTAGTTTATTGGATGACTTTTGCTAGTGATATATATATATAT
>JACYFF010019584.1:108102026-108112355 GCA_017589665.1 Selenicereus undatus | reverse complement strand
TGTGTGTGTGTGTGTGTGTGTGTGTGTGTGTGTGTGTGTGTGTGTGTAAACCTAGATAGCTCCATTAATTTGTGTGGAAGTTGACACAAACACCACTAGACGGCTATTTTGCACCTACCACCCCTTGGGTTTTCGGTATTAATTTTTTCGACCCCGATCTTATTTTGTTGAGTTATAACTACCCTGAGGTTTTATACTTCTGATTTGTAACCATCAAACTTTCGGAATTTAGAGAAAGGTCCCTATTCTAGGTAAAATATGCATGGTCTGTAGGCTTAAACTTCTTATAATGACTTTACTAGCACTAGTTATCACAATCTACTACTTATATCATAAAAATTATATTTTCTGTGATTAATGACCCACCATGCTTAGCAAAATAATTAAAGCTTAATTAGAGAGTTTTGTCATTAATTGAACTTAGTCGGCGCTGGATTCCGGCGATCCTCTAACTTTCGGTTTAAAGAGATTGATAATCTCAACCCCACCTTCCTTAGATCAGGCACAATACAGATCTGTTTTGTTTTCTACCTCAGACTGTAGCCACTAATCAAATTTTAAGTACTTTTAAAGGATAGTGAAACTTCAATCAAGAAATTATAATATTTAGGACATAAGGTTCGATTGAATGTTCCATACTGGGAAACTTCTTTTATTCAAAGCTTGAAAGTGGAAATATTACAAGTGAAATCTTTGAAAATGGACTTAAGTTAAGATCTGTAGAGATGCTTGCTCATAGAGAAATGGAGAATCCCGACTTCTCTTGCACTCAAGAATGTTCAAATGACTGTGTCCCTTCTCAACACTCGACCTCCCTATTTATAGAGGGGATGAGGGTACATAGGATGACCTAATGGAAACAGTACATAAAGCTTTTTCACATTGCTATAGTACATACTGAGTCATAACTATTCAGTAGACACTTTATTTTACAGACCAGGCACGTGTCAAAATAGTACAATAATTAGGCAACTATTTTTCAGAACTTTTAATGATGACAAGACTAGTTATAATTATTGAGATTCTACATTCCTTCATCTCCAATTGTATCTTCCAAACTATCATTATTTGAATAATCATCAAAATCTTCATCAAGTTGCTTAAGATGCTTTGGATCCCATTCTTTAAATAATTCAAGTAGATATTTTTTTTTCTTTTTCTGATAAAAATCTTTCAGCTCCAACATCAAAAAGATAACCAAAGATATCTTCTGACATTGCTCCGTCCACCTTCATATAGTTGTTAAACTCATTATCACAGGAAAAATGATGATAAAAGTCGATGCATGCTACATACCATTCATTGAATCATTTTTCTCGAACATAAGAACTTATTTTTTCTTGAATATCATAAGGACACTGAAGGTAACTAATTTGTAACTTTAGAAGGAAAAATCTTTGGGCTATTAGGTAGACAATAGATAGTAGACCAAAACATGATCTACTTTTTGTATGGAATTTTAGGTTATCGACAAGGATTTTACTAGAAGGCGTAACCCGCTCTAGTAGGAATGACATTTCATTAAGGATTTCCTCCTTTTCTAGTAGGAGGTCGGCTTTGGCGGTCACCATTTGCTAGTTCTCAAGTTAAACTGTCTGTCAGAGAGTTCTTCGATCCCTGTATATGTTCAATAGAGAAGGAAAACTAGTTAAGCCATAATTGCCAACGCAGGAGTCGCCATTGTGCTTGTATATTTGATAAGTTTTTTTTTCCCACAAAACCAAGTATTCCTTTGCAATCAGTTCGGATAAGAAAAGGTTTTGGGGCTAAAAAGATTAAGAATTTTTCAATTCCCGTTATGACTGCAAGAATTTCTTTTTTCATTGTGGGATAGTTGCATTCTGCCTGATTAAAGCTTCCACTGCAATATTTGCAGAGTTTTTCGTCTTCTTTAATTTTGAGTACCGCACTCTAGTACTTATTGCTAGCATTTGTCTTAAGAACTAATCATCTCATTCATTAGGTAAATTAAGAACATGAAGATTTTTACACATTTTTTTGAAGTTTTGAACAATCTTTGTTTCATTAGTGGTCCATGTCCAATTTACTTCTTTCTTGAGTTTCTGCTGCAATGGCTTTCTTAATTTAGCTAAATCTTTAATGAAATCTGAAGCATAAGTAAAACATCTAAGAAACCTTTCTAGTTGCTTTCTATCTTAAATTTTTTCAAAAAAAATTTCTATTTTATCTAGAATATGCTTTTATAGGATGATTTGTCCAACTTTTATCTCTAAACCTAAGAACTTAATTTCTTGTTCAGCATAAATGCATTTGTTTTTATCAAGTATAATGTCATGGTCAATGCATCTTTGGGTTACAGCCAAGACATGATCTTTGTGCCGTTCTATGATTTTGAAAAAGATTGGGATATCATCAATATAAACTAAACAACAATGATTAAAGTCCTTAAATATATTATCTATTCTTCTTTGGAATATTTGAGGTGCATTTTTAAGACCAAATGACATTACCATCCATTCATAATGTCCTTGTGGGGCACTAAATGCAGTCAA
The DNA here is from genome assembly GCA_017589665.1 of Selenicereus undatus. NCBI lineage: Eukaryota > Viridiplantae > Streptophyta > Magnoliopsida > Caryophyllales > Cactaceae > Selenicereus > Selenicereus undatus. The sequence goes on along the minus strand of JACYFF010019584.1, from coordinate 108,109,842 downwards.
AGGAATAATTTTCTCGTCTCTATTTTTATCTGCCAATAACTGCTTTTGCAATCCATTTTCGAAAACCAAGAGACTGCTTGAATTATGTTGAAAGGATTATTTTGTTAGGAATATAGTAACCATCAAATATAGTATTATCATTAAGCTTTTTGTAATAATTGATTACTATTCTTGTTTTTCCTTTTTTTTCTTCTGCATGATTTCTTACCATAAAAGCATGACCGGTGTGAGGACTCTTGCTATTTCTAATTATTCCTTTATCTAGAAGTTCTTTGATTTGTTTATCAAATTCTTGAATATCCTGGTGTGTATACATCATTTGTTTGACTTGAATAATAGTGTTGGGATTTAGTAGTATAATTTTATCAAATGTTTTATCTTTATCCCAAAATTTTTGTCAATGCTACTTCACGTTGTGCTGGAATTACCTCATCACGACGCTGGCTACGTGTAAATTCAATTTTCTAAAGAGGGTAAATCTTACTGAATTTTTTAATAGGAACTGAGTGACCATTAATTGTGAATATTATCTGATTGATGGTCTAGATGCATAAAGAATATAATCTTTGAAAATTATTTTCAATAATCATATCATGAGAGGGTTGATCAGTAGCCCATAGAATTGGTATAATGCACTTAACTCCTCCTAATTCTATAGATAATCCTTCTATGGTATCATTGTGGCTCATAATACTATTATCAGCTATCCTTACTTGTAAAGGACTTTCAGCTCTTTTCCACAAAAACTCAGAAAACAATGATCTTTTTCCAAAGCATACAAAACAACCATTATCTATGTAAGCACACAGTTCATATTTATTATATCCTTCTAAACATGCCTTTATTGGGATATAGATGATATTAGGGTTTGTATTGGTAGCTTCATAGCATATCTCCATAGTCATATTTTTGACTAATTCATCCTCATAAATTGGTTCACTGGCTATTCTTGTTTTATACCCAATGACCGTTCTATCTAAACTCATAATTCGTTCTACATTGGATCTTACAGCTTCAGAACTCTTTCTATTTATTTCGCTGGTCATGCTAATTGCATTATCTTCTTTAAGCTCTTCTTTGGCTGATGAAGATCTTTCTTCTCAATCTGACCTTGTACTCATACTTCTTAATAGTTGGGATTTAATGGTGATTTTGCTCTCCTCATCAATTTTTGTTATATTTTTCTTCTTGATCTTTGTGGGGTTGACAAAACTAGATATCCATGAACGATAGATTTTTATCTCATGAGGATTGAATTTAATCATCTGGATCTTTTGTATAAGGGTAGGACTTTCAAATTTCTCTACCTCTATCATTATTACCTTAGTCTTAGGGTCTATTATATTATCTAATTTATAGATAATTTTTCAAAATATCCTTAAGGGATACCCTCATCTTTTCGTATCCATCCCAACTATTTTTATCTTAAGGGATAGAAAGTTTTTAGCAAATTCATCTTTTAGACTCACATAATGTCCAGACCGACAATTGAATCCTACTGACTCATTACATAAATTGGTTTTTATTCCTATGATAATTTGATTATTAAATTTGGTATGCCTAATATCACCGAGTAAAGCGTAAGGATCATTATCTTTACCATAATATTGTAATGGAGTAATTTGAACTTGGACACTTTCGACGTGGATATACCTATACTTTCTATCATTGTTATGCTTAAGGATATTTTCTCAACTAATGAGATTAACTTCCTCAACGTTATACTCACAATCCTTTATCTCAATATCTCCTTCCATCATTTCACACACGTATTTACTTTTTAATTGAAATATAGATTTTTTATAGATCATGTCTTTTTGGATTATGGGAAGAACTTAATCTCCATTGACGTTTTCATGATAATTCTCTACAACAAACTCTTCTCCTTGGAGATCGCCAAGGCTAACTGAACTTATTTCTATCATACGACTTGTTTCTTCATAATCACTTTCTTCATATTCATTGTCCATTATAATTTCAACAATCCTTTTGTTGTTGCTTAAGGCTAGGTCTAATGCCTCATCTTCACTGAGCTCAACATAATCTAGGCTTCTCAAGGTTTCAATCAGTTTATTATTCTTCCTATTTTTACATTCATTAGCATAATATCATACTTCTCCGCAAAACCAGCATTTGCAGTTATTTTTTCCTGCGGGACAGTTAGCAGCTTTTCTAAAAAATCAACGTTTTTTAGGATTTGGTTTGTTATATTAAAACTCTTTTTCTTATAAAATTTTCTTTTTCGTCTTCTTTTAGGTTCTTTTTTCCATTGGTGAGTTGAATCCCAGCAAGTTAGAAATTGCTTCTTAATTTTCTTTGACTTTTGAAGATCAAGACATTGATCATTGATCCATTTTCTTAGATAAGAAATTCTAGAACTGAGAGTATCAATGACATCTACTCGTTCCACATATGCAATGTATTTTTCATTAATTATGAAATTTATAGGATAGGACAATTTGTCATAAAACATACCAAGGTTGGTTTCATTGTGCCCAATTTTGTAATAATATTGACTAAATTCACCAATATAATTTTTTAGATATCTCATATCCCATGATTCTATATTATTAATTTTTCTTTGCCATTCTCTTGCTTTTTTTGCGAAATCAAGTTTAGTTCAAATGAACTCGGTTTCAATTTCTTTACATAGATTTTTGAACATTGCAGCTGGTGTCTTCATTATTCTTAGTGTATTTTTACCTTGTTTAGTTAATGAATTATACCGGTCAGCTACAATATCATAAATGCTATGTTCAATGTAGTTTAAGAAATTAGAAGCAGTCCATGTAGTATTTAAATTTAAAATACTATTCGTACCTCTTTTTCAATGCCCAAATATTTCTTCTCTATTACGGGCTCCATCAATGTTTAAGATATACCAGTTCTTTATTTCTTTTTTGGGAGCAGAAATTTTTTTTTTTTGGAGGGGGATAGATTTCCGTCGGAAATTTGTCCCATTCTTTGCAAATTCCCTGCAACCCCATACGCTGACCGACTGAATTTCCAACTAGGTATTCCGTCGGAAATACCGTTGGACTCAATCGAACATTTTTTTGCGACGAGCTAATTCCTGACGGGGTATTTGGCGTCGTATTTTCCGTCGGAAATATGATTTCCTATCAGAAAATGAAACTTTTTCCGTCGGTAATTCCGTCGTAGATCTTGCTTGTATGCCCTGCTGGAACGTACTTGGGTCTTAAGAAATTAGTATTTCTTCTAGAAGGTTCACTAAATTCTTCAGGCTTGGCAATGATATTTTTAACTAGACTGGTCTCTATTTGACCTAAGTCGAGTTCTTCACCAATCTCATTGATCTCATATTCAACAGTCATTTTACTATATTTTTTATTCAATTTTCTTCTAATTTCTTCTAAGGGTAATGCATTAAGATCATCAAGCTTAATAAGGTTCATCTGCTGATATATTTCTTTTTCTTGTTGGACATTATTAGTTTCTTCGTTTTCATCAGATAAAACGTAATATGTATCACTAATAGCGCTCCTGATTTTGTTTAATTCTTCTAGATTTTGTTCTTCCTTGAACTTTTTTTATAGCTCTTCAAGAGTATATTGTTCATACTTTATCTTCTTTTTCTGCTTTTTCAACTGATTTTTGTCATACTTCTTTTAGGATTTTTGTCTTGTGCAAAGGAAATGGAATCTTGTTTTTTGGATTTTGGGAATGATATTTAGGCTGAAAAGGAGTACTTATACTGAGAGTAGCCTTTTCGCTATGCCTAACTTCGTTAATAAGAGAAAGATGGACAACAGTTAACTGATTCTTAAGCTCGTTGAGTTCAGTCTTAATTTTAGCTAATTCTGCTTTTAATTCTAAAATTATATCAGTGATATAATTTAATTAAGGTGCTAATGTGGTAAAACCTTCTGGTGAGTGGACGATATGTGTACAACTAGGACCAGGGCAAGCAGATGATGATTCAAGCATTAATCCCAATTAATCACAGTTAATTAGTCTAATTAATCATTAATTAGTTTAATTATGTTTATTATTTTTGGCCATGTGGCTCTGATACTAGATGAAAGAGGATCGCGAATACTACTTAATGAGAAAAATTACACATGTGCAAATTTAAATTTTTTGAAAGTATGTTTTTAAGTATTGGGATTAAAATGCAAATTTTAAAACTTTGGGGACTTATGAAAAATATAGAGGGTACCTAAAATTAAAGCCAACAAACTTTCGAGGGAGTAGAAAGTAAACTTTAAAAGTGTAAGGGCAAAAATATTAACTCCTAAAATTTCATGGTACCTGGATGCAAACTATCCCCACTAGATCGACCTTATGGTGGTTTTGGGGATGCCAAACTAAATTCCACTTTTGATACACTAGATCAACTAATAACTATATATGATACATCACAAAAAATAAAACAAAAAAAATATCTTGTAGATATGAGTTTCTTAAAAAAAACAATGCAAACGTTATCATAGGACTTGTTCTTATCAACTTATTATTAGTACGTACTTATCACCAATAGTCAACGCTAATCGCCTCGAATCAGCAATCTAGTGTACTCACAAACAATCTTCAATAACAATTAATTAATACTTAGTCATATTTGCCCGTTATAATTTCTTAATTAATATTCGGCATTAATCAACAATTGTCAGCACTTATTAACGACTGTTAACATTTATTAGTATTAAATTACTAATAATTAGTTAAAAACATTAATGTCTATTAGTAATTAATCTTATCTAACTACTAGCAAAGCTAGCATATATTTTGATCCCTAAATTAATATCTTAATATTGTAGCAAAGGGCATAAAGCTATGGGTTTGGCCCTTAGCTAGGGCTAGATTATAACCTTTATTAATTATTTCCCTGATGGTCCATGAAAGTGGAGACATGCTCCAGTTCCACCTCCTTGGATTCGACTAACAGGTAACGACTTTACCTGTCGACCCCAATCATATTACTAGGTCTTTAAAAGTTAAACAATTATATTTCCTTAATCATCACGATAAAATGGGGGGGGGGGGGGGAACCCCGGCAAAGTTGTTAAAGGCAGAATTACGATCATGAAAATGCAAAACTACAATCATGCATGTTAAAGCCTTTTATCTGGGGACATTGATTCCCTGCCTTCATCTGTCATCTTTACTAATTAATGATTTAACAAATATAATAATAATTTGATTAATAATTCCACTTCAAGGTAATAATTTGATTAATAATACAATTCAAATATAAAGATGAAAAGACATTAAAATCAAATATAATAATAAACTCTTGTCTTATATTTTCATCAATTTTAATTTTTAAGGATAATATCCAAAGAAATACGTTTTGCTACCTATAAAATGTAAATGATGGATGTTATTAATTTATAATTATTATGTCAATTTTAATAGTAAATAACATAACCCAAACAGTGGGTGGGCCGATAAGAAATAGTGAGACTTTAGAGGTGGGGCCCAAAAGGCTAAAGGCCTAACCAATGGGCACCCCTGCTACAGTGGATGCTTCACATGGGGCGGAAGCTGCAGGCCCCACAGCTACAAAATCTGACAAAAGAAAAAACGACACGTGTCCTATTTCATTTCTACACGACACATGTCCAAAAGACCGTGGATTGTGGCACATGCTATTGTTCCTACACTTTCTTACGTTGTAGCCTTGGTAGGTAGCACGTGCCTCAGCCTGATAGCAACATATTTAGTTTGCTTTTGAGGTTGAAAACTGTGTTTTCTACCCTCCAACCCTGGTCATTCGCCTGGCAAGTGGTAATGGAGTGCGTAAAATGGATTTACTCATACTCTCTTTCATATTTATATTTAATATTTTTAAAATTAATATCTATATTAATGTTCATATTCACCGTGCAGTATAAAGTTATATCCATACTTATATCTATTGGGTATAATAAATATACGGTATTATTTGCATACATATATAGACCAATTTTTTTTTTAACCCATTTAATATTTATATTCGACATCAAATAACTGATATGTTGCATTAAGATCCAACTTCTAACAACGTATCATATCACATTGAATGCAATTAAAAGTTTGTTAGTTGAAGCAATAAATTAGGTCTGACAAAATGTCCTACTGAAACCTTGAACACAATACAACTCAAAACAATTAGGAAATATCCAAGTATAAGTAACAAATTGAAATTTTAAACAAACAGATACGGGTTTTATATTGGCTGGGTGCGGAACAGGTATTAATAAAACAGGTATGATACGGGTATCCATACCCACTAGGGTGGGTTTTACGGGTTATAAGCCGGTACAGTTTTTTTTGTCGGCCCTACTCCCCTCCCCCTGCATACAAAGACTAAGGTCGTGTTCGGTAACAATATTTTGAATACCGTTTAATATTTTGATCAAGTCAATATAATAACAATTTTTAGTGATCGGTAACATAGAGAGTGGCTTAATTACAACTTACATACAATACATGCGCAATGCATTTTTGACATTTAAGTTTGTCCAACTATATTTTGACAATGAAGGTTATTAGAACAGTATGTCTTCATCTTAATGTACTGTTTTCTAGTTTACAAATACTAATCGTGGCAAAAGGGGTTTTTTTTTGTTTTTGAAATTGTGTTCTAATTTCCATTGGAAAGCTCTTTTTTATATATTTTGTTGTTTCTTAAAAGAATATATTATGAGGTGATAATTTCAATTACTATCGAATGGTATTATTTAGAATGCATATTTTACATTATTGAACTTTTACGTTATAATGTATTTTATTATAATGTCTCTATTATTTTCATCAATGGTTCTTAAGAATCTACACAAAGTGCCATATGATAACATCTTATTAACATGTGCACCTTTATCAATATCTCCTTTCAAAATTATTCAAACACATTTCTTTTTTTTTTCTAAAGAGTCCACAATCGACAACGAATATTGGTCAAAATAAATGCCCATAAAGCGGTTGAAATCAATCAACATTGTTTCACTAGATGAGGTTAGTAATTGAATTAAAGAGCAGCTGAAAAAGGTTAAAAGGCAGGGAATCTTTGTTCCAAGTACATTTGGTCAAACCGCACTCCAACTATACATACATATATGATCTCTGATTAATTACGCAGCTTTGAAACTGAAAGAAAAGACCCTTTTTCCAATTGCAGCATTGCTGACAAAAATGGTCAAAAAAATGCTGCATCTTCAATAGATTCGATTCCCATATGATATGCAAGCTGAAGGGGAACAAAAGAGGGGTTTTGCTGTCAATGTGATTCTGCGTCTGCCCACATTTTTCAGCCAAAAACCCTAAGCCGCCCAGAGGAATGTCTAAAAGAGAAGATGTTTACCTTTCAGACTGAGCTGTTTCAACAAAAGAATTCATTGGGTGTACAGTCTACAATGATATTGGAACAGATTTGCTGAGAATGTCTTTAATTGTGTTGCTGTGCTATGTGAATGCTCTATGGATGTGTAGGTTGTCTGGACACATAATTAATGTGTATTACACATGCTAGACTTCATGGTTTGGGCATATGGATGTATAAGTTTTCTAGATACATCACATGGGTCCCCGAGCCATTTATTGCCCTCGAGTTTTATGAATGTGAAAGTGTCTCAATAACATAGATCTCCTAATGTAATACATCTGTTTATGAGTATCTTACTTCTTCAAATGGTTGTCTAGTTCTTTTTTTTTTTTTTTTCCAATCAGCCGTAGAAATATAATTTTTATATCAAATATTCCATCTCAATTTTCCTACTGATAACATAGTAAAAATTGATTAATTTTACATTATTAATTTCTTCCCTTATATATATATATATATATATATATATATATATATATATATATATAT
>JACYFF010019584.1:108081127-108102016 GCA_017589665.1 Selenicereus undatus | reverse complement strand
TATATATATATATATATATATATATATATATATATATATATATATATGAACTTGCATGTTAGGAGGTTCATTAATCTCTTCATATATGTTGAATAATCAAACCCTCCTACTTGCTTATATAAACACAAACCTCTTTTGATCAAGTTCTTAATTACTTAGTTGAATCAAATGTGTAAGCATGTAATGAGGAACCTCTAATTCATGCAAACTCATATCCACTATCCTTCTATCACTTCATTTCATTTATAAGTCAAAAAAATGTATGGCATTTGGCAAAAAAAACCATTTCATACATTTATGTCTATTCTAGTTGAGTAGTTTTATTAAAACAATGTATGTGACTAATAATACCAAAATATAATAAGTCTGTCTAGACCGACCTACTAGTGGGATGTCCTAATACATACATTACAAAATTTTACTTTAGCCAACGATCCAACTCGTAAAATAATTCAAAGTATGGTATTGAATTTTCTAATAGGATTATATTTTAGAAATGAATTTTATGCCATTTGACTCCTTCCGCTGAGGTCGGGCGTTTACCTCACGGATCGATGCTTCGCCTCATCCGTGCTCATTGGAAACCTAGCCCAAAGCGGAGAGGTAAAGGACACACGCCCTAGTTGGTAATAATTACTACTTTTATTATATTTTATTCACTTTTAATTGCCGACAAGAATGGAATGCTACTTTTCTTTGCTGGATGCGTCTATACGACTTAGAGCATCCACAATGGTATGCTCGCGAGGAAGAAAAGGAGGAGAGAGAGAATGGTGAGGCAAGGAAGACTCTGCAGCAAGAGGCTCGTGCCTCACACTCACGGGGAGGCTCACACCAGTGCGCTCCCTCGTTAGTTTATTTTATTTTTTTAAAATATTTTTTATTAGTTTTTTTTTAATTCTAAAAATAAAGTTGTGTGTTATGGAGTGAATTCATAAGTATTATTTTATTGTTAGATGTAGAGTCCATAGATATTATTTTATTTGGTGAGGGAAAGTGGTGAGTCTGCCATTGCAGAGAGTGATGATTGTGAGGCAAAAAGTTAGAGAGATGACTGATGTGGCAGTTGTAGGACCCGATTGGTGGGCCAAAAAATGACTCACTATTGTTTTTGCTCTTAGCTCCAGCATAATCACTCTCGTATAGCAGCAGAACAATGTTTGATAGCGAATTGCTTTACTTGGGAAACAAATTCTTTAGTTCTATTTTTCTCTCTTGAGCAAAACTATGAAGATATTGTTCCAAAATTCACCTCTTTACTACAATAAAAGATTGGAAAAAGAGCATGGCCAGTAAAAACCACCACTCTACTTCAAGAATAACAATGCATACATTTACAAATTACAATTATTAAAACTATAGAATTTCAGTAGAGCAAGTTTGAGCATAACATATGTCTTGTTAATGGCCAAAGTTTAATGAAAACTAGATATATTTTGGAACCCCCCCACCTCCACACCCCCCCCCCCCCCCAAAAAAAACATAGTGAAATAATTAAGAAAAGACTGTCATATAAGATGCAGAAGAAACATACTTACATATCTAATGAGCTTCCTCACATTTATAATTCATCCTCCATATACAATTCCAAATTTACAGACTTAATGGGCCCCCCCCCCCCCTCTCCCAAAACCAAAAAAGAAAAGAAAAGCACCCTAGACAATTCTCTGCCTCTTAGAAACCTGACAATCAAAATTCACAGCAGAACCCATGAAACAATTCCCAGATGATCCATTCCCACCACCAAAATCCAACATATTACTGGGTGCGAAGTGCCCCACTGACCAATCACAACTCTGACTAAGAACTGATGAACTACTTCCCAAGTAGCCATTTATCTTCACCGGAGGAATCGGGTGGGTCAGGCGTCCGGGCGGGTTGCGCCATCGGGGCAGCGAACCGGCCACCAGAAGCGTCGCGAGGGGCGGCCCAGCATCCTTGACAGCTTGCATGAGGCTCCCCTTGGGTGGCAGAGGCCTACCCTTAGCCAATTTTTCAATGATCAAACTACCCTGATCAACCACTGGTGAATCAGGGGAAGATGGCTGATGCTGTGGGTAGGACATGGAATCCACAACAGGGGAGGATACACGGGATTGTGGGTTCGTGTTGGTGTTGGAATTATCAGAGATTCCCGAGTTTGATTTTGATTGGTAATTAGGGAAAAGTGGAGTATCAGGAGAAAACGGTGTTGGGATTAATTGGTCAAAGTTGATGATGGGTTGATTGAATGAGAGAGATTGTTGGAGTTTGTTTAGTTGAGATTTTGCTTCATCTCTTTCTTTGATGGCTGTTTGCAGAAGGTTTAGTAGTTTGTTCATTTGCTCATTGTTTTTCTTCATTTCTTCATTTGCTTCTTTTTTGGTGAGTTCTAGTTCATATGTCATGTACTGAATCTTCTGCTTCAACTCATCAACACTCTGTTCACAAACATGAAAAACAAAATCAGAACTGAAATTGAAAGGATTGAATTTGTGCAAAATCTGTTCGAAATGAGAACAATGGATGAATCAGAAGATGCTAAACTTCAACTCAGTCAAGTCAATGTTGTGCAAGTTATGAATAGGACAAGCAAACCCAGGCAAAACGATACTGATCATGGTCCTATATCCAAACAAAACAAGGCAGGAAATTTCTGGGGTTCTTTCCCCCTCATTGCAAATAAATACCAAGGACACATTTCACTATCACTGATCATAATCAACAATACCCAGAAAAACCCACTTCACAAAATCTCATCTTTTTATTAAACCAAAAAAAAATCCCCCGCCAATGAGTAAGTTTTAAGATCAACAACCAATGAGCCAGAAACACTTGGAATATGCACTGTTACCCCCCCATCACCATCAATAACAAACATTAATTTCCCAAAATTAGGGTTGCGGCAAACATGAATGCACTAAATTGGTGATCCAAAGCATAGAGAAACAGCGAGTGATGATAAAAAAAATCTTTAATTGAACAGAGAATACAGAGCTTAAAATGAAACTTAACTGAAACAGGGTAGCATGAAATTGCATAAAACACAAAAAAACAGAGCACCCACCTCTTGAAATCCCCAGAGGGAGCCAATGTCCTCCATTGTTGTCATGCTAAGCACAGTAAGAGAGAGAGAGAGAGAGAGAGAGAGAGAGAGCGATGGAGAGAGTAGGGGTTGGAGAAATGTAACAAGCGATTAATTTATAGAAGTGAGTGTGAAAGCAGAGGGTATATATAAAGACAAAACAGAGGGGAGGTGGGAGAAAAATTCATAATCATCATTACCGGGAGAGAGAATTTAAAAAAAAGATCAGAGGCCGGGAGATGCCATAATTAAAATAAGCTTCCAAATATATAAATGGAAAAATAGGGAAATTTCCTATATAAAAAATTAAAAAAAGCAATTATGGTAAAGCTCTCCGCCTTTGCCGCTTCTCTGTCTCTCACGGTCTCTCTCTGTACGTTGTATTCTTTTCGTTGACCAGCCACAGTGACCTTTTATTTTTATTTTTGGGGCCTTTCTTGGTTTCTTACTTCTGTCCTTATGTCCTAATGACCTATATTCGTCAAAATCGATTTTCCTCATATTCCTTTTTTTTTTTAAGACTCTTGATTTTTTAAAAAAATGTATAATTTATTGTCAAAAAAAAAAAACAAACTTTCTAGTTTGGGTTATATTTTTCCTAACACATAAGAAGTCAAGTTGAGAGGTTTAGAGCCTTATAGTTTTCACCCAATAAATTTAGGGTCTATTTTATTTCGCATTCAGATACAACTAATAAATGTAAAGAGATGTAAGAAACTGTAAGGAGCTGTAAGAAGTTGTAAGAATATGTAGGAGATGTAAGGAGATGTAAGGAGCTCTAAGGATAGACATAAGGAGTTGTTGAGAGCTCTAAGAATAGACGTAAGAAGTTGTTGAATATTATAGAAAACTTATATGTGATGTAAGAAGATGCAAGAAGATGTAAGGAGATATAAGGATTATGTTAAGAATGTAAAGAGTTGTAAAGATATGTAAGAAGTTGTAAGGAGATGTAAACTTCTAACTAAATCCTAAAAAACGCGAAATAGAATAAGGCCTCAATTTATACAAAAAACTGTGCAAATTAATTGAACAAGATGCATCTTTTCATTACATACATAATTCCCTGTCCCTTCATGTTAACCAAGTTCATGAGTGACTACTTGTCTATTTTTCGCTCCTCTAATTATATGCCATTGTTTGTGTCTGTAATTGGAGTATTTTCTTGTTATAAGCAGTATTGTAATTACATCCACATTCATACTAGAGTCTGCTTAGGTAGAGCGTGAAGGAGGAGTCCTTAATCCTGAATGATAAATTGGTTCCATTATACTTTAATTGAAAACAATTTGTTAATTACTACTCAAAAGGAATTAATCACGCAATAATTACATAAAAATAAACCAATCACAATAAACTAATATATTTTTCGATGCATGCATATAACTCATCGAACGAAAGTATTAATAATCAGCCTAAATTCTATTGGATAAAACACCAATCGATTGTTGAGTGATGAATATATATGTCATCAATGATTGCAGCATAAAACAGCAGTGATCATGGTGGGATTGTCTCATTTGCAAAGAGGTTCGTCACAGGAAGCTGACAAAACCATCAAATTAAGAAAAATATATTAGGGTTAAAAAAATCTCAATGCAGACAATTAAGCGGCCGATCTTAATACCCTAGCTAGTGTTCACATTACACCTAATACAATGTATCTGCTTACAATATAGACATTCTTAATGCTAATTACGCACTAACAATTGTTAATCTGCATTTTTTTTTTCTCCGTCATGTTGTTCAACGTGGCTAGATTGAGTTAACCTGACTAAGGATGAGCAATGGAGCGGATACGGGGCGAATTGAGTCGTACCCTTATCCATATCCGTTTTCGAAAATCGTACCTATACCCGTATCCGTACCCATCGGGTATTAAAAACTAAAACCCATATAATCATATCCATAGTCATACCCATCGGGTTTTGCTGGTTTCATTCGGGTTCACATAGAGAATGAGAATTAATACCCATATGGCATATGCAACTCATATCCAAGTATAGTATATATTTTTGTCATTGTAAGATTTCAAAGTTGTGATATTTTGGGAATATATTGTTTAGAAATGTGAAATCAAATACATGATTGATAAATTTTTGAGTAATTTTAAAATATAATTTGTTTAGTGATGTTATAAAATTTATTTCATAAATATCAGTGTTACACGTAACTTATTTTCATGAAATGTTTTTTTTTCATTATTTTTACATTAAAGACCAACAATTTTACATACATATCTAAAAATTATACTATAAAATTTTTTAATAATTCAACAACTCCTTACATCTATCCTTACAATTTCTTACAATTTATTACATTTTCTTACAACTCCTTACATCTTCTTACAGTTTCTTAAATCTTCTCACAGCTCCGTACATTTTCTTCCAACTTACAACTGCATTTTATCACGAAAAAGAACAAGCCTGTAAATGCCATATTTCTCAATCAAAAAATGTCACTAGCCATAGGAGTCAATAGTAATATTACTTTGTCACGTCTTTTATTCTCCCTTTAGAGGTTGGCAAATTCTACTAATCTTTTGACATTTTATCAAATTAAGTTGATCTCCATGACTTTTTTTTTCCCCAAAAAGAATGTGTTCTAATTGACTTCTTCAGTGATAAACTAACTTTTTTTTTTATCATATATGTTAATAAAAATTATCTTGTATACAATTCAGCCAAAAAAAAACCCCACCTTCTATAACATAAATTTTAGTTCTCCATGAATAATGAGTAAAAACTATAAATCAAAAAACCCTATTTATATTTTTTTAGTACTATACCTGTTTATATGTACTTCCTTCTTATCGAGTTAGTCCTTCAAGACCACTATTCATGTATAGTAATTCTGCAAAATTGAACATTAGGGAATGGCAGACGTAGGGGAAGGCAGTAGTAAATAAGCACGCATGTCTTGTTGCGGGTTGGGCGAGCGTGGTCTACAAAAGAGGAGACCCAACTCCTCCTCTTCATCCTCACAAGTCAGATCCCCACATTGCACTTTAACGGGTAACGACTTTACCTGCCGACCATCACCATGCATTCGCATTTCTTCTACTTGTTATTCGTGATATCCACTATTTTTATTCTACAACTTTATCTCTACTAGTTTACTCAGGACGGCTTGATTATATAATATGTGATTAATTAAGAGATTAAGTTATGTAATTAGCCAGGGACTGTTTAACCAATCCTATATTGGTTACGTACTTAATTCAATAGGGACTATGTGGCTAGCTATCCCTTCGCCATGTGATGCACAGCTAATAACGAGCTATTATTAATTTGCACTCTAGATAAAACTAGATATTTATCTTTATGGTATTATTATTTTAGTGTCGGTTTTTTTTTTAACCATGCAACACTCATTAATACTTTTAGCCACATTTTCTATTCACGATTTTAGTCTTGATAGGTACTGAACTACTGATAAGCATTCATCAGCACTAAATCACATTGTCTATTCATAACTTTAGTCTTGATCAGCACTCATCAGCAATAAGTTACTTTTGATAAGTTGAAAAGACCAAACCCTAAAAGATATAATGTATGGGGATTAAAGTACAATTTGTGCGCTTATAGATTTTTTTTTTTAGATAAATGGCGTGCTTATGGGTGATATGTGTGTACATATAATGATTGATTTTGTGTTTTTTGATCATATGGTGGTGCTTATACAATTCCTTGTTTAAAAATTTACTGATTTTTTTTGTGTTTGTTTAAACTAATTATGGTATTGTCAAGGGGGAAAATGACAATAAAAAACCCCTCCTAAAGCACAAATGAAGGTTTGTCCTCTTAAAAATCTTTATTTCCCCAAAATAAGTTCAGTAAAACCAAAAAAAACATTAGTTCAGAAAAAAAGTTTAGATAAATTCAATTCAATAAAAACAAATTCAATTTAGTTTAATTCAATAAAAGTAATTTTCATTAAAATAAGCTAAGTTCATATATATAACTTTGATTCAGAAAAATTAAGCAAAAGTAACACTTCACAAATGTGAGTCTCAAATTTAGTTTTTTTTTTTTAGAAAAAAGGAAGAAAGATTATACATATGTGTGCAAATATTGTGAATAATAGAAATAAGAGTGTCGTCTTTTGCATTAAAAAGAGAAAACACATATGTTATTGAATTATATACAAGAAAAAATTATAATAATATTTGCTTAACCAAAAAGGGTAAGAGTCCGAAATATTTTTGGATTATTTTCATCTTTTGTTTTGAATTTGTAACTATTAAAGCTATTGATTATTTCAATATCTAAAAAAAAAATATATTTTTTAATACTTGACATATGTTTAATGTCATTTGGCCTATGGGGTAGGGAGATGTCTCTTCAAGCATATTAATATGTTTGGATACTGAATGATGACAATTAGAAGGACAACCATTCAGTTTATTATGGGCGTCCTCATGAATTTATCATAATTAAAATTACAGTTTATATTTATAATCCTACTTTAAATTTGTAACCGTTAAAATAATTGAATAAAGAAATAATCATTTAATATTGATAATTGAATATGGTAGTAAAATATAGTCATTATTAATTAATTTTAATTTATTTTTATTGACATCATTAAGTTAAATTTATAACTGTTAAATTAATTGAATAAAGAAAAAATCATATAGTATTGGTATAAATATAAGACAATTTAATAGGAGATAACCAATAGGAGCTGCCATTTGTCAAAACACCATCATCTCATTCAATCCATTCAATTTTATATTATATATATGACGATATATGATGATATGATATATTTATTGGCCTGATCTTGGTTAGTTAAATCACCTTAGAAAGGGGTGTGAATAAAGTGATGATCAAATTCTCAAAAATAATCAAAATAGAAATGTGAAAAGTAAATGCAGACAAGACACAAGTAATTTTTAACAAAGTTAGCCTCAACCTGGCTTAGTCCCCACCTAGAGTTCCCTAACTTTAGGATTAACCCAATTTTATTAAAAGGGATTACCCAACTCTATAGTACACCTAATCTAAGTTCCAAGTTATAAGTTGACCGTTCAACAAGTCATTGGTAGAGTATTAGAGTTGACCCTTTAACTCTATAATCTCGCTCTACTTACAACTTGAACAATACAACTTGTATAAATGTAAAGCAAGTCAAAGTGCAATGTATGCAAGTGAGTATTGAGTATGACAATTGCTTGTGCTCTCTTGCTTGTGCATTCCTCAGCTGCAAAGTCTTCCCTTTTTATAACAAAAAAAGTTGAAGTAACCGTTACTTTCAAATATAGAAGGAAAATCTTCAGCTGATCTTCAAGCCCTTGGAATCCAGTTTCAAGGTCTTGAACTGCAACTAATTTTTAATAACAGCTCCAAATCTTCAAAGGCTATCTTATTGATTTTTTGCAACGGCTAGTTGATGCTAAAAATCTATTAGTGCTATATTTAGGCCAAGGAACAGCTAGAATTGAATTTCAAAAGATATGGCTATATTTAAATTTGAATCACACAATATAATATCATAAAGTTTACATATTCAAATTTGAATATTAAACAAACTCAAAGATATTGTGGCACCTTAGAGCATTCCCAGTGGGAGTTCCAGTTTGTGGAACTTTGCCATGCCATGTCAGCATAAGTTCCACAGTTCTTGAACTTGCATTCCTTCATTTTCACAGCCAATGGAACTCATTTAAGAACAAATGATTTAATATTTGTTGATAGAGCCCACTACGAAACATATTTTATTTGTTTTATGTTGTCAAATTTGTTTTTGCATATTGGGTTTTGTATAAGTTAAAAATAATTTTTATTTTCCGAATGAAAAAATATGTAATTTATGTTTCCGAAAAATGTATTAATTTATTTAGAAATATGTAAAAATTGATTAGTTAAGTTGTATTGGTTGAACGATTGAAAGCATACGGAATATAATGTAGAATTCAATTAATACAAATGCAAATATGACGATTGGCATTGAAGAAGATTACAACCCGAGTGTTCGATATTTAAAACACTAATTTAGACGACGAAGAAAAAATACAACACAAGTGAATGATGAATCACCCTTAACACTTATGGTTGTGAGCTTTGTCGTGCCCTATGTCGATTCCATGTTTCCTCGATGAGGTCTAATTGGAGACGTGCATGTAGTGTCGGGTCATGAATT
This sequence comes from Selenicereus undatus, assembly GCA_017589665.1. Lineage (NCBI taxonomy): Eukaryota > Viridiplantae > Streptophyta > Magnoliopsida > Caryophyllales > Cactaceae > Selenicereus > Selenicereus undatus. The sequence goes on along the minus strand of JACYFF010019584.1, from coordinate 108,092,808 downwards.
TTTGCTACTCTACGGAAATAAGCAGCATAACACGGATGATGGCCCTGTTGGACATTTGGTTGCGGGGTGTTGTACTCGATATCATCGTAGTTGAAAGCAAGGTCAGACGAATCTTGTTCGTCCTCGATGATCATGTTATGGAGTATAACACATGTCTTCATTAACAAACCCAACTCACCTTTGTCCATGTTTCGAGCAGGACTGTGAATGATAGCGAACCGGGCTTGTAGAACCCCAAATGCTCTTTCCACATCCTTCCTAATAGATTCCTTACGTTCGGCGAACAATCTTGCGTTAGGTGCTTGGGGAAGAGGGATAGTTTTCACGAATGGTGCCTATTTTGGATAAATATCGTCGGACAAAAAGTATCCAATATTGTACTCACGACCGTTCACGCCGTACTCTCATTTTAGAGCCCGACCCTCATACACCTCTTGGAAAACATCTGATCAGTGAAAAACATTTAAGTCATTAAGACTACTTAGGCACCCAAAAAAGGCGTGCTATATCCAAAGGTCATATGAATCAACGACTTCAAGAATCAAGGTGGGGACTCTATAAATCCCTTTCGCGAACATTCCTTTCCGAGCCGATGGATAGTTCTTCCATTCCCAATGCATACAATCTATACTCCCTAACATGCCAGAGAAATCACGTGCCTCGACAACTTGCAACAGTCGATCAACATCAGCTTGTGTTGGCTTTCTCAAATACTCATCCCTAAACACTTGAATGACACCGGCAGTAAAGTTTTTCATAAACTCCATAGTCGTGCTTCCTCCAATCTTCAAGTGCTCATCGACACAATCTACTGATACCCCATAGGCGAGCATACGCATCGCTACGGTGCACTTGGTGAATGACGACAACCCACGCCTACCAATACCATCATACGTCAATTGGAAGTACTCAAATCGACTACTGATGGCGCCAACAATGTAGAGGAACAGGTGTTTTCGCATCCGAAATTTACGCCGAAAGTGGGTTTCATTGTAAATGGAGTTATTTGCAAATTAGTCTATGTGGAGGCGATAGTGTGCGTCTTCTCGATCCCTCCGAATAAATCTTTTCTTCTTTCTTGATCGTCAGGATGATGAAGCTCGTCCCTCTTGTCTAAGTTTCAGAGCTAACTATAATGACTCCACGTGAGATTGATTGTTGAGTATGGTTTTAAGTATCGGTGAGTCATCACTAGAAGAGGATGACTCTAGTATGAAGCTGAGACTATCTGTTGATTCTGTGGAGGATGAAGAAGATGGGTCACTCATTTTGTAGTATCTATGACAGAAGTTTCCAAATGTTAGGGAAATTTAACATATTAATAAAGCAAATTAACAGAACATCGTAGTTAAAATTGACCGGGGAGTTCTGGGGTTAGGAGGGGGTTAGGGTTGCGGAAGGTACGTCTTGCATCCTGGAACATTGGAACCCTCATGGGTAAGTCGATAGAATTAGTTAAGGCTCTGCGTAGGCGTAAGATTAGTATAGCGTGTGTCCAGGAGACGAAGTGGGTTGGGGCGAAAGCTAGAGAGATCGATGGGTACAAGCTGTGGTACTCGGGGTCAACCAAGGCGAAGAATGGAGTTGGCATCCTGGTCGTGAAGGATTTGGTGGACCAGGTGGTCGAAGTGAGGCGTAAGAGTGACCGGATTATGGCCATTAAAGTTTTGGTGGGTTCAGTTTTCGTGAACGTGGTGAGCGTGTATGCGCCCCAGGTAGGCCTGCCGGAGGAAACTAAGAAGCTCTTCTGGGAGGATCTAGACGAGGTCGCTCAGGAGGTACCCCAGAGTGAGAAACTGTTCATAGGAGGAGACTTTAACGGTCATATCGGCGCGGAGGCAGCAGGTTATGATGGGGTCCACGGGGGTTTCGGTTTCGGTGAGAGAAATGCGGGAGGGGTCTCTGTGCTGGACTTTGCGGTGGCCTTTGATTTGTGGGTTGCCAACTCCTTTTTCAAGAAGAAGGAGGACCACATAGTGACCTTCAAGAGCATTTCCTGCAAGACCCATATTGACTACTTCCTAACGAGGAAGGAGACTCAGAGATCGTGTAAGGACTGTAAAGTGATCCCCAGCGAGTTGCTGGGAACTCAACACAGGCTGCTGGTTTTAGATGCAGAGTTCAAGTATCCTAAGAGGTCGAAGAGGAGAGCTGAAGAACCTAGAATTAAGTGGTGGACCCTCCCAAAGGAGAAGGCGGGGTTAATAGCAGAAAGAATAGTTGAGGAGAGAGCTTGGAGGAGGGCTGAAGACGTCGACTCGATGTGGGATGCTATGGCGGATTGCATCCGTATGGCGGCTAAGGAAACCTTAGGTCTGTCAAGGGGAGGCGGTAAAAGGATGGAGGGCGCCTGGTGGTGGAACGAAGAGGTAAAGGAGAAAGTTAAGGCAAAAAAAGAGGCTTACGCGGAGCTCATGAACAGCAGCTCGGAGGACGAGAGGGCGCATAAGAAGATTGGATACAAGGCGGCCAAGAAAGTAGCCAGAAGGGCAGTGGCAGTAGCTAAGAGTCAGGCGTTTGATAGACTGTACCATAGATTGGGGACGAAGGAAGGGGAGAAGGAGGTTTTTAAACTGGCAAGGGCAAGGGAGAGGAAGACTAGGGATTTGGGGGTGGTAAGGTGTATCAAGGACAAAGAGGGTAAGGTGTTGACGGAGGATGCTGAAATTAAGGAGAGATGGCAAAGGTTCTTTGCTAAACTCCTCAATGGGGAAGGGGGGAGACGTCAGTAGTCGGGACAGAGAGTGTAGCGATCAGCGTGCGGGCGATATGATCTCAAAGGAGGAGATTAGGGAGGCCTTGAAGAAGATGGCGAAGGGGAAGGCAGTGAGCCCGGACCAGATTCCAGTGGAAGTTTGGAAGTTTCTGGGGGAAGTGGGGCTAGAATGGCTCACAGAGCTTTTCAATATCATTTTTCGGACCGCCAAGATGCCCAGAGAGTGGAGGGTCAGTACAATCATCCCACTGTACAAAAACAAAGGGGATATCCAAGATTGTAATAACTTTAGGGGCATCAAGCTGCTCAGCCACACTATGAAACTGTGGAAGAGGGTGATTGAGAGAAGGCTGCGAGGGGAAGTAGAGATTTCAGAAAACCAATTTGGTTTCATGCCAGGCAGAGCGACCATTGAAGCGATCTACCTCCTCAGAGGGCTCATGGGCGCGTTCAGGGACAGAAAGGTAGATCTCCATATGGTGTTCATTGACCTGGAGAAAGCCTATGATAGAGTGCCAATGGAGGTATTGTGGAGGTGTTTGGAAGAGAAAAGGGTGTCGCCCGAGTATATTCGTGTTATCAAGGACATGTACGAGGGAGGGCGGACGAGGGTTAGGACCCCGGGCGGGGTCTCAAATGACTTTGCTGTTACTTTGGGACTGCACCAGGGATCCGCTTTAAGCCCGTTTCTTTTCACATTAGTTTTGGACAAACTCACTAGAGGTATACAGGACGAGGTGCCTTGGTGCATGTTATTTGCAGATGACATCGTTCTTATCGATGTCACCAGGCAGGGGGTGAATGACATGTTGGAGAGTTGGAGGCGCACGCTGGAGGCTAGGGGCTTTCGGTTGAGTAGGTCGAAAACGGAATACCTTCACTGTTGTTTCAGCGGGAGGATAGTAGAGGGGGGAGATGTCGTTCTGGATGCGAGGGCAATACCAAAGGTTGACAAATTCAAGTATTTGGGCTCGATCATCCAGCAGAATGGGGACATTCAAGAGGACATTAACCAACGGATTAGAGTTGGATGGCAAAAGTGGAAGGCAGCGTCAGGGGTGCTGTGCGACAAGAGAGTGCTCATAAGTTTGAAAGGCAAAGTCTATCGGACTGTAGTCAGACCGGCTGTTCTCTATGGATCGGAGTGTTGGCCTGTAAAAAAGACGCAGATCCAAAGGTTGATGGTAGCTGAGATGAGAATGGTCAGGTGGATGTGTGGCTCAACGAGATTGGACAGGATCAGGAATGAAGTGTTTAGGGGCTTAGCTGAAGTGGCCCCGATAGAGGAGAAGATGCGGGAATCAAGGCTCAGATGGTTCGGTCACGTCAAGAGGAGAAGTGCGGCCGCTCCAGTGAGAAGGTGTGAGAGAATCAACTCCCCCGGTGGTAAGAGAGGGAGGGGTATACCAAAGAAGAGTCTAGAACAAGTGGTTAGAGAGGACCTGAGAGTTGTCGGACTCACGGAGGACATGGCTCAGGATAGGAGGTTGTGGCGGGACAGGATTAAGGTTTCTGATTGTAGGGGTCAGGCTGTAGCTTAGGCGGTGTGGGGTGGGTAGGGTTTTGGTTTGCTTGTCCGCAGGTCGTGCTTTTCAGGGATGAGACGGCACCAAGCGCCCCTGGTTTTGATGAGGTATGTCTCCGCTCCGCTTCTTATTTATTTGCTATGTATTCAATCCCTCTTTATTTGCCTTTCGGGACCTTTTCTCATCCTCTCTATCTTTCTCTTACTCGGTAATTGGTTTCTACAATCGTTTTTTCCTTCAAACCTTTTTCACAAAACTATTTTGTGGGTCTTTTGGAATCAACCTCTCTATGGGTAGGAATACCGGTAGAGGTAAGGTTGCCTACAGCTAGATCTCCCCAGACCCCGCGAAAGCGGGACCCACATGGGAGTTTGTTGTTGTTGTTGTTGTATTAAAATGAAATTAAACATCTTAGCTACAATCCAACATATTAAAAATCCAACATTATGATGTGAAATTGAAATTGAACTCATTAAAATAAAATTAAAATTTTCATTCTACAATAGAAAGCGGTTCAATTACAACAAACACTTTCGAAAAGAAAGAACAACAAAAGCACAAGGAAACAACATATTATTCCTAAGACATTGGTGTCAATCTAAAGAAGGGCTAGCATTAGACGAAGACGATGTTTGGCGGTATCAGCTCCTAATTTCTTCCTGAAGTGGACCACATCGCGCTTGATCCTCCGGACACATCTTAGCAATGTTCATTCTCAATATCTTGTCCTCATACTTCATCTGTTGGAGGCACTGATGAGAGTCTCTTAGTTCAACAACTCTCTTAGCTGCTTCTGCCTTCACCTTAGTGGCCTCTGCCTTCTTCTCTTGGGCGATGACATATCTTTCCCACATAATGCTATTCTTCGCATTTGTTGTCCCTGTGGTAGATAGCTCCTTGGTGACAACATCAACCGCCAAGTCATGCGCTCTCTCTTTCGCCTTTCTTTTAGCGACTTTTCTTCCAATGGGGCGAATCAGTCCACCAACTTCATCTGTTGGTGTATCTTCACTAGTAGGAGTTGTTGGTGTGCCGGGGGTGCTGGATGAGCCAGATGTCTCACTCTCAAAGTACCCGCCCACCTCATTTATCCTCAAGCGTTTAGTGTCGACATCTGCAGATTGATCGCAGTTGACCTCCCATTTCGGTTGGTCCTTCAATAGCACCCACCAATGCATCAAGTCAAACAGTTTGCCCACCATATCAACGTATAGATCTTGGGCTTTCTGCATAATATCGTCCTCATTCACTTGATAAGCCTGGCCCACACAAGCGGTCCACTTGGACACAAGTGGAGCTGCTCGGTTCCAACTGGTATTGCAAACTTTCGCTAATCGCTTTGTAGCTCCCTCGGGAGCGTGCTAGTTCTAAGTGTTTGCGATCTTTGTCCAGAACCCTGCTTTCTTTTGGTCGGCCCCAATAAAGGGGTTGGTGCTGACATTGATCCATGATGTGACCAAGCGGCGATCTTCTTCCAATGTCCACTTGGAAGTCACACCGATACTCTCATTGTGGGTGAGGTTGGGTGGAGGATGGGGTGTTGATGAGGGTATTATTAGGTGGGGGTAGCTGATAAGGAGGGGGCATTGAACCGTGGTTGAAATTTGGAATTGGGGGGACATTCTGACCTTGAAGGGGAAAGTTTGGTGGTGGTTAAGGATATTGCATATGTGGGTACTGTTGAGGATATTGTGGATGATATTGCCAATTATGAGGGATCGGGACAATGTTCATGTTCTTCGTGGGATCCCATTGTGAATTATCCCCGGTAAGTAAGTTCATGAAAAATTGTAGGTGATTAGGATCCATTTTAAAGTGAACACCTACCAATTTCAAAAAAAAAAAAAACATTCACACACTTAATTTCTCACATATTTTACGAAACAACATAAAATATTTCAATTCTACTTTGTAAGCATTTCAATTCTAATTCCTAAACATGCTTACTTTTACACATTTCTAATCACAGACATAATTTCTAACATATTTTAAAAAAGAACAAACAATATTAATTTTTGTAATCAAGCACTTCAAATTGTAAGTAACAAATAATTAAATTTTAATTTCTAAACATTTCAATTGTGATTTCTAAAATTAATCTCTAACATTCAATTTCTAACATATCGTAAATAAGAACAAATTAAATTTCTAAGTAAATATTGAAGTACTTCATATTCTAACATATTTTACAATTACATATTTTACCAAGATAAAAGCACACACTTGATTTCTAACATATTTTTAAAAAGAACAAACAAAATTATTTTTTGTCATCAAGTGATTAAATTCTAAGTAACAAATATTTAAATACTTCATATCCTAACATATTTTACAATTACATCAATCTTATCAATTACAAATTACTCACAACAAATACTCTTACATATTTCCTACCATACCATTTTTTTTTTAAAAAAAATATCACACTCTTAATTTCTAACAACTTTTAGAAATTGACAAAAAATATTTACTACTACCATTTAATTTCGAATATCTTAAGTTACAATTTCATAAATTTCTAACATACTCACATTTCACATTCTACCCATTAAAAATTTAATATCATCTTCTAATTTCTATTTTGTACAAAAAATACTTAATTTCAACTAAATGTCAAATTGCACATATTCTACACTAAGGATGTTGTCAAATTTAATTTGTCACACACATATGTAATCTATAATTTATATTTAAATTTTAATTCTAAACATCTTCCTCTAATTTTTAGAATATTAAACATCCATACATATCTAATTTTACTTTTGTGAAACATATGAATACTTTCAATTACACACTTAATTTCAAAAAAAAATAATTCACACACTAAATTTCAACTAAATGTCAAATTGCACATATTGTACACTAAGGAAGTTGTCAAATTTATTTTGTCACACACATATGTAAATGTCCAATTTATATTTAAATTTTAATGAGGATCCAATTTTGTGCAGACACCTACAAGTTAATCATGCTAATTTGAATTTAAATTTTCAATTATATCATACATTTTTAGACATATTAACTACATTCTCAATTTCACACTTCCAATTTACTCATCAAATGAATTAAATCTTCACACAAATGCTTAATTTCTAAAACATCAAAGTGGACATATTCTAAGACTAAGGAAGTTCAAGAAATACATTATTATGCTAATGAACATTTAAACTCTAATTCACATTTAAAATTTAATTTCTATACATCTTCTTATACTTTTTAAAACATTAAACTTCCATTACAAATTTAATATCATTTTAATTTCTATTTTGTACAAAAAATACTTAATTTCAACTAAATGTCAAATTGCACATATTCTACACTAAGGATGTTGTCAAATTTAATTTGTCAAACACATATGTTATCTCTAGTTTATATTTAAATTTTAATTCTAAACGTCTTCCTCTAATTTCTAGAATATTAAACATCCATACATATCTAATTTTACTTTTGTGAAACATATGAATATTTCAATTACACACTTAATTTCAAAAAAAATATTAAATTCACACACTAAATTTGTCGTAAAGTTTTCTTCACTTCACTTCAATCTTGAATCTTCAACTTTGTGAGAGTAGCTCCAAACAAATTTTACAAAAAGCCACAAACTAAAATTTATTAGTTCAAATTTATAAGACAAAATATTTACTTCAAACAACTAAATATAATTACATAAAAACAATTACTTACACAATGTTTTTCCTCTTGGAACTTCAACTTCTTTCAACACTCACACAACTCAAAATTAATTCAGCAATGAAAAATTATAAATGGGAGAGTGTGTGAATTGAGATAACATTTTCAACATTTAACCCACTTGCATTTATAGAGCAAAAAAATCATGAAAAAAAAATTTTCATGCCAAAACAGCCGTTGGACACCATCCCCAATATCCAACGGCTAGTTCTGGCCTAAATAACGGAGCAAACAGCCCAGCACCAACATATCACGTGCCTTTCTTTTTTTTTGGCCACTCCCGCATCAAAACGCAACACTTCGCTTTACCATGCTCAACAAAACACGTCGTTTCATCCCACAAACAGACAAAAAAAAAGGCAACGCAAGGGAGAACGCACAGGCGTCCTCCCACGCGTTGCCCCCCGTTTTCTCGACTGCCAGCTGCTTCCCTCCACGCGTGTCACTCGTGGGCTCCACCAGTGTCTTGCGAGTCTCTCGGTTGCTAGTGCTCTTATATAAAATCAATTAAGTGGTATTAATATTCCAACACTTCAAAAATATAGCATATTTAAACAACAATAATTATTAAGATAATTCAAATATAATATGATGAATATGTCAATTGATTAATCTCTTTTCGTCTTTTATCAAAATGTATTAATAAAATATATTGTAAGTTTAAGAAAGCTAACAATATTGATATATGATATGATTGGCATAATTTTCGAAACTAACATTGTTTAGAGTTACTTATACATATCAATCTATTTGCTATTTTTTGTCTATATCAGTTGCATCTTAATAAGTAAGATGACGAATGAAATATACTTGTAAAAATGAAGTAAAGCGCGTAGATTATAGCTTGACTAATACAATGAAAAATGCATGGATGAGCATCAACTAAAGCAATCCACGGATGCACATCGATCATATCATGATTGATGGTGATCGATAATAGTGTAGTCTGAGCAAGTAGCCACCCATCAATACTAATTTGATGAATGAAAGAGTAAAATTGTGCAAGTCCCTATCGCTAGCTGGCTAGCTAGCCGTGTCTCAAATGAAAACGAGCTAAAAAGTCTTTGAAGAAGAAAATGAAAGAGGCGAAGTCACGCTGAAAGTGTTGGTGCGAGTCAAGGGCTAACGTAGTATTAGCTAATTTAAGGTACGGCGAGGCTAGCGGCGGCGGCTGCACATGGGAATGAGATCACTCCACACGTCTTACCTCTTTCACCCACATGTTAATATCTTACACGTAGCCAATTCTACACAAACTTTCTTGTACTTCTACGCCATTCCTGCTTGGCAATCCCGATTCCTAAGAGCACTAACAGCAGGAAGCATGCGGGTTATGGGTGTAATCCGCATGTCACATGTATGTCAAATACTTTCTGATAGCAAGGGGAAAAATGGGGGGCATGCATGGAGGAACTTATGGGAGTTCCTCCATGCGTGTAAACTTTGAGATTTTTTTATTATTTGTTTTTTTTCTTTTTTTTTTGAGTTAATTTATAATTTTTAAATAATTTAAAAAATAGGTTGTGTGTTATAAGGTGGGTCCATAATAAATATTTTTATTGGATGATTAAAATTGAGTTCCATTTGTTGGATGAGTGATGGAATGTAAGTTCCAAAATTGTGAAACTTTTACTGACGTGACAGATCAGGGTTCCAAAAACTGGAACTCTGCTGTAAGGGTGACAAAAAAACCCGGATTTTCGGTTCCAAACCCAGAATTAGTTTCGACCAGATAGATATGGAGTCAGATTTGGTTAGATCAGTTGAGGAACCAATTTTAAAATTTAAGATCCGGATATCAGGTCTTGAAAATTCGAACTCTGATTGTAATCCAATGAATTGTCAAAATTTAAAGAATTTTGAAAAAAAAAATACAAAAAATAAATCTTTGTTCTTCAAGTAATGCAGCTTTTGTACCGAGACTCAACCCCAAATACTCCAATTTAACCATTTATTTATTTTGCAATTAATTTATCCCCAACTTATTCTTTATGTACTGCGACCGTCATGTATTTCATCCTTCAAGCTTTAAATCTTCTTATTATGAGCCTTATTGCTTACTACATATTTATTTTTATATTATTTTAATAGTTTTCCTCTATTTCTCTTTCTGTTTCAAGTGAATTAAAATAATTTTTAGTTTTCTCGTTCGTTTTGTAATATTGAATTGTGGATTTCTTATTAACCTTGTCTCAAATTCTCTGAGTTTATTTTAAAGTACATGAATCGTCTTTACTACTTATTTCCTATTTAATTTAGCATTATAATTTGGTTTTTAAGAATTTGGCTTCAAATATGAGTTCTTAACTTTTTCAATCCCTCAATGTTATTTTATAAGGGTAAAACTGAGAACAACATAAAAAATATTACTTAGGAATCGAATATCCAGAATCGAACCTGGTTCCGATGGGTCCAAAACTGGGTCAAAGTTCTGGAACCCATTCTAATCGGATCTGATACCGATTCTAGATTTAGAGCCTGATTGCCGGTTCCTAAAAATCTAACTAAGTACCTCATTCCGCTCACCTCTACCTATACCTCCCTAGAAACTAGGGGTACTCAAAGTCGGTTAACCGGATTTTTGGTTAACCGAAAACCGGTTAACCATTTTTACAGTTCGAGGAAAATGCGAACCGTGAACCGAACCAAAATTACCGGTTAATTGGAAATCGGTTAATAGAAAAAACCGGTTCAACAAAAAGTCGAACAGTAAATCGAACCGAAATATCCGGTTAACCGGAATTTTGGTTCGGTTAACCGAAATTTCGGTTCGGTTTACGGTAAACTGAACCCCGTACACCTAAATTTACATTTTTTTATGGTTATGAAATTTAATTAATATTTAGTATTTACTATTTTTTTACTGCCATTTAAAAAAAAAATCGGTTCGGATCGGTTAACCGCGATTAACTGAAAAATCTTACCCCCTGAATTGAAACCGTACCGTGAATCGTGGAAAAAAATCGGTTCGGTTAACCGAACCAAAAATTTCATAAAATTCGATTTGGTTAACCGGTTTTTCGGTTCAGTTTTTCCGGTTTCTCGATTCGCTTTTCGGTTTCGGATTTTTTTGCTCACCCCTACTAAAAACACCCTTATCGTCCAATGTCCCATATGTTACGGACACGTAGACCTGAACTCCTTTGCGAAATTAAACTTCTTCTCCACACGTGCCTACCTTGACCCACTTATATAGCTAATGAGTCCTGCCACCGTGCCACTGCAGTACAGATATACCCGTTTGATTCGTATAGGTGATTAGGTTGAATTCGAATTGGTCATATTTTGGATTAAATCAGATTCGGTTGAGGTTAGGTGATATCCGATTTGAATTAACTAATAATTGGTTTAATAATTTATCATGCAAAAAGAAACAACTTCATAGAAAATTCAAGCTTGGATTTGATTTGGTTTAGGTAAATTATTGAATGTCCGATTGAATAGGGATCCAAGTCATTTGGTTCAAAATTTGGTTCGGGTTAGTTTGTCAATCTAACATGCTCATCCACAATTTTCTTTGTGCAATTCTTCGGAAAAAAAAAAATCTTTTGTGAATGATTTAATGAATGCATGATAGATAGGTTGAAGCACATGTTGCTATTTCTTAGAAACATGATGTAAACATTGGACATGTTCTTTTTGACTTATAATGAATACTTAATATATATATACATATATATATATATATACACACACACACACACACACACACACACACACACATATATATATATATATATATACAT
>JACYFF010019584.1:108065149-108076127 GCA_017589665.1 Selenicereus undatus | reverse complement strand
AAAATAAAACTGTTCCATAACATTTGAAAAATTAAAAATTAAAAAATTAAATAAAAAAAACTAAAAATTAAAAAATTAAAAATTAAAAATAAATGCAAAAAAATGAAAAATTGAAAAATTAAAAAATTAAAAAATTAAACATTAAAAAATAGAATTAAAAAATTTTAAAAAGTTAAAAAAAATTTAAAAAATTAAGGAAAAAGAAAAAAAATAAAACTCTTCCATAACATCCGAAAAATTAAAACTGCTCATAATTGTTATCAGATTATTCGCACGCACAATTACGTAAAGTATAAAAAATTTTCAAATATGGGAAATGGTTGTTTTATGTAGGTGTGGGAATGAGTTGGTGAATGTGGGAAGGAGTGGTATTTTTTTTTAAGTGTGGGAAAGAGTGGGAAAAAGGGGGGAAAAGTGAGTGAGTGTGGGTTGGGTGCATTTCCCACCCAAAAGAACAGGGTCAATCAATCATTGGGGTAAAAACAAGCATGCTCAAGTGTTCTTAAACCCAATTCAAGTCTATTTCTCTCAAACTGCCCTTTACTTAGTGCCTTGGTAAATACATCAACAATTTGGATATCAGTGGCACAAAAATTCATTGAAATTAAGCCTTTTTCAACATTGTCTCTAAAAAAATGATGACGTATGTCAATATGCTTGGTCCTTTTGTGTTGACATGGGTTTTTGGCAATGTTAATTGCACTTGTGTCATCACAAAAAATAAGAATGCATCTAGTGTCAACGCAAAAATCCTTGAGTTGTTGTCGTATCCACAAAAGTTGAGCACAACAAGAAGCAGCTGCCATATAGTTAGCTTTTGCTATGGACATGGCAACAGAGTGTTGTTTCTTGGTTGCCCAAGAGATCAAACAGGGTCCAAGAAAACGAGCCATACCTGAGGTACTTTTTCTATCAACCAAGAATCCAACATAACCTGTATCCGCATACCCAATGAGATCAAAATTGCACCCTCGAAGATACCATAAAGCTAAGTCCGAGGTGTATTTCAAATATCTCAAAATCCGTTTTATAGCTTTCAAATGTGTTTCTTTAAGATTTGATTGAAAACGGGCACACAAACCAACACTAAAAACAATATCAGGTCTAATAGCGGTTAGGTATAAAAGCGACCCTATCATGCCCCTATAGGATTTCTCCTCAACTGAAGGGCTCCCATCATCCACAATCAACCTGGTTGAAGGAGAGATGAGTGTGTCTATGGGCTTAGCCGATTCCATTCCAGACCGTCTAATTAACTCCTTGACATGTTTTTGTTGATGTATCATGGTTCCGTATGAGGTTTGCTTGATTTGCAAGCCTAAGAAAAAATTGAGCTCGCCCATCATGCTTATATCAAACTCACTCCTCATCAAATCTGAAAATTCATCACATAAATCATTGTTGGTTACACCAAATATAATGTCATCGACATATACCTGAACAATCAACAAATGTTTCCCCTTTGATTTGAGAAACAAGGTATTATCAACCTTGCCCCTTTGAAAACCATTATCAATTAAAAATTGTGACAAGCGTTAATACCAAGTTTTAGGAGCTTGTTTTAAACCATAAAGAGCTTTGTCAAGTTTAAACACATGGTTAGGGAAATCGTGATTTTCAAAACCAAGGGGTTGGCTTACAAACACCTCCTCCTTAAGGTATCCGTTGAGGAATGCACTTTTGACATCCATTTGGTATAACTTGAACTTCATGGGCTGCAAAGGCCACCAAGATCTGAATAGCCCCGATCCTTGCAACAAGTGCAAATGTTTCCGCATAGTCGATCCCTTCTTCTTGGTTATAGCCTTGAACTACCAACATGCCCTTGTTCCGAGTGATTGTTCCAAACTCATCCAATTTGTTCTTGAACACCCACTTGGTACCAATTATTGATCTGTCTTTAGGTCGTGGTTCAAGGTGCCAAACCTTGTTCCTTTCAAACTGATGAAGCTTTTCTTGCATGGCAGTAACCCAATCAGAACCTGTAAGAGCTTCATGAACATTTTTGGGTTCAATGTTAGATAAGAAGGCATAAAAAACACAAAAATTTCTGACTTTAGACCTAGTTTACACCCCTTTGTTAATATCAGATATAATCTAGTCGAGAGGGTGCGGGCTCTGGTGCTTCCAGGGTCGGGGAGCAAGTGAATCTACAGACATGTTTTCCACTCTTTCCTGAACACTTGATGGAATAGGTTCTGGATCTGTTCTGGAGCCTGTTCCTACGACTGTTCGGGAAGGATCAAGTTGAGTGGGTCGGTTCTGTCCCAAATCAGGTTTAGCCAAGCTTCCCCCTGACTGGCTTGCTCTCTGCCCACCTTCCGTATTTCCAGATCCAGAACTTGTTTCCCCTTCAGGAGACTTACTATTATCCACCATGGAGTTTTGAGTGAGTATGAGATCTTTTCTTACAAGACCAAGTTTGAACTCCTCATCTTGTATATCATGCTCAATCATGGAGTTAGTTTCATCAAACAATACATGCACACTCTTCTCAACACAAAAGGTTCTTTTGTTAAAAACTTTGTATGCCTTACTGTGTGAGGAATACCCTAAGAATATGACTTCATCACTTTTAGGGTCGAACTTTTCCAGGGATTCCTTCCCATTATTGTGCACATAGCATTTGCAACCAAACATCCTTAGGTGCATAATATTGGGTTTTCGTCCCTTGAAAAGTTCATAAGAAGTCTTGTTAAATATGGTCTGATCTTGCGTCTATTAATAATGTAGCACGATGTGTTTAATGCTTCTGCCCAAAAGTCTATAGAAAAACCACTAGCGACCAGCAAAGTCCTAGTCATGTCTTCTAGAGTACGATTTTTATGCTCTACCACCCCATTCTGTTGGGGTGTTCTGGGGGCAGAAAAATTATGATCTACACCGTGTTCATTACAATAATCAATGAAACTTGAGTTTTCAAATTCTTTGCCATGGTCAGACCTAAGACTTAACAATAAGTGTCCTACTCTCTTTTCAATTTTCTTGAGAAACACAAGAAACTTCTCAAATGATTCATCTTTCGATGCCAAAAATAAGGTCTAAGTGAAACAAGAGTAATCATCTACTATAACAAACACATACCTCTTCCTATCTCTACTTGTGATCCTCACAGGACCACATAGATCAACATGTAGTAGTTCAAGAGGTCGGGAAGTGCTAACACATTTCTTTGACTTGAAAGAAGTCCTAACTTGTTTTCCTTTAGCACAAGCGTCGTACACCTTTTCATCATTGTACTTGATGGAAGGTAGTCTGACTACTAGGTCCTTAGAAACAATTTTATTTAAAAGAGAAAGGCTTGCATGACCTAGTCTCTTGTGCCAAAGCATAACATCTTCATCAAGAGCACTTAAACAAGTCAAGTAATTTTGGGGAAGTGAAAGAACACACACTTTATGCACACTGTTATGTCGCTTCCCCCTCAACACAACACCACTAGAATTGACATTGGTAATCAAGCATTGATTTGAAGAAAACTCAACGTGATTACCTCTATCACACAATTGAGACACACTTAGCAAATTATGTTGTAACCCATCAACCAAGTATACATTATCAATAGAGTGAGAGAGTGATTTACCTATCTTACCAACACCGACAATTTTTCCAGATTTGTCGTTGCCAAATGCCATTCTCCCTCCATCAAAGGCTGTAAGTGAGAGGAAGTTTGATCTATCTTCTGTCATGTGCCTCGAGCAACCACTATCTAAGAACCATAGTTGGTTGTCTCCTCTCACTTTAGCCTGCAAAACAACTAAGTGTTAGTTTTGGGAACCCAGATCCACTTGGGTCCCGTTTTCTTTGACGTGGAGATTAAGTCATCTTTTCTAATCCATATTTGCTTAATATAGACTGAGTTTCTCTCCACGGCCCTATTTCTCAAGGAGCAAGCATATCGATAATGAGCAATCTTACCACAATGAAAACAGATTATATTTTCTGGAAGTCTAACATATGTTTTGTTTGTTGGTTTAGTGACACGTCTACTCACAAATCCTAGTCCCTTTTTATTATGGCTACGGTGAGTGTTTAACCAATTAAGTGTTTATGAGGAACTGTTCCAGCGCCTGTTCTGAACAAGGTCAGATTCGGCCTTATGGAGCTTTTCAAGCAACTAACTGTTTTCATTTATCAGTGCTTTTATCCTGAGTGTTTCTGCGAAACTGTTCCTGTGCCTATTCTGAATAAGGTCAGTTTCGGCTTTATGAACCTTTTCAAGCAACTGATTGTTTTCCCTCACCAATATTTCTATCTTAAGTTCCAGTTCTCGGGACTCTTCTTCTAACTTTGAGAGATCAATGTTAAACACTTCTTCTCTGTTGTTCATTTGTTCTTTTAGCATGTCAATGTTCTTGCTTAAGGCAACAGTTTTTTTAATCTTGTTCAGACGTGAGAATCTCATTTGCTTGCTCAAGTTCTTGCATGGTTTTTTCAAGCATTCGAAGGTCCCTTTTTAAGTTGGAACAATTGTCTTTAAGCATACAATTCTTAGTACTTATTGCCTCGCATTAATCCATTAAGGAAAACAATAATTTCAGAAGTTTTGCTTCGTTAAAACCACGTACCTTTTCCTTGAATTGGGGCATGCTTTTTTCCGATTCTGAGTCAGCTTCAGATTCGCTTCTGGCCATGAGCACCAGTGCAGCAACTTCGTCTTGGGAGCTATCTTCTTCTTCTGAAGTTTCACCACATGCTGCCACCATAACTTTAGTGAACTGCTTGGCAGAACTACTAAGTTGTGGCTTCTTTCTGCGGTTTTGGAACTCTTCCGACGCTTGTTATTCCTTTTGCATGGGGCAATATTTTACAATGTGGTCATGCTTTCCACATCTGAAACACCCAGAGGTTTGGTCTCGATCGTTGTTCCATGCTTTGCTGGTACTCCCCTTCTTGATGCTTTTTCCAAACTTCTTGAAGATTTTTTTGAACTTACGAGTTACCAAGGCCATTTCTTCCTCATTCAAGTCCGAATCCTCACTTCCCATGGCCTTTAGGGTAAGGCCTCGATATTTCTTTATTCCCTCTTTCATCTGGGAGTTTTTCCTCAACTCGTAAGTTTAAAGGTTCCCAATGAGCTCATCCAAAGAGATTTCATCCATCTTTTTTGCTTCCTGGATGGCTACAACTTTCGTTTCCCATGAATGAGGCAAAAACCATAGGATATTGCTTACCAATTCCTCGGTGGTAAAGGATTTTCCCATGGATTTCAGCTCATTAGTGATGTGGTTAAAATGTATATATATATCCATCACTGTCTCTTTGTCACTCATTTCGAACAATTCGTACTTTCTCATCAACAGCTCGATCCTGGATTGTTTGACTTGGTTGGTTCCTTCATGAACCATGCGAAGAGCATTCCATATCTCCTTTGTCGATTCACACTCTGAGATATGAGTGTACTCGTTCGATCTAATGCCAAAGTATAGCAATTTCTTGGCCCTTGCGTCTTTCTCCAGTTTCTGGAAGTCATCTGAGTCAAACTCACTTGACTTCTTAGGAACTGTTTTACCATCATTTGTGGTTTTCATTGGAATGTAAGGACCATTCTCAACGATCATCCACAGCTCAAAATCATCAGCTTGAATGTAATTTTCCATGCGGTTTTTCCACCAACTGTAATGTTGCCCATTAAAGTATGGTGGTCGAGTCACAGATTGACCCTCTAAGATTCCTTGTGGTGCACTCATCTTTTCAGGATATCTCAAGGTGTTAATCTAAATATGAGAACTATGCTCTGATACCCCTTGTTAGATTTACTACACAAGGACGCACGAGGGGGTGAATTGTGTACCAAATTTTCGGTTTACTCAAAAACACTCGTCAGAACTGTTTGGAATGCGTGTTTGCAATAAAGTAGAAACAAGTATAATTGCGAAAACAGTAAACAGGATGCAGTATTTTTATGTGAAAAACCACCTTTGACCCAACTGAGGTGTAAAAACCATGACCTACCACAGTAGGACTTCAGCAACTTTTTCACTAAACGGGCCGAACATGTTACACCCGTAACGCACGTAACTTAGTCTACCATAGACTCTTATTACAAAAACACATCCAAAGTCTCCCAAGACTTTGGACAGATACTCATGGACACAACGTCCACACGTCCCCTACGGACGCAACGTCCAACGTCTACTAAGACTTGGACAACCTTTTATTAAGATACAAAAAAAGATAAAGAACACCTTACTTGAATGCTTCTAAATAAGCTAAGTGTAAGGTACAATACAACTCCTACTATGCCAATGATGAAAACTCAATTAAGCACTCTTTCGAAGTTTTTTTTCACAGGAAAATTCAGACTCAGGAAAGCAATTTTAGCACTTGACAATCATGAAAAAACCTTGAAGAAAGTTGATGGAATTGGCCACTTTAAATAGTGGAACAATTACCAATCTTCCTTATAGGATAAGATCAAATATTTGGAAGATATATTTTCCTTAGGAGATAAGATCAAATATTTAGGGAAGATATTTTTTCTTTAAGATATGATTAAACCTCACCAAATATTTGGAAAATATTTTGTCTCTTAAATAAGGGAAGAAATAGTTTTAGATTTTTGAGAAAAAGGTTAAAATTCGAATTTTTATTTCCAACTTCAAAACACTACAGACCTTACCTCTTGGACATGTTCTGAGACACCAAAACCTTCCAAAGTGAATGCTAAATTAGAGACCTTTTAATTGGTATATTAACAAAATAATACACACACATACAACCCTAAGACTCTTGTTGTCAACTGGACTTCTTGCACAGGTCCATGCTTCCACTCCCAGAACTGTTCTGAGGGAGTGTTCTCATATTCTTGCGCATGTTATCAACTTTGATGCTCTATGCTCATTTGAACTGCTCCATGTATTTTCTGGATCCTATCTTAGCATATAACTCAAGCACAACACATAACTTACAACATATTGACTAAGTCATTTGGATTGTCACCATCAAAACCTTATACATTAATTGGGTCAACTGATGTGCTTAATTGTGCTAAATGCTAATAATAAGTACTTGTTATAAATTGAAAAAAAAACATGCTCATTACATAAATGGGGCCCTAATTTTATATAAACATTTAGTAAGACCATCTCAATAAAAATTGGTTATATATAAAGTATCGCATTGTAGCATCGTCTCTCTTGTTGACAATACTTATTGGATTAATTAGCTGTTTGATATTTAAGACCTTTGGTGACATGTAAATTTATTCATAATCAAGTGCAAAATTCATGTCTATTATTAACTTAGGATGCTTCATGTAAGATCTTGTAAAATTTTGTAAAAAAAGTTTGTTGTATACATTGCAGGCTTGTATCAAAATATTCATGTCTATAAAATTTGATGAAATGAAAATATTTTGTCCATATGCACAAACTTAAAAACCAAGTTGCAAATATAAAATATAAAATTGATGTGATTAATGCATTTACGTATGTAAATAGCTAACAGTTGTTTAATTTTACATATAATCTACTAATTAATAAATTTACATTCGACGTTAAAAATAAAGAGATGAAAAATATATTTAAATCCTAAGACCTTAGCTACTAGCTAGTTAGTTCTGCCATATGGAAAAATAAGTTTTATTTTAAGTAAGAATAAGTGATTAACTAGAGCATAGATAAGTTTGCCTAAGCAAGCTAGGAAAATAGACAACAGTCGTGGGCCACTCGACGGGTCCAAGGGCCCGACATTGTTTTTCAACGTGAAATTATAGCTCATGCAATGATAAATAAACGTGGTCGTTATCCAGCTATCAGCCTATCATCATCAAAGGGTAAAAGCAATATATATGAATGATCAAACGTATCTTTTTGAACGAGGCCGTCATCGAAGCGTCATCATTAAAGGGTGAAAGCAATATGAGTCAATGATCAAAGCTTTTTGATCATTTAAATGTGTTAAAAAGCACCGACAGCTTGTTTTTCTTATCACGAACTCGAGAATGTTTGACTTGAGAATTTACAACCACTTGGGTTGTTGCCCATGCATGATGGCATTGGATGCATGTATCTATCATTGTTGCTAGGGTTGATAAAAAAAATCTACTCGCTTAGAGCCCGTAAATTCGTCTCAATAGGCATGGGTATAGGTAGTAAAAATTTAAAAAAATATGAGTATGGGGTGAATATTGCTAAAATATGTATGGATATGAGTATAGGTCCTATCCACCTCATACCCATTTTACCAATACGCGCCCCATACTCATCCTATACAAAACCCGTACCCATTTGTTTAAAGTTTCAATTTGTTGCTCATACTTGGATATTTTGCTAGTTGCCTTGAGTTGTATGATATTCAAGATCTCGGTGAGACATTTTGTTAGCAACTGTAATTGTCAAGTGCTAGTTTATTACTTTGATTGACAAACTTTTAATTATATTCGACGTGATATGATATGTTGTTAGAAACTTGGGGTTGATGTAAAATATTGACTATTTGACGTCGAATATGAGTACAAAATGAGTTTAATTCTTTTTATCTATATGTAGTAGAATAAAACTCACACCCAATGGGTATGGTTATAGCTTTACAACATCCAATGGGTATGAGTATAGGTATGAGTATTAATTTTGAAAATGGGGATGGGTGAGGGCACGGTTAAAACCGCCCCCGTACCCACCCCATTGCTACCCCTAATTGTTGCTTTAATTTGGTACTTTCTCAGTACAATGATGTGTGCTCCTCTCATTTGTTTTTGACTCATGGTTCAAATCGATCTCACAAAAACATACTTCTATATGTGTTTGTGTGTCAGTGTGTCTACATATATATATACACACACACATGTGCGTACAGTGCGTGTGTAAATCTATATATATGTGTGTATGTATGTATGTATCGAGTTGGGTCTGTATATGTGTATATGTATGTTTGCGCACACGTCCTTGTGTGTGTATACCTAGAAAAATATTGTTTATGCCATAATTGGAAATAACCAATCACTATTGAGAGTTTAGATCATCAAACGCTTGAACTAATTAGCAAATTAAATAGCAAATGGTTTGGTTCTTTTTTGTCGTTTGATTGTGTTAATTTTGTTTAAGAACCAATTCAATCAAAAGTTGGGTTGGTTCTTGATTGCCTTTCTGAACAAGAGGTGTTGGGATCGAGTCTCAATAGGGCCATATTGAATTATTGCATAAGGTATTAAGGTTAGGTGAGACCTTTATAACTTTTACGCTTCAAACTCGAAAGACATTTACGTGAGGGGTCTGTATTAGAGTATAAAACGCATTCTTATGCTCTCGACCATAAGTTGAAACTTTTGATTGAGTTAGTTCTTAAATACTTGATGCTATGGTCATGTAGGACGTCATGTAGGGGCCCCACCTTGAGAAATGAATATGCATTACTTTTTGTTAATAGTTGGTCATTTATACTAATGTTATTGTGTTTCTTATATTTTTCCCATCTCTGGGGAAAGTGGGTTACCAATGCGTAAAACCCAAAAAAAAAAATTACCGGAGTCCGAAAACTAGAGACTATAGAGGAGGCATGAAGAGGGAGTGGGCTTTTCTAGCGGCCCTTCATATGGGCCTTGTCGGAGTCGCAGCCCACTCTGAACCTTGTCCCGTTCACCAAATCCAAGTGGTTTGGAGTTTGGACAAAGTCTCTTCTCAGCCCAATTTGTTAGTGTAGTTTGTATATTATTGGTGTTTGCGCATGTAGTGAAATGTCCAAACTCATGGTTTTCAAAATTAAGCTGTTGGCGCATCCTTCAAATCTTTTGCATAGTGCCAACCCGTTCATATGTAGTAGGGCTGGCCTATGCTAATAGTCTTCGTAACTGTCCATGAAAAATATACTTTATATTTAGGAAAAAAAAAAAAAAAACTAGTAAAAGGTCGGCCTATACTTGTAATATTTATTTAATTTAGATGACTCAAAACTCGTAATAAATGATATTTCCATTTATTATTAAAGAAAGGACTGACCTTCCATTCAAATGTATTTATGAAAATATATAAATTAATTTAGATGTTTGGCAAAAATAGTTTTTCTCGAATAGCTTTTTTGGACATCTAATTCTATTACCCTTGTGGAAGAGTGTTTTTTTTTTTTTTTTTTTTGGAGAATTAGCTTTTTGTTTCATAACTTTCTAAAAAATACCTAATCTTACCAAAAAAAAAAATTTACAAACAGCTAATACAAACAGCTGATTCAAATAGCTAACAACTAATAACTCTTTGACAAAGAGGATCATTGATTAACTATTACGAACATTTCCGTGAGACTACAGTGTTCAGCAATTACTGATAACGACCAAAGTGCAATGCCAATAGTCATCACGCTTCTTGCCGATGTGACGCCTCAATTTCTGATCCAAGGAGTTGCAGATTCTATTGATGAGAATTTCACGAGGAAGCAAACCAAATAATCCATTGGGTATGGTTGTTAGTGCTGGTTTCTATCGGACCTCTCAACTTTATTGAACTACAACGACATGCCTTGAATGGGAGCGGAACGAAGAGCTAAGTCACCAAACTATAACTAATTTCAAATAAATTAAGTTGAAGATACGTAGATGTGTAGACATACGTTAGTTAGTTCAGTTGGTAAAATTTATGAACAATAATTTTGTAATCCATACATGATTAAAAGATTAGATCGGAGTCGCAAAATTATTCTACTTCCGCTATTTCCAATACGCTTTCGTAGCTCTTTACAAACTTTGAAAAATAAACTACCGTCGTCTAGATCTAGATCGTCCTCAACAGGTCTTTAGATGGCCTTTTTACTATTTTAGGGATCTTATCCTTCGTTACATGTTTAATAATTCATTGTTAGATAAGCTTAATTAGACTTACAAACTAAATTATCTATTCAACTCATACCATTAAACAAAACTTAAGATAAGGTTATAGCATTAAACAAAGACAACATGATCGAGCTGAAAATGCTGCACTAACGGCCACTAATACTCCAAACCAAGATGAACACGACATAATTTTATTGTATTATTAATTAAATCCAC
>JACYFF010019584.1:108021991-108058617 GCA_017589665.1 Selenicereus undatus | reverse complement strand
ATATATATATATATATATATATATATATATATATATATATATATAAAGTTGGATTGAACGCATATATGAACGACACGTAGAATGTCATATAGGATATCATCTAGGGTGCCACTTAAGATAAGAATACCATATAGAATAGCAACATAAAGGTCTTTTATTATGTAATTAAGATAGATGTAGGTTATCAATACAATTTTAATTCAATTTAATGTTAACTTTTCTCATGTGTTATGACTAATTAGTAATTAAATTTTGTCTTAAAAAACTTAAATGTAGAGCAAAGAAATGATTTAGATGTTACCCAAGAAAAAAAAAAAATTAAGTGTGTTAGACATTATTTTGAGGCAAGTATACATTGGACATCTAAATCTAAAATCTAAATATATTAGTTTTAAATTTAAGTGTGTTACGACTACTTTAAGTTGGTACAATGTTTAGTTCCTTTTCACATTTGTAACTAACGTTCATGATATTAAAAAAAAAAATTCAGTGATTTATTCAATTTATATTTCACTTGAAATTATATTTTGCACTCAAAAATCAAATAGTACAATTAGTTCGTTTAGGAAATTTAAATTTAAATTTAATAGGTAAATTAATATATAAGAGTAGTTTGTCTACATTCCCACAATATATTATGATTGACTTCGTAAATTAGTAGTACTCCCCTCCTTCCCCCCCAAAAAAGAACGTTAAAAGTTTTTCTAAATTCAAATTGCAGTAAAATTTCTTCATCTGCTACTAATTTCCCTTTTTGCTTTTTTAAAAAATTTTATTTTTCTTTGTTGGTTTTTTTTATAAATAATTATAGACTAAATAGATGAGATTATGGTCAAAGACTTATGTGTCTTTTCGTTACTGTTGTCAATAATTTTTCCATGCTTTGTTGATCATGAGAATAACTCATCAAATTTATTTTTATTCATATCATGGGTTGAATAGTCGGAAGGGCCATGATCACTATTAAATAGTATTAAAGGTGTCGTTAAACTATTGAAATAATTTTCAATGGACATATGAAGTAAGTGCATGCATGATGGATACAATTAAACCAATAGGAATCTCTAGGGAAAAAACGCTCCTTTTGTGATGATTATTAGCTTTAAATTGCATGCACGACTCTACGAATTTGACAGTTGGTCTCACATATACTAACTAATCTTTTACTAATTTATTCTTATTAGTAAATTACCTTATTATTTCATTTGAATGCCGGTCTTTAAGATTATATAACCTTTGCTAGAGACCTCATTATTTCATTTTGATGCTCAACTTTAATTATTATATTATATATTATTTTAAAAATTAATTACCTTATTATTCCAATAGTACTCATTTTACTTTGAGTTTATCTTAATTTACAATTCCTATAAATAGGGATTTAATTTTGTAGTATCTCATTTAAGTATGTGATGAAAAAGAAAATTTGTGTCCCCAAATAATTCTTAGTTGTGAAAGGATACAAAAATAAGCCCTAACAAACGCTGGTTGGCTAAAATGGAAAAATCTTATTCTTTTCACAATCAGTGTCAAGATGAAAGTTACAATCGCTAGAATTATTTTGCACTCATCTGAGACAAAGTGACCATTTTTATATTAAAAAAAGGCAATTTTCTATTCATGTTTGTTGTGCAAGGACAATCATTGAAATATGTACGAGTTTACCTTCTAAAATCAATATTAAGTCATGGACAATTAAATTGCATCATCATGAGTGACTTGACCAAAGGGTTTAAAGTTTATCATTAAATATGACAATGAACACTAAGAAGGATACACAAGAAACATTGCCTATAAAGAAGTGTCTAACAACTTATCAACGGTTGTATGTATGCACTCAAAATAACTTTACTACTACAAATTATCAACAAAAAAACAAATTGGCACTACACATCTTTTAGAGTTAGTAAACTCCTACAAAATGTTAGTTCTAATTATGCAAATACCATGGCATATTACGATTCTTAGAATTAAATATAATCGGAGATTAAAATAATAACAATAAATAAATGCCTCCAACATTGTGCAGGCAACTCCAAGAAGATGAAATATACCAGAAGTTCACAGTTGAAATGTCTCTCTGTAGGTAAGCGTAAATCAATACAAAAATATTATCGTATATGTTTTCGCTAAATGATACGTATGTAAAAAATCATTATATGCATTTAACAATACATCGTTAATGATAAGTAGTTAGAAACAAATGAAAAATCAAAGCCTAACTTAATATAATATATGTTACTTTTGCATGTTACTTAATATGAGAACAGAAGTTGGCGACTAATAGATAGCGAAAACGACAAATCTAATGTGTTATTGAACATTTCATATTAGAATTACTTTTCATACATTATATTTCACATTACTATATGATGCATTTTAAAAAATAAAGTCCAAGTTTAAGAAATACAATATTAAATTAATGAAAATATTATGATTTTCCTTTACTCCTCTGCTTTCACTGTCAATAAGGTTATTTCACAACATTATTTAAACTTAAAAAAAAAAACCACATAGCCTCACACCTTATAATATCTTAAAACAAAAAAAAAAATTAAAAACTTCTTAACTAACAAGACTAAAAAAGATAGGCTGCACATCAAAAATCCAAGCATATATACTTAAGGTGACTTCATTTCAAGTAAAGTTAGAAAAAAGGTACTACCATTAAGTACATGGAACTCGGTATGGTATAGCACCAAAAACAACACATGCAACAAGATACTACAACTTATCAACTGAAAAGTAATAGCCATCGTACAATGCACGAGTAAAAAACTAGTTTTTTAAAAAAATAATTCAACATGTTTCAACATGTTATTTTACCAATAAATATCAGTAAGTATTAAGTACTTCTCATAAGTCGAAAAGAACATGTCGTTAGATGCAAGTTCTGAGGCAACTATAAAATTGTTTTGGTACTCAGCTAATTGTCATCCCTTATCTGTTGTTGCAAACTTGCAATTTCATTTGAAGCAAGGAGAATATGATCAACTGAAATATCTTTTTGTTAATAGGCTCAACTATACAATAATGGCACCACTATCGTTAAGTGTGGATCTCACTTAAGTGGGATTTAAACAGATTCAAATGTAGACAAATTAACCCCCCACAAAGTACCTAAATCATTAAGTAGTTATGGATCTATAAACCTAGGCTATTATATATAGTACTTTCCCTTATTTTCATGGTCTCCTCTTTACAACAGCAAAAAAGAAAATTTTAATCGCAATTGAGTCATATTACCGAGTATATAGTCCTGGTTCTATGTTACAAGTATTGCACAAAAATTGCTCCTGGAAGTAACAGGGCTCAACAATGGATCACACATTTGAGGTCCATACACCTGAAATAGATAAATTGGGTCGGCATCTGCACAAACCGTAAACGGGCCTTCTCTTTGGCTGTCTCTCTCTGATACTGGATTTCGGTTTCCCCCCGTTTCACCTGTCTATTTTCTAACGTTTCTGTTCCCCGACGCCGGCGATGCTGTTGATGCCGGCGGCATCGGAACCCTAATGATTTTATGAATTCTGTGGTAGATTCACTCGTTCAATCATTCCAATGGTTTGTTCGCTCCACCATTGCTTCCCCCGTTCCTCTTTTTCTTACGTCGTATTCGTTCTGTTATTAATTTTGCTTTATTTAAACTTCAAATTAGGTTTTACGTCGACGTTGCAGTGATGTCTGAATTGATTAGGTGCCGCTCCTTTTACGAAGGTAGTTTTAAATTTCTGGCATCACTTTATTGTAATTTGCAGTCGCTGTCTCACTGCTGTTCCCCCTGTCAGCTGTATTATTTTGATCCCCAAAACGCCACCCCAATAAAATTTCTCAACGAGCAACACCACTTCGAAGACTTTAGAAGCCTTATTATTCAATTGGTCTTGTGTGGACAATTTAATAATGATAAACAAATTATGGAAAGTTGAGAATAGTTTAGATGCTAATTCCTTCAACAACTTTCCCCCTTTTTTGGGTAAAGAACTAATATCTCCTTGAGCTATTTGAAGCTTACATTATGGTGTACTACGTGTCACGTGGCCATTACTCTCCTCGAGAAGGCCGGTCTTTTGGGGAGAGACTAATGACCTCGCGACAAGTGATATCAGAGTCAACCCAAATCCGATTCCAGTGTCGTGCCAAGCACTCTGACTGAATGGAGTAGGTAGGGGACCCCATATGTGATGAGGGCGTCACAGGATTGGGTGGAGGAGAATCTCACGGATAAGAATCCCACATCGGATAAGTGATGGAGGGTCATGGGGTTATAAACGGTGCCACTGCACACAGTGTCGTATCTAGATATTTATGACAGAGGTGTCCATTTATTAACATCATCACTAATATGAACTGTTTTTGTAAAAAAAAGAAATCATATAATACATAATATGGTAGTGTACTTTGTATAGAATATAGACATTTCGTGTTCTATTTTTTGCGAACGTTCCGCTTTCTACTATTGCATTAGCGGAACTTGATATGCAATGATAACACACACAACTTTTTAACTGAAAGGAAAATGATAGTCCACTACTTGTTTGTTCTTTGTGATTTTTCGTATTTTAAATTTCATACATAAGTTCTGCTAAAACTGTAAAATATTTCAATTACCTACCATTTACTAAAGTCATTGGTTGCGCAACAAGTCATCAGTTGCGTAACAAGACATCAACACCAAATAATAAAACCCCAAACAAAATCAACATTAAGCAAAAAAGTAAACTTACCGAAACATACAATAAAACTATACACAACTCAGAAGAATTTTTTTGGTGTATTCATTAAATTTTTATTGTCAAATTCCAACATCATCATATTCATAGTTTTATTACTTACAAAAATTAAAAGTATCACGAAGTCGACTGTGTATAATAAGAGGGTATCCATGACTTTGTAGGCATATTTTGCATGTGTCTACATTTACTAATATGCCACCTCCAAAATAACGCGATATAATTTTTTTCTTTGGGTAACATACTAATCTACCTCCTCCAAAATAACGCGATAGAATTCTTTTCTATGGTTAAGGGTGTCCATGGACACCCCACCCCATCAAATAGATCCGCCCATGACCGCACACCCTATCAGCCCGACCTTTGGGAGGAGAATAATGGTCCCGTGATATACGACAAAATATCGTGACAAAATGTCCGCTGCTTTTTCCCTTCCCCCACTAATTTTTCATTTTTAATGGAGTAATTATAGTGAATGAAAAAAGGTTTCAATATAAAGTCGATATCACTAACCTCTCCATAACAAAGGAATAAGAGCAATCCCCATGGTGAGCCCAAAATTTGGCTCACCAGTGGAGGCCTACCACTACTACATCATTTCTCTCTCCAACTTTTTAGCTCACAATTCTCATTCTCTTCAATGGAAGGCTCATCACTTTGACTCACGAAATAAAATAATACCAATGGACCCCACACTTAACAATATTCAATTGGTTTAGTTTTTTTTTTTGGTTGATTATTTGGGTTTATTTTTTGGGCGGATAAATAATATGCACATAATAATTGCAAGAGTTCGAAAATAAATAAAAAAATGAACATTGGTTAATATTTGACCAAAAAATTACAATAGTTGAATAGTTTTTTTAAAAAATTACAACCTCTTTTTAAAATACCAAAAAAAAAGAAAACCCAATAATTTTTTTAAAAAGAAAAACAAATAAAAATTAAAAAACAAAACCAACAGAAAAAAGAAAAAACAAAAAAACCCCCCAAAAAAAACAAAGAAGAATTTTAAAATACAAAAACAAAAGAAAAAAAAAGAAAGCGCAAAACAAAAAATAAAAATGGGCTGCTGGCTGGCTCGTGGGAGTGAGCCGCCCATTAGACCTCGGCGCACGGGCCGGTTGATGCAGGACTTTGGACCACGCGCTCGCCCGCCACATAGGATTGTTGGCCTGGGGGACAACGATTGCACATGGTCTAAGGCAGCTAGATTTGATTGATGGACCTCACTCTTCCCGCCCGGGGTGGGGGTGGGGGTGGGGGTGGGGTATTCAACATGTATTGTATCAGTGGGTATAAATACTCGTTAAGATAGCAAGAGTTTTACTAGACTTGGTTGCAAAAAATTGCTAGTTTCAGGGTGTATTCTCACTGTTAAATGTCAAAGTTGCCATTACAAAAGAACCCCCTATTGGGCTGGGGGACTTTGAAGGTCAAATATACAGTGCGTTCATGGTTAGGAAAAGGATAGAGCAGAAAAGTGGTAAAGCATTTTCACTATCTATCTTCTTTGTCTTTTTCTTTCGTCCTTTCCATGAAACATGTGTGTCCGTGTCATCCCCTGCTTATGCTTGAGATTATTTTTTTCTTATCAAACATCATTTTATTATGTAAAAATAGTAGAGCAATGAATTCTGGTTTCTCTTGTCCTGTTAGAGGTGTAAAATATTGATTTGCTCCTTGGAAGGGGAAGTTCCTCTTTGAATGATCCCATTTTGTATGCCTTTTTTTAAATCAAAATTTGTATGTGATAGTAGGACTGAATTAATCAAATTAAGCTGCAGTTTTTCATTTCTGTTCTAATTACTTTGTCAATGTTCTCCTTATCGTTGATTAATGAAAGTGGGGTGTGTTAATGACTGTCCTTTGGGTGTATCTGATGAGTTATGGTTTTGTTGGCTGGGTGCTATTCCACTTTAGCATGTATGACAATTGTGCAAGTAGTACAAGAACAGTTTTGGGAAGTTATAATTATTAAGAATTATCTGTCCAAAAGGAGGGTCATGTAGGTTTCTTCTTTCTACTCACTTTTAGTATGTGGTAGGGTGTGAGGAGGAATAGGATTCTAATTCTAGGGGGTGGAGGCTGTCGGGGCTAGCATTTATTAGTGAGTAGATTTTCAGTTTCTGCTACCGTATTATCCATGTCAATTAGGAGTTTTATCACGGTTGTGCTGTCCTACTTGACCAATTTAGTAGAACATGATGACCCACGCGAAGTGATGGCTCAATGTTCCATGAGCAATCATGTTATTATTTTCGGATGATACTATGTCCCTTGTGAGCAGTTTAGGGGGTGTTTGGTTTGAAGAAGTGGAATGAAACTTGATATCTTTAGGTATTGAGTTTTTAATCTTAGTGTTTGGTATGACATTTTTGGTTAAGAAACTTGATACCTGGAGGTATCAAGTCCCCCTCTTTCAAAACTAGGGGATTAGAACCCACCCACTTCCAAGGGGTCACTTGCTTATCCCGTAGGGATCAACATATATTTTTACTAAAAAAAAGGGAAATCAAGGCCATGACACAAAATTTGCATCTCAATTATTTCATTCCATTAGCTCACCAGTTCTTTGGCATTCTAGATTTAATTTCTTAGGTTGCAAATGATTTCTAATTACAAATAATTGTTTGGATTAAAAATAATTTCTCATCAAATGCAAAAGTAATTTCTTAGGCTACAAATAAAAATTATTCAATGGTGAAAAACATTTACAATTGCCAAAATCATTAATTTGACAAAAATACAATACAAATCACAATTTATTAGGAAGTAAGGTGTCAAACTTCAGTTTTTTTTATAAAAACAAATATTAAGTTCAAAAAAATATAACTTACAATGGCATAAAACCGTTTTAAAATTAAAAAAAAGGTTTTATTCCATTCCATACCTACCAACCAAACAACAAGAACTGGAACTGGATTCCATTCCAGTTCTCTACCAAGCAACTAAAAAAAGGATTTAAGTTCCAAACTCATCCCCTCCAGTATCATTGTTTGATTCTATTTCATTCTAGTTTTCCATAGCAAATAGGCCCTTAATGTATTCCAAGCTTTACTGTTTATGGCCTGTAAGGTAGTTTCTTGAAGCCTGCTTACGAGGACTCAGAAGAGGATATCTAGGTACATTAGAAGAAGCTTCACCTCAGAGGCTCCATCCCTCTCCCAAATTTTAGCATGCAATAGAAGAAAATGAATATTGGCTGGAAAATTTTTTGTCAAGTACTGAAATAACATTTGTCAGAATATGGATGACTTAGTTGTGAGCAATGCTACGAGGGCTGGACTGAGTTGTGAAACTGGCTGTGCAGTAAGTCTAGCATAGTCAGGATCAGGGCCTACTGGTAAAGCTGCCTGCCGAAACGAGTTTGCTTATATATTTTTCAATTATTCCTGAATTTTTATTACTGTTAATTTAAATGTACTCCTTATATGAATGTTGGATAGGAAACAATATACATAGGTTTGTTTGTTTTTCGCGGGCTGGCAGACTGCTAAACAGTTCACTCGTTGGTCTGTTCTATGAATCATGCTTATGAGTGATTCAGTCGAAGGCAAAATTCTTACTGATGCCTTCTGCACCAAAACACTTCCTTCCTGAGGATCCAATTTTTCCGAAGGTCATTGAAGTGCTGAGGTGGCACTGTGGTAGGGTCAAACACTATCCAATGTCCTCCTGAGGAGGTATATGAAGGGTCCAATATTCCCAGTCCTCTGGGGTGCTGTGTTGCTTACTGATTTCGTCTCTGATAATTATTCTGAAATGTCATTCGACTGAATAGAAGAGAAGCATGATCCTTCTGATTAAACCTTTTGGAACTGTATGTGGCAGAAGTAAGCAGAACACGTGGAGAAGCTTTTGGACTTTTGGGAATCATCGTGTCCAGTAGTCTATATTTTTTTTGGCTGTCCTAGATGTTCATATCTAGGTGCACTTCCAAGTGTAAGTTATTGACTACTAGCTTTTACTTAAATTGGCCTGCCCTGCATAATAGGTTTTATGCTTGGCCACCCTGCTAGTTTTACATGATGTGAAGAAATTCATGTCTAGATCCATTAACTCCCCTTTGATTATGCTAAGCTATTCAGGTGAGGAGAACAGAGGGAGAAACGGCAAAGATCTTTCTAATTTTCAGGGTCGACAGTGGTGTACTTCGAGGATTTGGATGGCAGCACAACTGAGATCAAACAAGTAATATGAACCATCTCCTTCACCCACACTACTTCCTCCTTTAGCTTCTCCCCGAAAGGGAAAATGCATTAGGAATAATGCCTCAAATTGAATATGCATATGAAGTCCTGCATAAAAGGGAAAACTAGAGGGGGTTTCATGACAACAACAGGACAGACAACAACAACAACAAACTTCCAAAGTGGGTCCCGCTTTCGCGGGATGACAATAACAGGACAGAAACTCGGTAATTTTTAGTTCAACATTAATGTAAACAATCTGGTTGCAAAAATCCAAATCCAAATTCATACCCCAAGAGTCCTCCTTAGGCAGGGGTTGTTCACAACAAATAAAATTAAAATACCTACAACTTATGGCAACTTGTACAAGTTACCATGAAATTGAAGGTGAAAACACAGTACTTGGGGACTCTTGTATAATCATGCATGAAATTACAGTGCTTATTGGATTGTGGATTATAAAAGAAACCTAAGTCTTCTAATATGCAGCCCAAACTGTACAAGTTATAATTTGATTGACATGAAATTACTGATGCTACTTTTGTGACTAAACTGACCAGCTAAGGCCACGATATATTCTGATGTTCATAGTAGGGCATAAACTGATCATGAGCAGAGGGAAACATCTTACTTTCTTCTTCATCCGATTTCCATAGCATGTCTGGGCAAAATTCCCATGACGGCAAAGCTATTGGAGGACAAGAGAAATTGCTTCCTTCAGGATATCCATCAGTAACCGGTCGAATTGGTTCCTCTTCTGAAGTTATGTCTTGCCATATATCATCCATAGAGTAAGATTCTTCCTTTTTCTCACTCTCTTCATTCTGATACTTCTTTCCTTGCAGAGCTGACATATCTGGACCTCCCATGCTTTGAAAGCTTGTCGTGGTTTTCTCAGTGGAATTAACGACTGGGTCAGTAGATGATGAAGAGGAAACAATTGACGTTGATGGTGAAGAGGGGGCTGCTGCCCTCTTACTCTCTTGCGCTTTCTTCCTCATATGTGTTCTCCAGTAGTTCTTTATCTCGTTGTCAGTTCGCCCGGGCAATCTTCGAGCAATCCGTGACCATCTGCATGGGATCATGAAGTTAATTTACCAGAGGCTAAACATATGCTTCATGTTGTAAAGGTAGATATAATATGCTGTTCTATAAGTTAGTGCTAAATGAATCTTTGTATGCTACTATAGGCTGCTGAAGTTCACACCTGTTGCCCCACTCAGAATGCAGTTTGAGGACAAGTTGCTCTTCATGAGGAGTCATCTTTCCTCGTTTGAGGCCTGGATGCAGGTAATTAACCCATCGCAGTCGGCAACTCTTACCTGTTCTTTTCAAACCTACAGCAAAATCATGGTTAGAGAGATGCTTTTTGTGAAAGTCCCCTATTCGTTAAACAAGCATACCTATCATTTGTCTCCCGCCACCTTCAAACCTGAAACTTTAGCTATGAAATCCCATCTTCGGTCCCCAAATAATCCCACAAAGCAGACCAGTTGAAGGTCTTCTTGTTCTGTCCATGGACCCTTTCGGATCTCCTCTTGAGCCATTCTAAACTTTTTTGTTTCTGTTTGCTTCCAGTTCTCCTAATGGATTCTACCTAGCTAGTTTTGGTTACATGTCTAGCAGATGCCACTAGCATATATATAGACTATTTGAGTTTTTTAAACACTGAAGATAATCCACTTATCACTAAAATATGTTGAATTTGATCATCACCATACATTTGTTTCCACACGCTATTGATTATAATAGTCATACTTGTGCATGTCATGTAAGCCACTAACTGTAATAAAATAATGAGGATAATTGATATGTCCCTGTTTTTATTATTAGCTTTTCTTCTAAATATATAATTCTCAGTGTGATTTCTATCAAATCAAGCTTTTTTGCTCAAATAAGGTACCTTTTTTTTTGGCTGTCCCTGTACATTCTTCTTTGCATCTTATTGTCTTTCCATTTTAATCTTTCCCTTATGTCTCCCCCCCCCCCCGCCCCCGCCGTTCCCCTCTTCCTCCATTCCTTCGCAACACAAATGTCAATATTCGACCGAGATATGTAAAATATTAGAATTCACATTAAAGCATTTGTTTATTGGACCAAATGGATTGCTGGTAAAATTTGATGAATTTTTAACTTGAAATTAGATGGAGGAAACCCTAGAAGGATGAGACGGCTTGTTGTCTTTTAATTTGTTTGGGATTATGTAGCACGCTTTCTGAAGTAAGATGTTGTTTCATCTCCAATTGGAGCCTATTGTGATGGGCTGGTGTCCTGCCTTGACTTTGGTGAAGGCCATCAATATGAAAGCTCAGATAGAAGGAAAAGATAAGAGGACCCAGTTTTAAAAGAAAAAGATTAGCAGAAGCTTTCTTAGTGACCATTTCTCTAATTTGTGATTGTTATGCCTGCGTTTGCTTATAACAGTTTATGCATAATTTATCTAGCATTTCTGCGTGGTTAAAAATTAGATGTGGATAAACCAGCTGAGCTCAGTAAATTCTGCCAGGATTATCAACATTGTAATGACCCATTAGTAGCATCTAGTATCATAATGTGGGCAATGTCGTGTTTCAACTATTTTAAGGCTATTATCAACCCTAATAGAGTGGTACTGTACATGCCGAATAATGTAGTTGAGAAAAAGAACTGGTGATCCTGTCTTTGTCCTTCTTCTTTCTTTTTCTCCTCTTTTTTCTTGAATAATTTTCGTTATTTATTTTTATCAGAAAGGAAAAAATTTTATGATTATGCTGTAATAATTGATTGTGTTAGGGGATGAGCATGATAGAAGTGAGATTGTATATCTCAGAATTGTAAGTTTTTATGAAAGATTATTACTTGGAAGGACAAAGATTGTGTACAATCATTATCTCTCCCAATATACAGGATGCCAGATTCATGAGAGAGGTGTTTCATAATTGGCCGTGCGATTCGATTGTTGAGCATACTTAACTCCATGCTTTCCATGTTGCTTTTTGATTATCTCTTATGTTGTCTTTTGAAGATTTCTCATTGAATCGGGTTTGTCTTTTAATTTATTTTTTTTTCATTGAGGCAGGAGAATTCTTAAATCTAAGTATGTTCTACGTGCTTAAAAGTTAAATCAATGCCTGCTGTTGACCTAAGAGTTTACTCGTAATCTGTATGTTTCTGTGTCTTATGCCTCTTTGCAAGATTAAGTCCTGGCAGACCTTGCAATGTGTACCTTTTCAGTATGTAACTATTTCATCCCATCTGTTGAATTCTTCAACATCAATTGGTTTGATCTGTGATGAGGGGACCATCTGGAACACAAGTTGCTTTTATTTAATTTATCCTCTCTATCCAATTTATGATGTGGTGATGCGACCTAAACAATAATGCTAGGCTTAGTTTAAAAAAGCCCGCCTGAGGCGCCCCTCGACGTGAGGCTACCACTTTAGCGCCTCGGAGGGAATGAGGTGCACCTCAAGAATGCAAGGCTATATCTTCCCCCTTTTTCTTCTTTTGCTTAGCCTTGCCGTTACATTTTTTCTTATTTTCTTTCCTTGGGAGCTAAAAGGTAAGTTGTGCTTGTACGGTAAGTGTGTGCATTCTGAAACTATGATGAAAAGATAATATGTCTTAAGATTATTTGCGGTTTTAGTAGTTATATCGATGCCTACCCACTTTTTAATGCATTTATCTATCTTGTTTATGTAAAATTTGCTTTGCAAAATGTGAAAGATTTTTAAAAATTTCTGCACAGAAATGCACCTCGCATCCATGATGCGTGTGCCTTCACCTCGTACCTTGCGCCTCACGCTTTGTGACCTTATGCGCCTTAGTGCGCCTCGCGCCTTTTAAAAGTAAGATGCTAGGTTGATTTTCCTTCCATCTAACCATCTTCCCCGATGCATAAAAAAGCTTGAGCTCAATTGAAGATAGAATCGTAGGTCAATTTCCTTTTTTTTCTCTGGAAAATATGTGAAATAAAGGTGTATTCTTTTCGTCATGTGCTATAGTTTGCAGTGATGTGATTTGTTCTTTGTATCTAATTTTCGTTAATTTTTTGAGAAGGCAATGGCTTATTTCTGTGTGGATGTTTCAATCCCAGGAAAGCAGATCATATATATTGTTCTTAGTGAAATGGCACTTGATTATAATTAGAGATTACAGAAACAAATGTGGTTAAAGACAGGGGACCGTGTGTTGTCCTGTCGTTTACAATTACAAATTATTTGTTGTACAATGTTTCCATTCCCTTTATTTTCAGAGGCTCTTTACGTGTAGAATTGTCTTTATCACCGTGAAATAGCAAGATAAGAAGAAGACAGCGCCGAGTGGTCCATAATTTTATATAACACTGATGTATAGGTTCACAAGCTAGATGACTAGAGGTTCTTTCCTTGCCTTGTGGAACAGTGTAATATGATCAGATTAATGAGAATGGAAGTATTGGTAAAACTCCGTAAAAGTTTTTACCAGCATGGTGTAGAAACCATTCATATGTCTGATTTGACTGAAGCTTGATCCACAGCTCATATCTAGAGTTTGGATGAGGGCAGAAATATGACGTATTTTCATGTTCCCCAGTCCCTTGCCTTGTCTGGTTTAAAATGCTTAACGAATTGTGTAAAAAGGCTGATTTGTGCGCAATTGTAATTTCGTATTTGAAAATTGAATCTGTTTATCTAGATGTCCTGTATATTCTGCTCATATTTTGTGGCTTTAAATATGAGGAATAATTTTAAGTTCTCTCTTGCACTTTTCTTTTGCGACCAGAATGGTTAGTGGCTTCATGCAGTTCCTTATCATTGTGTTGTTAGTGTCAGCAATCTCCCACAATGAAGGCAAAAAATCGGTGCATTAATAATATATCTTTGATGAAGTTGATTTCCAGCTTACAAACTAAACGAGAGGGAGTAGGTAACTTGCGTCACTCAATAGTCAGTAGGTATGCTGAGTACACAGTTTCCAAGAGGTTATATTTGCTATCATGATAATCACTTATTTCAGTTTTTTGTCTTCCTATCAAGGTTGATAATGTAAGATAATAATGACGTATGATTTTGTAGGACTACGTATTCTGCTTCGCTTAGTTTATTCACTCACTGAGGTGCTAAAATGCATGATTGATCTTATTATATGGTTTCTGTAGTAATTTGGAATTTTATTGCGAGGAGACTGGTGTATGATCACGATCGAGCTGTCAGCATGTAGTTGTACCCATTTAAGAACTTTACCTAATGACTTTGATAAGGACATATATAATATCAGCCTTTGTGAGATCTTGGTGAGAAACCTCCACCCAATAGAACTAACCTATCTGAGTGGAGATGATAGCCTATCTGAGTCACAAAGCTTGCAATCAAGGAGCCATTGGCAGGCTTCTTGTGTCCAACATGCTACCTCTGCAAGATCCACAATGGGTGGTTATTATTGTCAGATTTTTGTGCTTTTCATGGAGGTTTATCTAGAGCATTTTCATCCTCTTCTAGCAATAGTTGGGCTTGAACGTGAGGGAGCGTTGTACGAGAATAAAGCATGTTGGAGCATGCTAGTTATTCTTTTTTTTTTTTGGTCATTTTGCTTAAATGTGAGAAGGC
This sequence comes from Selenicereus undatus, assembly GCA_017589665.1. NCBI lineage: Eukaryota > Viridiplantae > Streptophyta > Magnoliopsida > Caryophyllales > Cactaceae > Selenicereus > Selenicereus undatus. The sequence goes on along the minus strand of JACYFF010019584.1, from coordinate 108,044,121 downwards.
TTTTCAACAACATTAAGCTGATAAATCTTGAACACCTTCATTACCAGGTTGATTGCAGAGTTAAAGAGGTTGTGGACTCATTCTTTCGAAGCCTGGATGGATTAGCAGAACATCAGTATCACAAATTCACAATTCACAAGTTGCTAATAAGACGAGTGCATTTTGATGTAATAGGCTTATCTGGATAAAATATGTTGTGCACTAAGCAGACTAAACTATTACCAATGAGTGCAAACATTGTGCCAATGCCATTAGCTAATAGCCGGATGAACGCAAGCAATTTCATCAAAAGTTGTGGAGCCTTTGTTTATGTAGGTGGAGTGCGGTCCCCGCTGACATTTTGTGCAATCTGACATGGATGAGCGCATGCATTTGGTTCAATTGTGATAAGTGGCGGTGGGGAAATGCCCCAGAAAGATAAAGGGGTTAATCCTAAGAATTTGGGGTGGGAGTATGACAAGTATTCATTATAAATGTAAGCACTACTTTTTTGTATTTATTTTTAAAAAAAAGTCAGATGGAGCTATCCGGGATCCTCATATTGGAGGATTAAGTCTCTAATATTATCTATGAGATGGATAATTGCTGCTTCAGTTTTTCTTTTACGTAATTTCGCTTAGAAGGCATTAGATTCCAGCTAAGAGGCATGTATAGGCTATTGCTGTGTCCATTTCATCTTTTATGAAATTTCTAATATTTAATTTTCTAATGTGCTCCAAAATTTTTAGACCCCCTAGAAGTACATTTGAGCACATGTGAATGCATCAAATAGATTGAACATAGCCAATGTAGATGGAGCCAATTACATGGGCTCCAAACTAAGCTGTTGCCCTTTGTCCTTAACTCATTGGCAACCCAGTAAGCTACCTGGTTGTCTGCACTATATATATTACGTCACTTCTTTGCGTGAAACATCAGCCTAGGAATGACAATACAAATTTGTATATTCTTGATCCCATGAAATTCAAGCCTATGATGGATAGCCAGTAGAACTGCTAAATTATCATGGACAACTTAAATCCTGTTACAATCCTATGCCGTGTACCTTTGACATTGGATCATATGCCTTTGATATTTGAGCTTGCATGTTCCTGCTTCTTCACTAAGATTGATGCTTTACCCATAGTGGATAAGCGGCAAAAGTAATTAATTTGTCCATCCAGTCTCCAATGGCAAATCTTGTGCTGACAGCTCTGTTGATCAATTTGTTGAACTTGATTCTGAAGCAGTGAAATGGATATCACTGTGATAAAGATCGTGGATGGAATTGGACGATCAGAGGTAAGAAAGTGTACAGCTTATTTTCGCACTCTTGGATAAATAGGTGCTTAATTTGGACCTTAACTTTGGATTAAAAGTTTCATCTCAAAGGACCTCCACATTTTAGTGCACAGTGCACACACCTTGAAGGCAAGAGTAGGACCTTTATTACCTGCATATTTCACAATGCCACTCCTGTGCTCATCGAAATCATGCAGAAAAAACAACGATCATCCACTTAGTATTATTGAACATGATTGAGCAATGGCAAAAAGTTTGTGGGATCAAGAATATATGAATTTTATTTTCCAGTTTACTCTGCGACAGACAATGGGCGCTGTAAAGTCCCCCCAACGGAAAAAGACAGTATGTTGTCTGTTCTGATGGCAAAGTGGAATCAGATTTTTATTTTCCTGAGTGTGGACGTGTGATCATATGGTATTAACTCGTGCTCGCATTGTGCATACTGATTTTTCACATTGAAAGCCATTCTCTATTTTGTGGGGAAGTAGGTTGTGACTGCTTCCTTGACAATTGGTTAGTAGTCGCCCAGTGGTTGATTGGTTCCTTTTGAGCCCCAGCCGGTGAGTTACATAATTCTACTTGTTTGGGGATTTATCTGGAGGGGGGCTCAGTTATCTAGTCAGTCATGGCTTAGTCCCCCCCCCCCCTTGTGGGACTCCCTCTTCTCTTAGAGAGCTCTATATGGACCCACTTGTCAAAAAAAAATGTCGAATATGCTTCCTTTTCTGTGTACTTGTTTTTCTTTGTGTGTGTTTCTGAAACTGAGAAATGTGAGATAACTTGACCACAGGTCTGCAAAGTGATTGGATCATCTCCCTGCCTCCCAGTCACTATCTTGGGAAATGTGCAAAGGTAGTCAAATAGGCAGATGAAGGCAAGGTCCAAATTCCTGATTCCATCTCTCCCGGATTTTAGTAGTTGAAGCAGGTCATGTTTCAAAGTTGGATAGGATACTAAAGGTCTTTCTGCATGCCTTGCCCCTCTGATGCATAGCCTGATTGAAAATCTCATTCAGCATTCAGCATTACCTTAACTGATGCCCATCCTGGCGAGCTATCGAACGACTTACATTTGCTTTCATTACTCAATTCTTTATTTGGATCTGAGAGACATAATGAGAGATCTACTTAAGATTCCGACGACCAATTAGTTGTCCCTATCCTGTGAAAGATTCCTGAAGACCTGAATGTATGAATGTTCTTATTTTCTGCCTTGTATCAAGATACTGACACCGGGCAAGAGTTTGCCCTCTTTTATTTTGCCGAAAACATTTTCAGAAAATGCTTGTGCGAGATAGGTGTTGGCAGACATGCTGGGCTCCATGCATGCGAGTGTAGATAGGGAGTATACTTGTGAAAGATTGTTCACAAGATATTGTTGGGAGATCTTTGGCCACATTTGTTTCTTATGAGCGAAAATGATGAGTTTTTGAATGGGAAAATTAGAAGAAAGACTAATGTGGATGAGATTTGGACCGAGTTACGTATAATAGTAATTTTTTTGAAGTTTAAGGTCTGTTGTTTGACGTGATTTTTTTTTATTTTTTTTTTGAGTTGGGATGATAACTGAATTCTAGTTTAGGCGGGGAGTTATGTATGCTTGAATTCCAAGGTAGAGGGATATGTACTGCACTCTTTATTTAGAAATGGCGTTATTAATTGCCATTTTTGAAGTGATCTTGAATTCACGGATTCGTCGAACTGTTGTATTTGCTTCTTGTATCCAAGGGAGGGACAGAATTGATGGGCCTTATTTGTAGGATAGGCAGGCCTGATAGGGAGCATGTTTATGAGCCCAATTAGCCCAAAATTGTGTTGTACTTTGGGCTTCTTTTGTGGGCCTTAATTGAGGAGCTCTAATTATGTGGGTTGGGTTGTGTTAGTTGCTGACCAGAGAAGAGGGGCCTTTGGTACGATATTACCTGTATTCCCAATTCCTCCCTCTTCCATGAACTCCTTTTCTTTGCCCTTGATCATCCTTACATGATGAGCGCTGTGATCATCACTATTATTCCAAGACGCAGCAATGTATGACGACGTATATATAACCCTCATTTTTCTTTTTCTTTGTTTTTTTTGGGGCTCCTTGGAGAAGACTTAATTTTTTGTATTCTTGACTCTATGCTTTCGTCGCTGAAGAATACTAGCTCATTCTTTTGTCTTTTCTGTTAAATATTTGTAGATATAAAACTGTCTACATTTAAATCTCTTCAAATTTTGTACAAGTAGGGTTTTTGAAGCCACCCCCTTCCCCTCCCCTCCCTTCTTTTGGGTGCATATTCCCTAAACTTCAATATGAGTAGGATTCGAGCTTAAAAACTTAAAGCATTATTTGCCTTGCAACCTAACCACTGAAACCTACCTACCTTTGTAACACTTAGATGGATTGTACTACTCTGCAAAAACATTGATTTTTGTCGGGTAGAAAAAATATAAATACATTATTTCTGATTAATAGTAATAGTTAATAGTCAATTAAATGTCATATTTATGATTTCCAATCATTGGTACTCCCAAAAAAAAAAAAAAAAATCCGCTGAGAACCTAGCGTCATGTTTTATTTCCTATGAAAAATCCAAAAAAAGACAAACAAGATAACATAATTGATTTATGATGATGTACGACAATACGGGTAACCGAGGGTCCAAAATCTTCGGCAAGGTTTTTGAGTTTTGAAGCGTACAGCCGAATGCCGTGTGCCAGTTCCGTTGGATGGCGGTCAACGACCCAGTCATTCAATGTGGACTGGGCCTCTAAATTATCCTCCCCTCATGTCAGCTCATGAATATATATATAATAATACAAGACTGTTTTTTTTAACACCCCCCCCCCCCCCAAAAAATCCTGTATTTTGAATTTTAGATGTTGCGATACAAAAATAATGAACTGGGAAATTTGATTTTCGTAACTATTTTGGTGGGAAGTTGCGCAGCTCTTTTAGAATTTGAAGTCGCGGCTGGAGTCAAACATTAGGTGGCAGTCAACTTAGCCTAACCAGAGTAGAGTAGTACTAATATTGTACCGGCTAGTGTAAATTATTTTGAGATTTTTGGTAGAAATTTCCAGCATGAATTCAAGTGTCGTTGTGAAAGCAAACTCCTTTCAGTGCTTTCAGATATTTTAAAATTGAATCCAAAACGTGTAATTTATAAGATGATTCGTATCACTTTAGGAGGAAACCTGTTTGACTATTTGGTCTAAGGTGCTATATTTTACAGTACAAATCTGTAAAAGCTATGCTTCTTGAAATTTCTCTGGCAAATTTTTAGTAGTATGTTTTTAAAAATTCATATAAACATATATAGATTGATATTTTTTTATATGAAAAATAACATGAGTGTAAAAAATATAATATGGAGTTATATGAGAGACATGCAAACGTATCGTTTAGTTTGAGTGTGAGATCAAATTAAAAGTGTGGTGAGGGTTATGTTTTTCAGTCAACGAACAGTTCAGCTTGATTCCAACCAGATTATTTGCTGAATGGGTTGAATTCGGATCAATTGATGTTTGGTAATGAGTTATCATATAAAAAAGAGCAACTTCGTAGGAATTTCGTTCATTTTGATTCTGGGAACTTCAAGTTTCAAGTCCACTTTTCAGGTAAGCTTTGTTCGGTTATTGGGTTGGATATGAGAACGGTTGCTCGGTTCTAATTTCATATTCAAACTCAATATTGTAATATTTAATTACACTCTCAAGAATCCAATACATGTCACCATTTGGGTGGTTTGACAATAGAGCATTAAACCCTTTCATTCTTCTTTTTTCCCTTTTTTTTTGGTCTTGAATCCTCAATCCAATAAAAGATAGAATTTTTTCAACACCGATTTTCTCCATACTCCACTTTACTAAAGGAGAACAATTGAGAAACAAAACTTAAATAACACGTAATTTTGTTAATTTTGTAATCTCTACTCACAAATACTCATCGTCCCCAAGAGTGCGAGAAAAAGCTTGCTCGTGTAAGACTGATGTGCTCATTAAGGGAGGTTTCTTGCAAAAAGGGTTGCCTAGATTGTTTTACTTACATTTCTTACAAAAAAAAAAAAGAGTATATCTTTAGTAATTAATGATAAAAGGGTTATTGGACGTGAGCAATCTGAACTTTGAGGCTATTGGACGAAAATAATTCGAACTTAAAAATAACTCCCAGCGCTCCGAACTTTAGAGGGATTTATTTTTAATAGTCTAGAGGTCAGTTTAAATTGTATTTTTAGGCAATTTAAATTTAAAATTAATCTACTCAACTTGAATTTTATATCTTTGTACTGCTTTGGGGCAATATCGTTTAGAATTGCCTAAAGAGTACAATTTAAAATGACCTTAGACTATTAAAAATAAATACTCATAAAGTTCAGAGTACTAAAAGCTAGTTTTACGGTTCCAGTTATTTCCTTTCAATTCGTTTGATTTTCAGATTATTTGCATCCAATAACCTTATTTAGAGTCTGTTCTTTTTGTGGCCAATTCCAAAATATCAACCCCAATCTACTTCAACCCACTTTCACTATTTTAACCAAGTTTAATTTATAATATAAAAAAATTCAATTCATTTCAACCTATCTCAAACTATTTCAATTCACTTCATTCTTTTAGCTATGGTAATTTACCCACAAAAGGAACACACCCTTAATGGGCGAGGGTGAGGTTTGAAACTTAAGAGCAATCCCAGCTGTGGCCTCGTGAGGAAGAAAAAGAGGAGAGAGAGAATGGTGAGGCGAAGAAGAATTTACAGCGACAAACTCGTGCCTCACGCCTCACGGGGAGGCTCACACCAGTGAGCTCCCTTGTGAGTTTATTTTGTTTTTTTAAAATATTTTTTATTAGTTTTTTTTTAAAATTTTAAAATTAAAGTTGTGTGTTATGGAGTGAGTTTATAGGTATTATTTTATTGTTAGATGTAGGATGCATAAGTATTATTTTATTTTATGAAAAAAAATGGTGAGTTTGTCATTGCAGAGAGTGAGGATTATGAAACAAAAAATAAAAAAAATAACTGATATAATAGTAATATGACCCGACTACTCAACCAAAAAATGGGTCACCGATGTTTTTGCTTGCCGAAAATTGAGACTGACAGAGTAGACAGTAGGAACGGGCAAAATCGTGCTGAAATCGAAACCACAATTTTTTGGCCCTGTCTTGCAGCTGCTTGTCCCTTCCTTCCCATTCCCCTGTCTCTGCTTCCCCCTCTTCCCCTCCTTTTAAGTTTTAACCATCTGAATCTCTGTCTTTTCTCTCTCTTCTTGCAGAAAACCTCCTACTCCTCCCCCTTCAAACAAAGCTCCAATCTTTTCTTCTTTCTCCATTCTCAAAACCAACCCAACCTCATCATTCCAGTTGATGCTACTGGTTTAGTAATGGCGATGGCGTCAAACAGAGGAAGACCCGAGCTGCAGAGGAAATGGAAGGAGAGAGAAAACACCATCAGCCCTGAACGCACCAAAGTCTGTTCTGAACCCCTTAACAAGTTCAAACCCGATAACTCCAATTATACACAGAAAAGATTCACTGTCCCTGTGGTTTACTATCTCTGTCAAAATGGCCAGCTTCAACACCCTCATTTCATGGAGGTCCCTCTCTCCTCAACCCATGCCCTCTTTCTCCGGGGTATAATTCATTCTTCTCTTTTTCCAGTAATTAATTAATTAGCTAATGGTTGAATGAATACCCAGATTCACCATTTTCTGTTTGTGTTGATTTCAGATGTCATTTCCAGATTAAATCTCCTTCGTGGTAAAGCTATGGCCTCCCAATACTCCTGGTCCTCCAAACGGTATTCCAATTCAATTTCATTAATTTGGGCTGATAAATTTAATCAGTAGTCTTGCTATTGTATTTTGAAGGTCAAGTTTGATTTGATTGTTTGAAAAATTAGGAGCTATAAGAATGGATACGTGTGGCACGACCTAGAGGAGAACGATTTCATCTACCCAGTTGACGGTGGGGAGTACGTTTTAAAGGGCTCTGAGATCCTCGAAACGGGTTCGAAATCCCTTGAAACGTCCTCGCCGGACTTTCCGCCGGCGGGAAGGAATCGCCCGAGGAACCAGTCGTGGGGGTCAATCGACCTCCACGAATACAAGGTGTATAAGGCCGAGTCGACTCGCGAGTCAGACGCGTCGACTCAGACGGACGACAAACGACGTCGTCGAATCAGGGCCGCCATCAAGGAAGAAGAGATCGAAGATGTGGGAGACGGAACAGTGAAGGAGGAGAGAGATAAGGTGGGGCAGAGTACAGAGCTGAGCAGGGAAGAGATCTCACCTCCACCGTGTGATTCGAGCCCCGAGACACTAGAGTCGTTGATCAAGGCTGATGGGAGACTCATCCTTGCCGCCTCATCATCATCGACAATCACAACGTCATTATCAAAAGCATCAATGCAAGCCCTTGATCAAGATGATCATCAATCAAGGAAGGTCAATCAGACAGCTGGGAATTGCCCAAGTGGGAAGATGAAGGCGCCATCAGTTATAATGTCTCTCATCTCCTGTGGCTCCCTCTCATTTAGGGACTGTGGGGTGGCCGCAGTCAAGGATCATGGTATGTCTTTGATATCGAACTACAAGACTAGACTGCCACGTGGCGAGAATCAGACGGCGGAAGATCACGATGCTGGGGATGATGATGTGATTGGGGAGATGGAGAAGAATGCAATGAGTAAGTTTGCAAAGATGGCCATAGAAGATAAGGAGTATTTTAGTGGAAGCTTGTTAGTGGAGACTAACACAAACAAGAACGAACTCTCTGCTCCCAAATTGCAGCGTTCATCTTCTTACAACTCTGATCGGTACGTTCATTTTTTTTTTTTTAATAGATAAATTTACGCGCATAATCTAAGAAAAATCGAACCTTGGTTAATTTGAAAAAATCAAACGTCCTATCACTGAGCACCTCTTTAGGAACGTAACATACTGATTTGGTACATATATATTCACCTCTCTGATCTATCCTTGGTTACTTTGAAAAAAATCAAACGTCCTATCGCTAAGTGACCTCTTTAGGAACGTAACATACCGATTGGTACGTATGTATTCACCTCTCTAATCTATCTATGTGTTTTCTCCTTGTGTGTGGTTCGTGCGATTCCTTTTTTCTGTTACAGTGTTACAATGTGTACGTTTGGGTTACCACTGTTTGAAAAGCTTCAATTTCAGTATTCTACTGATCAAAGGTACATTGGCAAAAAAATTTGTTTCTATGTCTATGTATTTACTTCAAGGGATGAATATTTGCACGGAGGAAACTGTCACTGATGCATGCATTGCGGGGAGCATCAAACATGGAAAAATCCATTGTATAACTGCATGCGCTTCTATGTTTTATTTGTCATGCATAAATATATAAAGTACGTCATATGGTGAATAATCATCAGTAATGGAAAAGGAAAGGATCGGATTTCTCCATTTAAGTATGCATTTATTGCTTTAAATTTTGAATTTGACGGGATTTTTTTATTTTTGGGGGGTGATTTTAGTTTTTTTTGAGTTGTATAGATGCCAATTGATCATAAATTGGTGGGTGGAGGAACCATAAGTGATGCATTTATTGTTTAGCTTCTCAATTATTGCAGTCGAGTGTTTATGATGAGATATGAGAAGTTACGACAAATTTTTTTCCGTGACTTATCTAGGTGATGATAGTAAAGCAATTTGAACTTGGAATTAGCCACTGATAAAATTAGGTTAGGTTACTTACAATTCACCCCTTGGGGTGAAACCCTTCCTCAGACCCTACGTGAACCCATGATGCTTGTGTACCGGACTACCCTTTTTATCTAGGTAATGAGAGTAAAGCAATGTGAACTTTGAACAAAGTCCTATTGGTTGCGTTTTGACCTTATTGGAGCTTCTCCAACGCTGGCCTCGCAAGAAAAAAGGAAGATAGAGAAAAGCGGGTGAGGCGAGCAATTTGCTCCAATCGACACCTCGTGCCCCATGCCTCATGAGTAGAGCTGGGTAATAGGTCGTGTCGGGTCGGGTTCGTATTCGTGTCGAACTTAAACGAGTTGAGAATTCCTCAACCTGAACCTAACCCGTTTATTAAACGGGTTGAAAAATCTTGACCTGTACCCATTTAATTTTTAAACGGGTTGACCCGCTTAACCCATTTAAGATAAACAGGTCAAGTTGAGTCGCTTAATTGACTATTTACGCATTTAATATTTTCAACTAATACGTAATTACAGTGTTAAAAATTAAGTTTACATATCACATTAAATAATTTCTCTTTGAAATTCCCCAGATTCATCATAATTCATAGTTTCTAAAAATTTTTAGATTCTTAATTATCTAATAAAAAGGAAATGGCTAGATAAAAAAAAAATGAGTTGACTTATTTAATTCATTTAATTAAACGGGTTAAATAGATACTTTTTCGTGTCGGGAATCTCGACCTGAACCTAACCCATTTAATTAAACGGGTTGAACGTGTCAACCCATTTAATTAAACGGGTCAAAAATTTATACCCAAACCCACTTAACTTCGTGTCGGGTTCAGGTCGGTAATCGTGTCGGGTTAGCTTTTTCCAACTCTACTCATGAGAGCATCCTGGCCCGTGGCCAACTCGTGAGCTTCTTTTAGTTTTTTTAAATATTTTTAATTAGTTTTTATTTTTTTATTCTAAAAATAAAATTATATGTTATGAAATGGGTTCATGGGTATTATTTTATTTGATGAGTCAAAGTGTTGAGCGTTGCATTGGAGAGAGAAAGAATTGTGAGTCAAAAAGTTAATTTACAAGCTGATGTGACAGATGTAGGTCCCTACTGATGAGCAAAAAACCTGGCTCACAACTGGGAATGCTCTTATAGTTTGATATGCTACACATCAATACTAATGTTTTTTCATCATGCGCGCTGACCTCCTTATTTCTTACATGCCTACTCCTTTTCAACCATTTATAATATCCTTGCAGCACTTACGAAACATTAACTCACTTAGCACTTTTCAAATAGTTTAGGAGATGCATCCCTCAACACTTATTAAAATTCTCATATGCTTGATGTGTCACTAGTCTATCTATTTCTTTTGGCACAAAAAAAGTATGTGGTTTTCCGAAGTAGATTGAAAGGCAACATAAACCATAGCCGCTAGAAATGATTCATGCTCAATACTAGGGTTAGGAGGGCTAGTTATAAGTAATCTATTCTTCATAAGTGATGACCAAGACTGCTGCAGAAGGACTCTAGATCAAAAATCTAAATTTAGGGTGTGTTCTTTTCGTTAAAAAATATGAGTTGATAAATTCATAAAGTTAGTTGAGATTAGTAGAAGTGAGTAGAAGTAGATTGAAATGAATTTTTTTGTTGAAGTGCGTTGAAGTGGGTTGAAGTGGGTTTGGTTTTTTTTTGTATGATAGGTAAATATTGATTAAAATAGTGAGAAGTAGGTATTTTTTTATTAAAATTCGTAAAGTGAGTTAAAATGAATTGAAGTTGATTGATATTAGTAAATTGAGATTTACCAACCAAAAAAATAGGACCGTTACATAAAAGTTTTTTCCCCTTGGGGGGGAGGGGGAGCAGGAAGGAAGGAATTAAGGGGTTCATGTCGGCGGGGGTAGTCACATTACTCACATGCATGGAGACAAATGTATGTAAACTATTATGGTTGTTTCTCTTACACTGTGCATTCACATGGAAATCTCTTCATATGTCATGCAAATACAATAAGAGTATAAAATAATGGATAAATAATACTCTTATACACCCTCGCTTGGTCTTTTTATGGATAAATTAGGGTTGGTGAAATGTTAAAATAGATTGAAGTAGGTTAAATTTTTTTATGTGATAAATTGAACTTGATTAAAATAGTGGAAGTGGGTTGAAACCGATTGAAGTGCGTTTGGATTGGAGTTGGTATTTTAGAACTGACCCACGAAAAGAACAGACCCTTAGAAAATAGTCCCTTAGCTGATTAATGACTCACTCTCACAGTATGGGTTATTGAGGGTTTAGTTCCCTCTCCCCCCCCCCCCCCCCCAAACAAAAAAATTTACATGTTGGCTCGTTAATTTCATATAGTTTTGGGTTATTCATAAAATTGTGATTCGGGTCATTAATATTTTACTTGTTGAGGTTATAACCATTGAACACATTGAATCACAGGAGCTCGCACTTGAAAATGGCGGGGAAAGAGGAAGGAGTAACAGCAAGATGCATCCCGAGGAGGCCGAAGAAGACACGAGAAACAAGCACCCACAAAGAATACGAAGCCGAAATCAGCAATGTTGCAATCAACAAAACCACACAAGCTGGAAATTAAAGGGATCGGAGGACCTTGGCTTCCTCAGTAACCCATGGAATTTCCTCTGTGTGGCTTTTTGTGAGGACTTAATTAACAAGGCAATGACCTCATGCTAATTAGTGGTAATGGCTAGGAAACAGATCTAGAGGAGAAAATCAACGTGGTTAGGGAAGCAGATATTCTGTGCCGTGATTAGGACGGTGTTTAACGTACATTAAATTATGTAAAGACTGGTTAAAAGGTGGTTGTTAGTTGTGGACTTTGGTCGTACCAAGCTGTGTTAATTTAGTCATTTTAGAAATCATAGAAAGGGGTTAGTACGTACCCAGTGTCTCTTTTTATTTTGATTTGGTGAAACAATAGAGAACCGATGAATCCCCTCTTCTCTTTCCCTCGCATTGACTTTTGCTTATGGAAATGTTCAATCAAACCTCTTTTATAATACGCCTTTTTTTAATAAATTAAATGTGAATACAGGATGTAGCTCACATTTTATAGTACAAGTAGGCTTAATTGGAGGCATAACCAGATAATTTGAAGAAAAAAAAAACACCCAAAGTCTATAAGCATGAAACTTGTGGATCGAATGATCGCAAAGATTGAAAAGATGAGTTCTAAATTTGCGTAAAAGTAAGACTTAATTGAGTTGAAGTATAATGCGTTATACCCCTGAAAGTATATATATAATTTTAATGTTCAGATGTGGCGTAACAATAAAGGCATTTAGAAAGGAGAAAATCCATGCATTTACAAACTGCAATTTGACAATCATGTTACATGACTTTCTTTTTTTTCCCCCATTATTTGATGTCCTAAATGGACAAGATATACAACAATCAACCACCAGTTACATCAGCTAGGATGAAAGACTAAAAGAGTAATAGCATGACCAATACAATTTGTAAACAGGATAATTAATGCTACTAAATTGTGAAAAACCACCAAAAAGCAATACAGAGAAAGCAACATGTAATCCAGTCCCTTTCCATCGCATCAAGCACAATTTGTAATAGGATAATGTTACATGATTTTCTTTTATTTCTTTTTGTATGGCATGAGGCCAGATGGGGAGGAGGTCACTTGAGCCAACAATCCCTTTGCTATTCCAACAATCTCCTCACAGCAAAATTATTAGCTCCTTCAGTTGCAGTATTTGATATTGCTTCACGTGAAAGATTACTGCTTGAGTGCATTCTCAGCCAGAGTTTCAGTTTGGAACTCTGGTCTGTCATATCGGTAAAAGTTCTACAATTTTGAAACTTATATTCCATCATTTCTCCAACTTATGGAACTCCAATTTTAATCATCCAATAAAAATATTTATCATAGACCCACCTTATAACACAATCTATTTTTTAAATCATTTAAAAATTATACACCTACTCCAAAAAAAAAGAAAAAATAAAAAAAATAAATAACTAAAAGTTACACGCGGGGAGACACGCACAGGCATGCTCCCCTGCGTGTCACTTTTTTCCTTTTTCATTCATTGTGCAACACTTGTCAGCGTGGGGGCCACATTTCATTTTCACGCACCACGCTGCGAATGCTCTTATGTAGCTTGTAGTGATTCTATGTGCTGCATCTTTTAATATTATTGGTTAGAAATATCCATTTTTCTTAAACATGATAATCATAATTTGAACCCTAAGAGCACTTGCAGTGAAATTTTTAAATTTTGGAACTTCATCATGTCAAATAAGCAAAAATTTCATCTTTTGAAACTTGCATTTATTCATTTCTCTAACCCATTGAACTTTAAAATATATCACTCGATAAATTATTTATTATAAATCCACTTCATAATATATAATCTTTTTTAACCACCTAAATATATAATAGTTTTTAAAAGATCAAAAAGACCAAAAAACATTGGAACAAGGAGTGGACTCTTGCGAGGCAGCACGTACACTAGGAAGTTGTGCTAGCTAGAATGGTTGCGTACGAAACTTGGACCCCACTATTGAAATGCTTTCTAATGACCGGAAGTGGTCTAAAAGCGTGTACGAGGGATTTGAGGATGCGGTTGCATGAGACTTGGAGCTCCTGGAACAAACCCTTGGAAAAATCAGTATGCTCTTATTCCAAGCATGCATAATAGTTGGTAGACGTAAAATATGGGATCCACTCCAGTCGTTCGAATCATCTATTGACCTCTCGGCATGGCGCTAAATTGAGGTCCCTCCTTATTGTATTAATATAACATCGGGCTAGCTTGAGAATTGGGATACATGCTTGTATTTCTATGTTACTCCGAAAAACTAAGGTGAAAGATGAGGAATCTCAAACCAATTCTGGATTAAGGGCATGTTCTTTGTATTGGAAAATACGAGTTGATAAATAGGCGAAGTTGGTTGAGATTGGTTGAAGTAGATTGAAGTGAGTATTTTTTGTTAAAGTTGGTTGAAGTATGTTGAAGTGGGTTGAATTTTTTTAATTTTTGTATGATGGATAGAAGTTGGTTAAATAGTGGAAGTTGATTGAAGTGAGTTAAAGAGGGTTGAAATTAGTTGAAGTTAGTTGAAGTTGATATTTTTTTTATTGAAGTTCGTGAAATGAGTTGAAGTGGGTTAATGTAGATTGAAGTTAGTAAATTTGAATTTACCAACGAAAAGAACAGGAACAAAGAGTCTAATTAAGTCAGACTTAGGATTGGCCAATATTAGACGTTGTCATGTTGGATATGAACCATGTTGGAGTTTTGCTCGACATTCGCCATGTATATGAATATAAGCTTAGTTTTCCTTTTTTGGGCTCGAGCTTTGACACTTTATAACAATGAATAAGCCAAGCATCTAACTTGCTTTTTTTTCCCTCCTTACGAAACAAGTAGTTCTCTACCAACTTAAGGTGCCCCCCCCCCCTTTGGTGGAGAAAATCGAGTTCTTAGGGTCTGTTCTTTTCGTGGGTAAATTAGGGTGGTTAAAAGAGTGAAGTAGGTTAAAGTATGTTGAAATGGATTGAATTTTTTTATGTGAGATAAATTAAACTTGATTAAAATAGTGGAAGCGGATTGAAGTAGATTGAAGTGAGTTGAAGTTGGTATTTTAAAATTTACCCATGAAAAGAACAAGCCCTTAGTGAGCTCGGAAGGTATAATGGTGTCAAGATTTCTATTGAACTAATCCAACGAACACGGAGGGCGAAGGGCTCATTGAGTGTTAGCATACTAGGCTTTAAGGTCTAAACCTGGTTTGAACCACTTTAGTAGATGAAGGTATTTGAGAGGGGGAGAAAGCAGAGAGAGGGAAAAACTCTCCCATGTTTCTAACGAGATTTTAATGTATTATTGTAATAACCGTGGAATTTCAGTTATAATCTAATTAATTCGATTAACTATTTTATTAGTCAAATTTTTATTACATGAGCTTAATTAGGTTAATATTTATGTGTGTTTTAATTAAGTATATGATTTTATATACCCTGTTTTTTTCGTTGGGAAATCAACTCAACTCACACTCACCCACTCCTTCCCCCTCTTCCCACTCCTTCTTACACTTAAAAAAAAATATCACTCCTTCCCACATTAATTCACTCCTTTCCACACATACATAAAAAAATCATTTCTCATATTCTGAAAATTTTTATAATTTACGTAATTATGTGTACGAATAATCTGATAGTAATTATGAGCAGTTTTAATTTTTCGGATGTTATGGAACAATTTTATTTTTTTTGTTTTTCATTATTTTTTAATTTTTCATTATTTTTTATTTTTTATTTCAATTTTTTATTTTTTATTTTTTATTGTATTTTTTGTATTTTTTTTTATTTTTTATTTTTTATTTTTATTTTTTGTATTTTTGTATTTTTTATTTTTAAAATTTTTGAAATTTTTTATTTTGTTGTATTTATTTTTTATTTTGTTGTATTTATTTTTTTTATTTTTTCTTTTTTTATTCTAGAAAAACAACCAATGGAAAATTCAAAAAAAACAAAAAATAAAAAAATAAATACAAAAAAAGAAAATAAAATAAAATAAAAAATAAATACAAAAAATTTAAAAAATTAAAGTTAAATTTTTTTTAAAAATTTAAGAAAAATAAAATTAAAAAATTAAAAAATTAAAAAATTAAAAAATTAAAAAAATATAAAATATAAAATATAAAATTAAAAAAATTAAAAAAAATTAAAAAAAATTAAAAATTAAAAAATACAAAAATACAAAATACAAAAATACAAAATAAAAAATAAAAAAATACAAAAATACAAAATAAACAAAATAAAAAAGAACAAAAAAGAATAAACAAAAATAAAAAAATTCATCATCATTAATTACTATCACAATAAAATTGTTACATTATAAAACAAAAAAATATTAATAACCAATACTTTAATTTCATTCAACTACATTCAACTTTCACCCACACTCACTCACTCCTTCTCACACTTAAAAAAAAAATACCACACTCAGTCACTCATTCCCTTCCTTTTCCACACCCACCCATTCTACATCCCTGATTTCCCACTGAATGAATAGGGCCCAAGGTTTGACAATTTTCTTGGCTTGTTATATGAATACTTGAAATTAGTAATTAGGCAAGAATCATGCTGTGTGAGATTAGAGATTCAAATCTTTCAATTGGGCTAACGGATACTAAAATCTTGTGGTGTCACACTGTCACCTATATTCTAAGTCTTTGGGTTAATTAGCTTAATTGGGCAAATATTTGGGCCAAAGTTATTTTATGTCTTTCGGTTAATGGAAAAAGGCCGGAAGGGCGGAAAAGTAAAGTTGAATTAAACTGCCAGGCGTCTCTTCTCAGCTCAACCAACGACATCAGGCGCCCCTCAAATAGCTAAAACAGAAGCCTCGGCCCCTTCAACCTTCAGACTTCCACAACTATCATCACCATTTTTTACCCATCGAATCCGTCGTTTTGGTGAGAAAAAGAGGGTGAGATAGAGAGAGATAATGAGAGCGTGTTAGGCAAAAAATTATCGTATTTTACGTGCCTCTTTAATCTACTTTTAGTTCATATAACAATTTAGGTCATGTTCTTTTTAGTAGGAAATGAGGGGTGTGGGAAAGGGGGGAAGGAGTGGGTGAGTGTGGTATTTTTTTTTTAAGTGTGAGAAGGAGTGGGTGAGTGCGGGTGAAAGTTGAATATAGTTGAATGAAGTTGAAGTATTGGTTATTAATTCTTTTTTGTTTTATAATGTAATAATTTTATTGTGATAATAATTAATGATGACGAAATTTTTTTATTTTTGTTTATTCTTTTTTGTTATTTTTTATTTTGCTTTTTTTATTTTTTGTTTTTTGTTTTTTGTTTTTTTTTAATTTTTATATTTTTTAATTTTTATTGTTTAATTTTTTTAATTTTTAATTTTTAATTTTTAATTTGATTTTTTATATTTTTAAAATTTTCAAATTTTTATTTTTTAAATTTTGATTTTAAATTTTTTAAATTTTTTAAATTTTTTAAATTTTTTTATTTTTTATTTTTATTTTTCTTAAATTTTTTGAACTTTTTTAGTTTTAATTTTTTTTTGTATTTATTTTTAATTTTTTGTTTTTATTTTTTAATTTTTTAATTTTTTGGAATTTTTTGTTGATTGTTTTTCTAGAATAAAAAAATTAAAAATAAACTAAATAAATACAATCAAAAAAAATTTAAAAATTTAAAAATTTTAAAAAATAAAAATAAATGCAAAAAAATAAAAAACAAAAAATAAAAAATAAATAATTAAAATAATTAAAATAATTAAAAAATAAAAATGAAAAATTAGAAAATTTAAAATTTAAAATTTTTTTAAAAAAAATAAATAAATAAAAAATAGAAATACAAAAATAAAAAACTTAAAATGAAAAATTAATGAAAAATTAAAAAAATAATGAAAAAAAAGTTGTTCCATAACATCCGAAAAATTAAAACTGCTCATAATTACTATCAGATTATTTGTACACACAATTACGTAAATGATAAAAATTTTCAGAATATGAGAAATGGTTGTTTTATGTGGGTGTGGGAAGGAGTGGGTGAGTGTGAAAATGAGTGGTATTTTTTTTTTAAGTATGGGAATGAGTGAAAAGAGGGGGAAAAGGATGGGTGAGTGTGGGTTGTGTTGATTTCCCAACGAAAAGAACAAGGCCTTAATCTTTATAATTTTTACTTGTTTTATTTACGTTTTGTAGGAAATAAGTTCAAATGGAGTAAGTACCACGAAAACGAGTGAAAACAGACAAAAAATAGCGAAAACAAGTAAGAAAGGGACGACGGGGGGCCGAACTACCGCGCCAGAAAAATGGCACAGTGGGGTTGTGCCCCTCCCGCGTCGCCCGCTCGCCCGATTTTCTATATAAGTCTCTTTCGATGTTTTTGTTCGGGACCTCCTCAGGCTCTCCTTTAGCGACTTTTTGAGAGTTTTTTAGGTTAGGATTAGCCAATAAAAATCCGATTGGGGAATTAGATTAGAATTGGGCAAATTGTAATTTGGTTTTGAAGCTTTGGATCTCAACTTGATTTATCAATCCAACCATAAGTTTTCTTCTCCTCTCTTTCTCTTTCTCTCTCTCTCTCTCTCTCTCTCTCTTCATTCCATGTTTTTGTTCTTGTTTAGGTTTTGTGAGTTTAAACTCTTGTATTTAGTTTTTTTAGTTTAAATGTTTAGTTTTTATTATTAAGCCATGTTTAATTTGCTTGATTCAATTAGTTTAGATTCACTCTTTTCCCTCTCTTGTTCATGTTTTCCTTCTTCTTTGCTAGTTTAGATTTACTTTGAGTTTTTGTGTTTTGTTAATGATTGATGATTGATTTTGTGTTGGATTGAATTGTGGCTAGCCATTGATGACTAATTAACCTTGTTTAGGCCTCAACCCTACCTTACCTATGCCTAGAATTTAGAGTTTTCCTTCACGCCTGCTAAATGTTCGATGAAATGCTTGAAAGAGCTTTCATCTGTGTTTTGGGGCAATTAACTTATGCTGAGAGGTGAAATCAATTATATAGTGTGGGCAGAGAGAATAGTTGGGATTGGGACACGAAAATAGTCTCGTCGCTAACTAGGTCAAGGGTTGTAAACCTAGTAGTTTAGTTGAACTAATTCCATGAAAATATGTGGTTAGAGCAACTAGATTAGCCTATTGACCCTTGAGAGAGGGTTTAGGTGGCCTCAACAATGCAACCGATCAACTCTGAATGATGGCATAGCTAGGGAAGGTTTGGGCTTGACTTGATTACTTGGTTTATCTTAAGTCTAATCATAGTCCTTTTGTTTTTGATTTAGTAGTTTAGTTCCATTTTCTACCCCCTTCGATTTTGCATAGCTCGAAATGATTTAATTAGTTCTGGTAGTTGGAAACACAACTCCTTGTGGACAATACCCTAAGTACTCAACGATACACCTTGCACTTAGGGTTTACAGATATTAAAACCTTTTCCCTAACAAGTTTTTGGCGCCGTTGCCGGGGAGGTTGCGCTTTTTAATATTAGAGCTTACTTGGGCATTCGAGACTAGACTTTTATTTTGAAAACAAAATTGAAAATTGGAAAAAAAAATGTCTTTTTTCCACTTTCCTCAATATGAGCATGAATTGTTTTGGAGATTCTATGATATATTACATGCTTTTCTTGCTCATTGTGATTTTTATTTGGAAAAATGGAAAATTTTGAATACAGTTTATGATGGTGTGAATTGTGAGACCTGTACCCTTTTAGAGTATTGGGATTTTTGTACTAAAAATGTTGATGAAGTTTGGGATTTTCTTGATTGGTTGGCTCAGGATACTTATGAATACGAGATTGGTTGCACTAATTCATGCATCCCACCCCCTTTATCCTTGATTATGCTCCTCCTATGTGCAAAATTTGCCATTTCTGATCATGACAATAATTCTTGTCCCAATTATATTTCTGATGTGGGCTTTGCTAGACTTAGTAATATGATATAAACAATGAATGAGCAACAAATTGAATTTGCTAAGAAAATACGGAAGTATCACCTATCACCTCAAACTGACCTTCGTTCTAGTTCTCCTAAACTTTTTGTCAATCTGTGTGATGATGGTGCGTCTTTCCTTCCTCTAGAGTTTGGACTAGAGGAAGTGCTCGACCCTCCCTGGACTACTTTACTCACAGCTGCTCTATCCTTTCCTAATACCCTTAGGGACAACATTGCATTCATCACGACGTTTCTTGATACACCTTCCCCTTTAGCTCAGTCGACGGAGTTTGAGGTAGGTGAGACCTTTGGTATTAGCACTAGTGTTGATGAGGATGATATTTGTTATGAGTCAGACGATATTTTTATTGAGGAGTATGATCTTCATGAAACTCCTATAGGGACTTTATGTGTGGATGTTGTGGTTGCGGGGCCAGCTAATCCTGATTTTGTTGATAATATATCCCCCAACCTTCTTGATACAGTCCATACTTCCCCTTTCCGTTCACTACCCTCCCCTCCCCCTGAGTATCATAATATGTTACCCGCTGATTATCATGATATGCTTGAGGGGAATGCGGTTGACTGTTTGGAGTCTCTAGGTACCTTTAGAGGGTATGACCTCTCCCTTGACCCTTATAGATTATACCTCGAGACAATGCCTGCAAAAATCCTGTTGACCTTTGCATTCAATCACTTTAAGGATTTTTCAAGGGCATTTGATAAATTTTGGAGATCACTTACTATTATTTCAAGATTCATGTTTAAGTGCTCTTATTCCCATTCATCTGAGTTGCATGTTCAGGTGTTTGATAAGTTTGTGTGAGCTTTGACGGCATCTAATTTGATAGCTCGGATCTTGAGATGAGAAGGAATGGCTGATGCTCCTTCAACCTCCCATCGCACTGTCTTGAGGAGGTAGTAGTTTAGGTGCACCCAGCACCTAACCTGGTAAATTCGTTCTCTCTTTTCTCTTTCTTTATTTTTATTTTATATATATAGCCTTTGCCCTTTCTTATTTATATTTTGCTTTTGTATTGTTATTTTTGTCGATTTCTTTCTTTTGTATATATATGTGTTTTGTTGGTGGTTGTGACTCCTTGACTCCCAATGAGGACATTGCGAGATTTAGGCGTGGGGGTGGAAAGTCATATACCCTATGCATATTTTTGTGAAAATTTTTCACTTTTTTATAGTTTTTCTTTTTGGTTTTGGGGAAGCTTCGTACTATTCTAATTAACTTAAATCTCCTGTACTTTGACTATTAGCTTGTATAAGAAGGTGATGTACATGATAGATCTTCGTTCTCAACAAATCATTCTAACCCCAATTGTTCATTATCGATGTGTAATCCTATTCTTATCTATACCATCATCATTAGTTTAGGGTCTTAGTCTTCCATGATTGGTTTTCTTGCTTTTTTTGTACACGGTTACTTTGGTGTTTGTTTGCATTTCCAAAAAAAATAAATGAAAACAAACAAGAGAAAATAAAATAAAATAAAATAAAATTTAAAATGACAAGTATCCCTTTGAGGCATGCGCTACTAGGCGTTATCCTTTGAGGCAATACTGGTACTGAGTGTTATCCTTTGAAGCAATACTATTATTGAAAAAGCTTGCTTCCTGTGTTAATAAGCCAATAATGTAACATGTGTTAGTCAGGTGGGAACGAGTTTGATTTTGGTAAACTTAAGTCCTAAGATGATGATACACTTATACACCAAACACTAGGATGGATTCCAAGTTTTGATGTACAGTGGGGCGAAAATTTGGTGCTTTGATGTCATGTATGTGGATAAAGAGTCTTGATATGTACACTCTGTTTATATACATGCTAATATCTTTGTTGCATTGGTGATTCGGTTGGTTAGAATGTGTACAATCTTCCCCTTGTATAGATATTTGTGCCTTGTTTGTATATTTGTTTTGCTTTCTTTGTTTTACTTTCTCCTTCTCCACTTGTTTTCCTTTTTCAAAATTTTGTGGGTATATCTTCTGCAAACCCTCACGAGACCTTGCTCGTTCGCTTGGGGAAACCAAGGGGGTTCAAAGACCTTGTTTCATACTCTAAATGCAACCGCAATTCCTACGAAAGTGAGTTAGGTTCTTAAGTTAGTTTTTCTTTTATTTTGCTCGAGGACGAGCAAAAAATAGGTGTGAGGGTATTTGTTAGGCGGTAAATTGTCGTATTTTATGTGCCTCTTTCACCCACTTTTAGCTCGTATAATAATTTAACCTTTAGAATTTTTACTTGTTTTATTTACGTTTTGTAGGAAATAAGTTCAAATTGAGCAAGTACCACAAAAAGGAGCGAAAACAAACAAAAAACAACGAAAACAGGCAAGAAAGGGACGACGGGGGGCCGAACCACCGCACCAGAAAAATGGCACGGTGGGGTCGTGCCACTTGGCACGGTCGTGCCCCTCCCCCGTCGCCCGCTCGCCCGATTTTCTATTTAAGCATCCTTCGGCGTTTTTGTTCGGAACCTCTCTGGGCTCTCCTTTAGCGACTTTTTGGGAGTTTTTTAGGTTAGGATTAGCCAATAAAAATCCGATTGGGAAATTAGATTAGAATTGGGTAGATTGTAATTTGGTTTTGAAGTTTTGGATCTTAACTTGATTTATCAATCCAAATTCCAAATATAAGTTCTCTTCTCGTTGCTCTCTCTCTCTCTCTCTCTCTCTCTCTCTCTCTCTCTCTCTCTCTC
>JACYFF010019584.1:107998878-108021981 GCA_017589665.1 Selenicereus undatus | reverse complement strand
CTCTCTCTCTCTCTCTCTCTCTCTCTCTCTCTCTCTCTCTCTCTCTCTTTATTTCATGTTTTTGTTCCTGTTTAGGTTTTGTGAGTTTAATTCTTGTATTTAGTTTTTTTGGTCTAAATGTTTAGTTTAATTTGCTTGATTCAATTAGTTTAGATTCACTCTTTTCCGTCTCTTGTTCATGTTTGCCTCCTTCTTTGCTAGTTTAGGTTTACTTTGAGTATTTGTGTTTTGTTAATGATTGATGATTGATTTTGTGTTGGATTAGATTGTGACTAGTCCTTGATGGCTAATTAACCTTGTTTAGGCCCCAACTCTACCTTGTTTATGCCTAGAATTTAGATTTTTTTTTTCACGTTCGCATAGTGTTCGATGAAATACTTGAAAGAGCTTTCATCCGTGTTTTGAGACAATTGACTTATGCTAAGAGGTGAAGTCGATTGTCTAGTTTGGGCAGAGAGAATAGTTGGGATTGGAACATGAAAATAGTCTCGTCGCTAGCTAAGTCAAGGGTTGTCAACCTAGTAGTTTAGTTAAACTAATCCCATAAAAATAGGTGGTTAGAGCAACTAGAGTAACCAATTGACCCTTGAGAGAGGGCTTAGGACCTTAGGTGGCCTCAACGATGCAACCGATCGACTCTGAAAGTTAGCATAGCTAGGGAAGGTTTGGGCTTGACTTGTTTACTTGGTTTATCTTAGGCCTAATCATAGTCCTTTTGTTTTCGTTTTAGTAATTTAGTTCTATTTTCTATCCCCTTCGATTTTGCCTAGCTCGAGACGCTTTAGTTAATTCTGGTAGTTGGAAACACAACTCGTTATGGACGACATCTCAAGTACTCAGTGATACACTATGCACTTGGGGTTTATAAATATTAAAACTTTTTCCCTAACAGAGTGTGAGAGGGAGGGAGAAGTTGAACTGAACGGCAGCAGCACAACGCAAAAGAAGGGGAGGAATTGAGCAGCAGCGGCAGCGGCAGCGGCGCTTGGGAGGCAGCGAGAGGAAGGCGTGATACTTAAAATTCTGCTTCAAATCAGCCCACTTAACCCAAGAGTTGGGTTGTTAGCTTGGGTTAAGGTGGTTGACTCTTAATTTCCAAAACTGCTAGTTAATTTTCAAAATTTTCTGATTTGGCCATGGAAATCTGGTTGTGTTCTTGAGCTAAATTAATGGTGAATTGAGTAACTATGGGATGAATTGAAGGAGGGGTAGAAAGAATTGAATGAGACTATTTGGGGTTGAAAATGAGATGATTTGAGGATACTTTGTGGGTGATGTTGTGACGAGGGAGCTTATGGGCGTTGAGCTGATGGAGTTGTGAAGTGCTATTTGTTGTGTTGTTATTTCTGATTTCGTTGAAGTAGTTCATGTCAGGTTGTGGTAGTGTCGTTATTGTCCGAGTTGTGTTTTTGTACTTTTTGCTCTCAATTTGTGCCTAGTGTTGATTTCACCTAGGACTTAAGCTGGGACAAGGGGGTCAGTTGATCCGCTCAGCTGTGAACTAGTCTATGAACGGTGAACTGGTCAGTGGTTAGCCCCTACCTAGCCTTAATCTTTGCCAGACCAAACTGCATAATTGTGATGGTAATTGTTGCTTGCTGATGCTGACTATGGGTGGGAGAAACGTGGATCTTGGCTAGTTTTAGCTTGCCCTGTTTTTTCCATGTTTAAGACCATGAATGTTGCTGCATCCTTAGCATAAAGTGTTGATGTGAACCTAGTGGATATGGAGACGGCAGGTAGTCGGTTGAATCGTTGTCCAAGAAGTTAAAACATCACCTTTCAATTGATAAAGTTACGTCTCAAGCTTACAAGCATGTATTCAAGGTTTCCTTTCCTATTGGTTTTGAACGAATTTAACAAACCTATAAAGCCTATGGTTGACTTGAAGATCCAAGCTGATGAATTCCTTCAAGTAAAGCTAACCATGAGCGAGTTACAAACTTGTGGTTCCTGTGGTTCCTAAAAACGAGTTTTAATGGGTTATATATATACATACATACATACATACATACATACATATATATATATACATACATACATACATACATACATACATACCTTTCCTTCTAAAGCAGAGAATTGCTATTCTTTGCAGAAGTCGGCTTTTGTCATTACCAAAGTGTTGTTAGTTTTTCTGAAATTGAGAATGTTGTTGTGCCAATGTTTCGAGAAATTCAATGCGATGTGTGTTTGAAAGTGAAAGTGAATTTTCATTTAGAGGTTTTGGGGGTAGGAGGATAGTGCTAATATAAAGGAGTCAGTCTCGAAAGTAGATTTTAGGATCTTGAATGGAGCAAGAATCCTAGCTGTTGCTATCTTGATGAGGATAGGAGTCCATTGACTTCGGACGACCAGGGGATACAAAAGGTCGTGAGTTGTATCACTCACCTAATGAGAGCACTAACGTATGAATTCAATGCCCTGAATATGATTTCATTACTTGTTATAAGTTAATAACTTCTTATTCTGAATTAAGGCCATGTTTGGTAAAGAGCATTTTGGGTGCAAAAAGAGCTTTTTGAGGGTATTAGCTGTTTGACTTTGGTCAAAAAGCTCTTTGGGGTGTTTGGTTGATTAGCTTTTTAGATTAACTTTTTATACCCAAAAAGCTCTTTTACAAAAAGCTCTTTGAGATAGCTTTTTCAAAGAGCTTTTTGATGTTTACTATTATAATGACCATACTAACCTTATAATTTGGACAAATTTACATTACATGTCATTCACAAATGATATTCCCAAATGTTGGATACTTATACTTTAAATTTTTTTTTTTTTTTTTTTTTGAGACAAGAGTTGTTGATGGTCATGATGTTGAAGATAATGCTTTTAATTTTAATACTTTAATTTAACAAATAATTTATGTTAGTCTTATATGATATATAAATATTTTTTATATCACATAATTTCAATTGCTATTAAAAAAGAAAACATTTAACATTAAAAATATATTTTGATGATAAGTACTAAAATTAGGAAAAAGTATAAATGTAATTTTATATATCACATTAGTCTTAATTCATAATTCATATCGAAAAGAAAAATAAATATCCAATGAAAAATTATTTGTTAGAAAAATAATGAAATTGAGTAATGGGTATAAGTGGAATTTTATCAAATAGCTTTGTTAGAAACAGCTAACTTTACCAAACACTTTTTTTACAAACAGCTAATGCAATCAGCTAAGTCAAACAGCTAATACAATCAGCTAACAGCTAACAGCTAATGCAATCAGCTAACAGCTAACAGCTAACAGCTAATTGCCAAACAGGGCCTAAGCCAATACAAAGGTTTGGAAAAGTGTGTGAACCTTTTCAAAAGACTCTTATTGAATTACAAACGACTTTCTTTAGGGATAAATCGATTTATAAAGATTTAATTGGGTTGAAGTGAAGCTTCTTGCCCCTTTGTGCATTATTTCCCGTTTCTTACTATTAAAAAAAAAAATTCAAGTGGTAGCTTTAAATGAAATTCCTTAATGTAAGTGTTTCGTTGGGAGCCGAACAGCCTACTAACCCCAATGCTTGAGACATATTGAAGGAAAGCTTGATTTTGGAGTCTCATATCCTACTTGTGGTATTGTATGCAATTGTTTTGTTTCTTTCAAGATGAGAGTTATCCGCTGAGCGTGTGGTAGCTTACCCTCTCTCTATTTTCTTTTTTCGTAGGTTTTAACTCAGACAGACACAAAAACGGCCTATATTTTTGGATGACTCACATGCAGTTAGCTTTCAACTAGAACACAATCGTAGTATTAGCTTCTGTGTGCTACCATTGTGCTGCTCTTCTGTTTGTAAACAAAAGTGATGTAATGCCTATTAACATGTAGTTCGGATCCAATTATGCCTCATCTAGTTACATCTCTGTACCTTGTAATTATATTCCAATGTATGCAGACTAAACAAAGTTGAACTTTTGTGATTTGGGTGTGTGATCCACAGTGTTGACTCCATTTGCTAAGTTTTATTGTACTAAGGCTTTCCGGCACCAACGACTCTAGTTTCTACCTCTTGTTTACTGCTATTATAGGCGAAACTCTAGCAGTTTCAATTCAACTTGCTTGGACCATACCGTATATTTACATTTTATAGCTTACTGAATTATTTTCATAATTCCTTCAGGAAGCCCTAACAATGTGACACTCCTCTTGGGAGAGAGAGGGGTGTTACAACTATGTGGAATTTTGTCCACTAAGTCTTTTCTTTGACGACATTTTTATTCCCTTGGATATAGGCTATGCCCTATATTCAAAATTGATTTAGATTTAAGTTGAAGCCTAGGGAGGTGGGTTGGGTTGGGTCTAAAAGATGAGGAAAAGTTTGGGCTAATTTAGACACCCACACTGTGATCCATGTTACAATTCAATCGAACTACATTTACATTACATTTGCATTTTGCTTAAGCTTTGGGGGCGGAGATTTTTCACGGGCCAAGCTTGACAGCCAATTGTAGACTGATTCAACTCTCGTGGAAATTACGTGCGGCATGTTCCAATTTGGCTGCGTACAGTGTATACTACTATGTAGAGTGTGGATAATATGATTTGTGGAACCTAAATGAGTCATTGTTATGTTTTATACAATCTAACCATATAACTCTTTTCTAGATGCATTGGTTCAAATTACTAAATTTGTGGAGAAAATTTTGTGTATCTAAGGTCATTTTAATCAATCCTTTATGTTCAAGTTCTATTTCATAACCGTCTTTTAGTTAGAATTAGGATTTCAGAATTTGAAATCAGTTAATAATTACTCCAAAACAGACAATATATCATAGTAGTTGCTTAATGTATGACTAGAAAATATGTCACACAACACATTAGACGTGTTTTTCTTTTTACATATTTAATAAATGATACTAGATTGCTAATGAGAAAACACAATTGTATCGACCCTTTTTTGATTGATATTAATATAGTATCCCATGTGATTATACACGTGGTATAAAGTTTTGATCTTATTGAGCGATCTCATTCTCGTCATATTACCACAAAGTTATGTTTAATGCTAAATTATGTGTTCTTAACTATACATATCTCAATGACATTTTGATCCAACACACTCCATCTAAAACTTAATCTAGTAGGAAATTCTAATTATCCATAAATTTCTATCACTCTCATTAAACTAGAACACCCCCCCCCCACCAAAAGAACCACTTTCAACTTGCTTTCCCAAACTTAGGCCCTGTTCTTTTCAGTGGGAAATGATGGTGTGCGATGAGTGAGTGTGAGAAAAGGGGGAAAATGAGTGATATTTTTGTTTAAGTGTGAAAAAGTGTAGGAAAGCGGGGGAAAGAGTGGGCAGGGGTTGAATGAAGTTGGGGAATTAAAGAAAGGAATGTGGGAAAGAGGGGGGAAGGAGTGGGAAAGGGGCGGAAGGAGTGGTATTTTTGTTTAAGTGTGAGAAAGAGTGGGAAAGGGGGGGAATAAGTGGATGAGTATGAGAAGGAATGAATTGGATTCATTAAATCATAAAAAGAGCAGGGCCTTAATTGGACACCTTGGCCACTTGCTCACATGGTTCTACGTCCTTTATGTTTGCTTATCAATTCATGAAAGACCCATTACGGAAGAATGTTACTATAGTAGTAGGAATTAAAGCCTTCCTAATTTTTTGATTACATCTAATTAAAATCCTATCATTAAAGATGCCCCTATATCATAGTGCATAGAACCTTAACAAAGTATGTGGAATAGGATTCTTGTAATTCTCCTACTTGCCCAGAAGGTAAACTGTTCATGCTCGTCAAAGTTGGTGTAATTAGTGGCAACCAGCTGATGGCATATCTGTCATTTTCACTTATTATTACTGTAGAAACTAGAATTCCATGTGTATTTCAATTTTGAAGCAACAAAGTGTGCTTTTTATTTTCTTTTTCAGGTCTTTCAAAAGACCCAAAATCACATTTACCCTTGATCTATTGTCAGAAAAATAATTAAAAAAACTACATTCCCCTACTGCTATAAATAAAAGAAAACAAGAAAAATCAGAAAAACTTGCAGGCTAGAGAGAGAAGCTCAGCATTTTTCCTGTGCATAGCAAAGGATTTGGTATTTTGATATTTGCCCCTTTCTCTCTCTTCCTTGCATCTGTTACCACATTGTCCTAATTAAGGAACCCACTTTGTTTTTGCTTTGATTTCTGTCGCTTAAACCTCCTATTTTGTATAAAGAGCTGTTTTCTTTGGCATTTCTTTTTTGCTTTTACTCACACGCAGCAAGCAAGCCATATATCTCAACCTCCCTAACGCCTTGTGCATGGTTTGCTTCACAAAACCCCACCATTTCATTTTAATTCTTTGCCCATGATCTTATTTTTCTCTTATCCCTTTATCTTCTTGGATGTGCAATATATATCTTTTAGTTTGTTTACAATTGACAATATGCTGATGTAATTTGCTTGCTGGGTTTTGTTGATTCAGCAATACTCTTACTGGGTTTGTGTTCCAATTGACCGATGGGGCCAGTGAGAGGGTCAAAGAAGAAAAGGAAGAGAGATTTTTTAGAGAATGAAGAACCTGGAGATTGGTGGGTTGTGTTCTCCAAGGGAATTAATGGTATGTTTTAATTTCCATTCTAATCAAAATTTGGTTGTTGTACATGTTCTTGCTTAGCATGTTTTTGTTAGTGGGCATGAATTGCTGTTGTGTTTGATCATTTTTAGAATGATGGGCATCTGGGTTTTTGTATGAACATGGTGGAATTGTGTTTTTGTGGGATTGAATTCAGTTTTGGATAAAATGGATTGACTCTTTTGCTCTGGTTGCCAATGGGGGTTCTTCGAGACTGAATTTGTAATGCGTCTCTAGATTTCTTAGGAGGATCCCTAGCATCATGTTGACCGTTAAGTGAAGCAATGGATTGTTTTAGGACAAGTGATCTGTCCAAGTTTGAGGATGCAAAATTTGTTCGTATGTTTTGTTCAGCTATTGCAATTGCTAATGAAATGTTCCTTTTGGAGCACCCTTAGAATCCCGGTGAGCTCACAGAACCACTCTGAGTTTCAGAGATAATAGCTATTAATAAGGGTTTCACCATCCGTTCCAAATGTCAAAGCAAAGGAGATCTGTCAATAGATTGGGAGGGTTGAAAATATTCATAGCCTTCTACTACATGGGTTCAAGTCATTGTTAACCTCCACAAATACTTTAGTTCAGACGAGATTAGCGTCCCAGATTTGCATTCTCCAATGAAGTCCTACAGCAAATGCTTCCTCAAAACCTCCATGGTGGGTAGTCAAGCTGCTATATTGGCTCAGGATGACTAAGGACACCAGCCTTCTGAATTTCAGCAGCAGTGCTCAGACTAATAATGCTAGAAAACTGTCCTGCAGCCAATATTTACACCTGTTGGCAGCAGATGCCAGATAGCCTAGATCCAGTTTGAAACATAGTTAGAGAGTTCATTGTAGCATCCATATTAAATTTCATGGCAAACAACCTACCTTGTAGACTAAAGCTAGGTTGGTTTTACTTGGTTTTAGGTACTACCATGAACCAAAGTCTGCTATGCATGGTTAACAGTTTGTTCGGCATGGTCGTTCATGTTGCTAAGAAGGCTCTCATCCTGGGATCAGACTTCTTTCCTAGATGTTCATTACTTAAATTCTCTTGATAGGGTGTTTAATTTAATCATTGAAGATTGGGCGGCTTTGCCATTAAAGAAATTTGTCAACTTGATATGGCCATCCCAAAAGATGCACTTCTCTGAAGGGCTGAAGGTATGAACCATGTGCTGGTATTCTTTGAAGTGGAATTCAAGGATCATTTATATAGCTGGACCTAAACATCACTCTGAATGTGCCTTGGCTGGAGGATGTAATGTTGGGGAAGGATGTTTAGAAATAGAGTTCAATCTATCAGGAGAAATGTGGTTCATGTCAAGTCAAGACTCACTCTAGTATGGCAACATCTTTGATTTGTGCCTCTTTGAAAGGGATCTCAGAGGAGTGATTACATATGATTGAAATTTCTTTGAACACATTTGGGAACACCTGCCTGCATACAGTGCATAGACATACTACATTGGACTGTACGTAGACCAAGTAGTCCTGCTCTGACTTTTAACAGGTAAAGAATTCGCTCAGGGAAGTGGAACTTCTTTCTGATGTAAAATTAAGCTAAATTCTCTGGTTATTCTTTCTTTTCCTAGCTAAGATGCTTTCCTGATCTTTGACAGTTGCTCAGAGCTGAGAATTACAAACTTGAAGATTTTGGGAGTGCAAAATGATCAATTCTCTTTTCAAGTGACTATGAGTTAGAAAAATCCAGAGACATTTCATTGCTGAATCATGTTTTTCTTTATCTAAACAGCCTAGAGTATGTAGTTTCTGTGTCCTTCACTAGCCTTTGATTCGGTGTCTAGTTGGACTATTAGACTGCTGATAAGACTTGGATATAGTGTTCCTTTTATATATAACTTGTCACTTATTGGTATGTGAAAGCTGTCCTGACAAAGTTGTCAAATATATCTTATTATAATGTTGTTGGTTATAGCTCACTCTATGTCAAATCTTATTATGGCTGTCCTGATGAAGCTGTCCTAACATAACCTATTCTCTCCACTTCTGTGCAGGTATTCTGTCCCCATCAAAGGGATTGGATCAGTTCGAATCGGTTTTCAAAATGTCCAGGAAGACGTTCAACTACATATGCTCACTTGTAAGAGAAGATATGACATCTAAACCAGGCCACTTTTCCTTTTCAAATGGCAAGCCTCTGTCTTTGGATGACCAAGTAGCAGTTGCCCTCAGAAGACTCAGCTCGGGAGAGTCCCTAATGTCAGTCGGAGAATCATTTGGACTGCACCACTCAACTGTCTCCCAAGTCACATGGCGTTTTGTGGAGTCAATGGAAAGAAGGGGACTTCACCATCTCCGATGGCCCTCCAGTGATGAAGAAACGGAAGATATAAAGTCAAAGTTTGAGAACATACGAGGGTTTCCAAACTGTTGTGGAGCGATTGACACCACACATGTAACAATGTGCTTGCCTTTCGCAGACCCCACCAACAAGGTATGGTGTGATCATGAGAAGAACCATAGCATGCTTTTGCAAGCAATTGTGGATCCTGATATGAGATTCCGGGACATAGTCACTGGCTGGCCTGGGAAATTGACTGATTCACTAGTCCTCAAGACCTCAAATTTCTTCAAGTTAAGTGAGAAGGGAAAGCGGTTGAATGGCAAAGCCATAATTCTACCTGAAGGGTCTGAAATAAGGGAGTACATAGTGGGAGACGTGGGCTTCCCTTTGTTGCCATGGCTAGTCACACCCTACAAAGGGAAAGGGCTTTCACAGACTGAGACTGAGTTCAATAGGCGACATTTTGCAACTCGAATGGTGGCAAGGAGGGCACTGGCTAGGTTGAAGGAGATGTGGAAGATCATTCATGGGGCGATGTGGAGACCGGATAAGAATAGACTACCCAGGATTATCCTTGTTTGCTGCCTTCTTCACAACATTGTGATTGACTTAAAAGATGAGGTGCAGGATGAAATGTCTTTGTACCACAACCATGATGCAGGCTATAGACAGCAAAAATGCGAATCTGCCGACATGACTGCTTCTGACTTGAGAGAGAAACTCTCTCTCTATTTGGCTGGAAGATTGCCATCTTAGGCTTTGTTGGGAGTCTGGTAGCTTTGGTTACATTGCAGTTAGTTTCATGAACAGTCTTTTTTTATCAACGTTTTGGTATTCTGTTCAGTATTGTAAATAATACTTATACATGGTAGATTGTTGCAGATTGCTGATGGGGCCTGAGAACCATAGCAGATGTATCTCAGTTTGCATAATCATGCTTGTTTTACATTTGCCGGATTTATTTTCTTTAAACATGGTAGTCATTGCTGCCTGGATTAGTCATTAGTGTTGCTTTGGTTCTCTAGGTCTTGGACTTCCAATACAAACAATTCAATCTACAATGCTGGCAATTCTAGAAACACCCTTTCTATTTTCTTGGATAGGCTGCACATATACATGTATTAGCGCTCTAACTTGGGACTTGTGTTGGATTCACATTGAACGTTGTTGTTGTCGTTACTCCCCTTTTCGTTCGTTTGCAAGCTTTGAATTCTACTACTAATCTATACAAGTAAATTATACGTTATTTTATCATCAAAGACTACAGCTCATGCTGTAAAGTTGCTTAGACCTTGACCTTTCAAAAGTCACCAAAGACTCACCATGCTGAAGTTCCCCCTTTTTTTTTTTTTCTTGTTTGTTTTTCCTTGGGGGTGCGGGTGTTGGGTTGGGGGAGGGAGGATGCCTAAAGTAAAGTGTTCATAATTTGCTTGAAACACATTAATAAGAAAGGCATGCTGAGCCGTTACTGTCATTAGGATCAGCCGGAGGATGACATGCAACATTGAAATCTCTACCAAACTAGAACTGTACAACATCAGTGCTTCGTTCATTGAAAAACGCTGACACGATAAAGTTTACAAGTCATGGAAAATTGACAATGCTCTATGTGCTGGTTATCCCTGATTGTCGCCAACCATTGTCAGCTGCGGAGAACGAAAAATAAACTCATCAACTATGGAAACGATTTATTAGCTATTGGTAACTGATAGGGGGACAATAGCATACCAGTGGGACGCGATGCTTCCATCCATTCATACCCAGCAAGAAAGTTTCTGACCATTGTTCCTTTACATAATCAGGAATCACGCATTCTTCTAGAAGAGGGCTCCAGCTATCCCTCCCATCACCGCTGAAAACCCAATTAATCTTCTCTGGAGGATTAGTCAGATCGATAATTGCATCCTTGAGCATTTTGATTGACTTATTTTTCTTCTTTGTAGATGAACTTCGTGGAGCCTAATGACAATCATTTTTAATACAGAGAATCATGTAGTGAACGAAACGAATGGAAGGATAGAACAGAAACCACTAGGTTATTCTACTCACTCTTGCGTGATTGCTGAATGCTAATGCTCTACATGCAGATCTGTGTTTTTCTCCTTGTAGGTATCTCTGAACCTCTGGTACAGATCGAAATTTCTGACCAGTTACCGGTTCAATATAGTACTGCAAAAGAAACACATTTCATAATCAACGCTTAATCTGATAAAACCCGGCCATTTAATTGAGAAGGATGAATTGATGTCATTCAGGGCACTTACGGGAAATGAAACAAATAACAGATTACCCAGAGTCAAGCCTAGGAGAACAGTTTCTCCCTTAGGGGGCAGGGGGGGTGAAATGTACACGGTGTTACGGCTTGGGAGAAATTAAGCTGCATGAGCAGAGATTGGAAACTTTCCTCTATATCATTAGATATGCATGTCTCTACACTGATGTACACTACACAGTGCAGGAATCAAAGAAAGGCATTTATTGTTTTAGGATCGCCAACACTTGTTAAACAATTTAATGAATCGATCCGACATGATCCATTGGATGCAATGGGAAATGGTCATATTAATAAAGCAAACTGAGTTCAAGATTGCAAAGGTCCAAGCAACTTTCATAATGTTTAAATAACGATGCACATAACTTATTTATGTAACTTATTCGTTAGTTGTATTATATTTGTTACAATATTTCAATATTCACTACTTTATAAATTAAGAGTGAAGCTTCACAGAAGACATTGGCAACAAACTGAAGCAATCAAAACCTAAATTGGTCCACCCCTACAATATGCATCACATTCGGAGTTCAGACAGTCAACTGTCCTTTCTGACTGTAATCAAAGCTAGGTCACCAATAGTCAAACTATAAAGGTCAGAAATTTTTCACTGTTTCTCACTAATGCCGGGACAATCTGAACAAAAGGGGCTCATGCAGCCCACAATTAATTAGTTTCTACAGAAGCCAAACAGTATTTCTAATATATAAGGCGCACAAATGTAAAGAAATGTACCCTGTCACTCCTGAAGCCACATTTCCGCGGAATCTCCTCGACAATCCAGCCATCAGGAATCAAGGAAGATGCCTTAGGTTGTAAAGATGTGGGAACAATGTCATTCAAATTTCCGTAGTGTGCCTCTTCCAGCTCATCTGGCCTCCAAAGCTAGAGTTGTTTCAGACATTAACGAATCCTTCAAGGATTTGTAGGGAAATGTTCCCATAAAGATTCATTTATCTAAGGTCTTCTTTTTCAATACCAGCATAACATTTTTAACCGAACGCATAGTAAACAGAGTGATTTAACACCAAAAGGTGTCCATGGAAAAGAGCCTTACAAAAAGGAACACTTATTTTTCTTTGGCACGAACATCAAGTTAATGAAAATTTAAAGATAACTTCTGTTCCACAACATGCAAAGCAGGATCTTTTACCTTGCCGTCGTATACAACCCTCCTGAAGGAACCAGAGTTTTGATAAGGCTGAAGAAATAATAGCACCAATCACTGTTGGGGAATATCAGAGCAAATAAATTATTTGAGTAGTTATGAATAAGAAAAACTCACCACCAAACAATTGCTCGGCTTTTTCCTGGGCAAAATTTCCTCCTCGCCATTTAAGTACCTCTTAATAGAAACCAGAGAGCGGAACTGTCGTCCTGTTTGAGGCTCATAGTAATACTGCAAAAGTTGTATCCATAGATTTGTCGTAAGTAGAAGCAAGGACAACAAAGTCCCTAATGGCTGAACACTGGCTATCAGAGACAGTCGACAGATAAAGCAACATATGGCCAGCCGAAGAGGGATTAGAATTTAATCTGAAGAGAATCCAAAGCTTGAATGCAACTTAAGATTAGAATTAGAGATGATGCGCAACATTCATGATAGTTTAATTGGCATTCTAGGGTACAAGAACTCATCAATCTCATCTACGTAGCAATACATTTAGATCTGTCCCATTGCCTCGGTCATCAAACTTCTGCCTATATGCCTGAATGTACTTTTCAAAATGATAATGTATACAGCAGTTTAAGACAGGTTTGACATACATGTCATAATCTCCAGTATCCTACCCATGTCTAGATACCATTTTCTGAAAAATTTGTGCTTTTAGTCTAAATGTGAAGGATCAAGTATCCACAGTCCATAACCCTATCAGAGCATCAAGTACCCGTGAGTGAGCTGAAGGATCCCAATAGCATTCCACAAAATTTTCCAGGACTATCTAGCAGATTTCCTGTGTAACTCAATGACTTGACTGTAGAAAAAGCCTATTGATCATGTCGACAAAGTGACATTTCTCAATCCATGGATATTTAAGGCAGCACAAAGTCGCATCCAACCGCGAAAAAGACAAATATACAACCTCTTGTTCATGCAGATCAGTTGGGCCTGTTGGAGTAGGAGTACATGCTTTATTAGAACAGGAAATTTTGAGAAATTTAACGGCGATATGTATGCACAAACAAGCATCAAGTAGATGAATATTCATACTTTGCTTAGTTTCATAGAATAACCTGCCAAAGCAAAACGGTAAAATATTAAGGATTTCTAGATCCCTCATCTAATGAAAGCACTTGTAATTTTGCGACGGATTTCACATTCACTCTCTCCAATGAGCGATAACCTTTTTATCTATTTGTGCTCTATAAAACAACATATTAGGATGGTAAACATTTACAACTGTCATTAAGCCAAATCGCATCGACAGTTAACAAAAGTCAGCTTGAATTCAGGTTGTGCTGTAGCAAATTCAAGTTGTATTGCAGTTTCTCCCCATTCAGCCCAGAAACCAGGGGATTATAGCAATAATTGCATTTGCAACCAAATGAAAGTCGCATTGTCTGTCATGCTGACGGAAATTACAGCGTGATACACTGTCATGAAGCAGAGAGATTATATTTGGCTTTTTGGAATTGTTATGTAAACAATGTTTGCAAGGCACCAAGTGATGAAGCATAAAAAAGAACGAACGAGAAGCTAATTTCAAGCACAGAAGGGTTCACTTTTTTTCCAATGAAAAGACAGAGGTTAGCCCAAGGTTGGTAGCCAATCACACAGATATAAAGCACTAGGCTAGAATATGATGGACAATTGAGCTCTATGGCCATCAGTTAAAACTTCAAAATTGGTGACAACTTGGAGATGTGCAGCTGGTAACATAGGTGACATGTGAGTCAAGCTCCTCAGAAGCTCAAACGTAAATGCAATATCTAATGCGATACCTTCATCGTCACTAATACCACCTACAAGGCACTATGAAGCGGAAAAAATAAGCATGCTTTACAAGCACGCCCACATTGTGGGCACCAATTACATTGCGACACGTCGCAATGTGATTGGAGCGTGGATGTCACGCGATCGTGCATACATTCATATATGCTTAACTAGTTACTAATAAGTAATAAACAATAAATCGCTTTGCAGCGCACAAGTTTGTCGCTACATGATTGGACCGTGCAACACACTATCGCGGGTCTTGGCCCAATGGCCAACCCGCGCGCATTTGTGTCGTCTATCCCATGCGGGTACACTCATTTGGGGGCTGTGTACTGCACGGCCCAATCACAGAATGTCCGCCAAAATGGCCCCTAACCGGGCCCAATCAAAGGTTATAGATAGGATATAAACATCATGAGCTAAGGACATCCTTAGTCCTACGACTTTACTAAACCAACTGAGCTCATCTCCTCCAACAACTTTGCAAAACTAAAAATTTGATTTAAAAAAATGAACAGAAATGGCAATTACATTGCAGCATCCACTTATCAGTCAAATCAATCAAATTCGCTATATCAATAACCAGACTAATTAAGGACTAGAAAACTGCAAAATCAAACGAAAAGATTAATCATATATGCCCCCGAATTAAACCTAAAGCATTATCTGCTAAACAAGCAGCTAGCAACAAACAATTAAACTGGTCCAATTTTTTGAAGAAAAAAGGGTAGAAACTAGAAACTAGAAAAATAATCAATGACTAAAACAAATTGACAATTAAGAATCATAGAATACCTTATCGGACATTTTGATAGAAGAATTGGGTCCACGAGGGCGGACCTCCACAATCCAGCCTTCAGGGAGCTCAAAGGGAGCAGTTGGAGTGGCGGGAACAATTTGCATTTCACAGGGATCATACCGGAGCTTCCTGCCACAGCCACCGTCCGCCACCGCCTGCAGCGGCGTTGAAGGCGGCGGAGGCGGTGAGGAATTGGCCGGAGAATCGCCGTTGTGAGGCTCTGAGAAAGTACTCGGCATTGGTGGTTTTTTCGGCGGCCTTCTCGACTGAGGACTGAAGGAATCTGAGGAGAGAGAAAGGCACAAACAATGCCACTCTCATGTGATATGATGTGATCCACTGACCCCTTTTCAAGTTACAGTAGTCGGTTGGAGTGGGTTTATGTGAGCTTTATTTTGGTTCATCTGCAGCTTAATTATTTTGTTGGGAAATTCAATATTCGTGTGATAATAATACCAGATATTTTGGGCTTTTACTTTTGGGTTTTATTATGATGTGATAGTCTCCGTTTCATCTTTCTTTTTCTTTTTTTTTTCCCCAAGTGGATTTCGATTTTTGACCATCATTGGTGTGCTGTGTGCAGGTCCGTACTCCTTAGAGTAAAAACAATAATGAGTCATTTTTTTACTTACCAGTCAGATACTATCACTATCATATCAGTTCTCTTTTTAACTTTTTACCGCACAATTTTCACTATCTGTAATGATAGGCTCACGACTTTCCCTCACAAAATAAAATAATACCTATAAATCCTACATCTAACAATAAAATAATACCTATAAATACACTACATCACACACAACTTTATTTTTAAAATTAAAAATAAGAAAAACTAATAAAAAAAATTTAACAAAAACAAAAAAAATCTCACGAGTTACCTCGGCCTGCCGAGGTTCCGCCTGAGGCCCGAGGCATGAGGCTGACGTTGGAGTTGCTGTCTCGCCTCACATCCCTCTTTCTCCTCCTTTTGCTCCTCCCGCGCCTACCACTGTAATTGCTCTTAGGATGCAATGACTCTTTCTTTTGCTTGTTGCTTGCCCATGACATTTTGCAGAATTCGCCTCTTTGTTTTGTCTCACAATTATATGTAGTTTATAGCACTCAAAAAAATTTAAATCTGGATGAATTTAGCTTTGGAAAAATTAAATATTTTGAAAAAAAGATTGCATATGCGAACCTGCAAATTCGAACATTGTGAGCACGCTCAAACTCAAATTTGATGCCTGTATTTATTGTTTGAACTTTTAGGAATTATGATAAAAATTATATGAAGACTGGACTTGAATCCGAATTGTTGATGTCTGAACTCAATTGTCTAAATTTTATTTCTAAAATTCTCTGGATTTTGGGTCGAAGTTGCGACTAAACTGGATTGTCTAGTGCCCGAACCCGCTTATCTAACTGTTCGCATCTTGTGCAAACCAACTTTGTCATGAAACTTGGACAAACAAACCCCAAATGGCTAAATCCAAACTCGACCCATTTAAAGAGTTGGGCATGACGGATTGTTCAAACTTTAAATTCAAACCAAAGTTATGTAATGAGGCTTGACTTTTTTGAGTTGACAAATTTAAATAATTGGGTACAGTAGATTTTTACCCATATTGCTTGTAGTTCTACACTTCTTTTTTCCTTTTTTTTTCGTTATTAGGTAGACATTGAACTTGAATTTTGTATTATGAGATATAAACTTCAAAATTGAATTGCACATGCTTTCACTAATGTAAAAGCATAATTGTTCCAAAAAAATGAAAATAGCCTCATATAGTTTTTACATCATATTCATGATAATACTTATTTTTAATAGCCGCAACAATACATAG
The DNA here is from genome assembly GCA_017589665.1 of Selenicereus undatus. Classification (NCBI taxonomy): domain Eukaryota; kingdom Viridiplantae; phylum Streptophyta; class Magnoliopsida; order Caryophyllales; family Cactaceae; genus Selenicereus; species Selenicereus undatus. The sequence goes on along the minus strand of JACYFF010019584.1, from coordinate 108,005,284 downwards.
AAAAAAAAAACTCAAAGATGATTTATACATGATTCTTTTTTAATAAAAACACATGCGTCTCACATAGGGGTGCAGATGAGCCGAGTCACCTCGCGAGGTCACTCGCTTTTTGGTTTGTCAAGCTTGCCACTTGGCGAGCCCTCAAGTTTAGTTGAGGTTGCTTGACTATTAGAGTTGAGTGTGAGCCTTATGAATCTAGATTCATGAGCTCATTGAACCTAAGCAAATTGAACGTAAATGAATCGAGCCAATGAGTGAAGCTAATGAGACTAACGAGCTTCTACAAACCCTCTTAAGAAATAAATATTAATGTTTAAATAATAAAACTTTCTTATAAAAGTAATTACTTTGATTAAAAACTGCTATTCACAGTGACATTGTGACACAATATTGACATTATAATGTGTTTTTAACTTCCATATCTAACTTTGCTCTCCTTTCCCCCTCTCTCCACCTCTCTACAATTTGAACTTTTCAGAGCATCCGCATTGGTGATCCAAGAGTTTGGATCACAAGTGGAGATCCACACTCTCCACATCATCCCACAAGCCAATTTTTTCTTTCTTCTTTACATCCCATGGATCACCAACTTGGATCACCAAATAAAATAATGCTTTGTGGAATCTACTACTAATATATCATTGGTCAAACTTTTTCAAAAAAAAGTTTAAAGCTTACTTGGCAAAAAAATAAAAACAAAAAATGGTGGTGAGCGGATCATGGCCATGAGCTGGACCGTGGAGCGAGCTGAAAGGATCATCATTGTATGTCATTTTCTGGACCGCGGGCAGAAATTTTGGCTCACAATCCTAGCAATGCAGGTGCTCTCATTAGCTTGTTTGCTCACGTAAAGGCAAAGCTACAACCTTACACTGCTGACCTTGTTACCAATTGATTAGCGATGTCAGTAAACCCATCAACCATCAATGACGAGACAATTACGATTGTCCAATAACTACACATATTGTATCTTCGCCTTCTTAACTCCTCTTTGATTTTAACAATACAACACAATAGCCATACATTGGTAGCAGAGGTCATAAGATACATACTGTACAGGACATGTTATGTAAATATGTAATCTTAGGTATGATATGTGGCAGAAATTTAATTTGCACATTCGATCACCTTTGAATTGCTAAATAAGATTTTTTTAAGAAATATTATTCTTATACCACTCTTGAGATTTAGATAAATGTCCTTAAATTTTTTGAGAAGGTTTTTAAATTTACCCCTTTTAAATCATCAAGCATTAGTTACCTATTTATATTAAATTTTTCCCCGTTCAAGTTTTTATAAAATAACATTTCATCCAAATTTCAACAATGTCCTTCATCTATGATTTATTAGTTATAAATAATTTAGATATCAAATAAAAAAGCATCTTCTTAAAATCATAGCATTATAAGAAAAAAAATAAATACATAGGGAAAATAGCTTTGAAAATTTTTGCTAGGTCATGAAATGAAAATTATGAAATATACGTGTCAAATAAAGAATTTTAATATAATTTGAGGGAAATAGGAACATAAACAAAAAATTCAATTCCTATTAACTATTAAAAATAGGAAAAATAAAAATCATAAGTACAAAAGTAATTACATCAAAAATACCTTATTATATTTTTAGGTAATACATTTTTTTCTTGGGTTTCAAAATTTCGTCCATAATAAATTACAAAATTTTATTTCTGATTTATTTTCCTAGTTTTCTTTCTTTTTCTTAGTTTGTATTAATATTTATTATTTTATCCCTTAACTATTTATAATATCAAATTTTCAATGGTGACGAGTATTTTTTGAATTTTGGAGTTTAAATTGTATTTTCTGAAAAGTTTAGGGGAAAAACTAAGGCAAATAGAGCAGGATTAAAAAAACAATGAATAAAAGTTCAAGGGGGTAAATGTAAAAACTCCTTGTTAAGTTATTATTTACTCCACTTTACCTCTGCATTAAATTAGATATTTTAAATCCCAAATTTTATTTAAAATATCCTTCGCATAATAAATCTGAGGGAGATTTTAGCAAATTGGGGGTTAAGATATATTTTATGTAGGTAGTATTTGGTTTGAAGGAAAATAGTTTTCCCGAAAAATCATTTTTCGTAGAAAATATTTTTCCAAGGAAAATTGATTTTTATGTAACATTTTTCATTATTTGGTACAAGATAAATCATTTTTCATGAAAAAGAGAGAAACATCAACTGATTTATTTAAATGGCAAAAAATATTGACTAAATAGTTATAGTTGAGATAAATGTTGACCAAATGAAGGAATTATGAGCTTAAAATCCATATTTGAGTTTTTTTCAATAGTTACTCTCGAATAATCAAGTTTCGATTTAAACCGTTAAAATTATTTTAGTGACAAAAAACATCAAATGAATTGTTTAAGTGGGCGAAAAATGTTGATTGAGTTGTCTTGGCGGAGAAAAATATAGGCCAAACGAAGGAATGTCATGCTTAAAATCTGGATTTGAGCCTGTTTTAATTTTTCCTATGCGATGACAAAGCTTCGATCCAAATTATTAAAATTATTCCAGTTGTAAAAAATATTGACTACACTATTTAAGGGGCGAAAAATATCAATTGCATTGTCATTGTGGAAAAAAAATGTTAACCAAATGAAAGAATATCAAGCTCAAATTTTGAATTTGAGCTTAGTTTAACATTTTCTATCTGATGATCAAGTTTCAATCTAAACCGTTGAAATTGTCTTAGTGGTCAGTCGACTAATTAAATTATTTTAGTGACAAAAAATATCGAGTAAATTGTCGTTGTTGAGATAAATGTCGATCAAATGAAAGAATTTCGAATTAAAAATTTAAAATTGAATTTATTTTAATCTTTCACATCGAACAGTGAAGTTTCGATCCAAACTATTAAAATCAAATTTTGCGCATAAATTCCAGTTGACCATATCATCAAATAGTTGATGGAAGAAAATTAACTTCCTATCTTCTCAAAAAAGGAATCATTTTCCTCCATTGGGAGGAAAATCTTTTTCCTTGGAAAACAGGTTTCCATTCTTTATTGTCTCAAGCAACGGAAAATTGGAAAATCATTTTTCAAGAAAACCATTTTTCGGGAAAATCATTTTCTCCCAACCAAACACTACCGCAATGGTAAAAGAAGGTAGAAAATAATCCAAAAATTTCAAAAGTGTACAAATAATTTACCGAAACTTCAAGGGGATAAATGATAATACTTTGAATTTTAAACACTGAAATTGCATTAATTTTCAAAGGTGCATTTGAATTACTTGGCATTTAATTTTGAATTACTTGGCATTTAGTCAAAGTGGCATCCATCGAAGACAAGATGAGGGAATCAAGACTAAGATGGTTTGACCATGTGAAAAGAAGGAGTGTGGGCGCACCCGTAAGGAGATGTGAGACTATTACCATCCCCGGCGGAATCAGAGGTAGAGGTCGACCAAAGAAGAGTTTGGATGAGGTGATTAGAGGGGACCTGAAAGTTGTAGGACTAACGGAGGACATGGATGTAGATAGAAGGCTCTGGCGGGATAGGATTAAGGTCGTTGATCGAGGAGTTTTGTCGGCATAGTGTCTTTTAGTTGTAGTAGGTAGTACTTGCTTTTGTTGTAGTATGGCGGCATAGTACTTGCTTTTTTTTCTTCTTCTTTTTTGTGCGGGTTCGCCTTTGTTGTCTTGTTTGCAGGTAATACTTGCTTTTGGAGATGTCACTTTTTGTTGTCTATCGCCGATAAGATATGGTATCCACCCTCAGCTGTCTTACGATACACGTGGTTCTCTCTCTCTAACTCGTCTTTTTCAAATGTTTTCACAAAATTCTTTTTTGCGGATCGCTTGGAATCAACCTCTCTATGGGCAGAGATGTCGGTTGAGGTAAGACTGTCTACATCTGGATCTCTCCAGACCATGCGAAAGCAGGACCCACACTGGCAGTTGTTGTTGTTGTTAATTTTGAGAAAACATATCGTATTTTACATCAAAATATAGATCTTTGAAAAATTCAAAATACTCGTAAGTAACCGCCAATAAAAGCAACAAGTTTAATGTGAGCTTGATTGTATACATAGCCTTAAGATTATACGAACATACATACATTTATTTTCAAGTAATACAATATTTTCATTTTTGAGAATTAATCACGCTAATCATCTTTTAATTTTTGGGCCTATTTTCTCTCTTAATTAACTTCAATTTAATTAATTTGGAGTTTTTCAAGGTAATGGGGTGGAAAGTTGTTAATCTAGAAGAGCCAAAATGAGGCACGCGGTGGACATGCAGTCCTAGTTGATTTTCAACTTATTTGACAAATGCCAACCCCATATATATAAAACGCTTTTATTTTACTAACTCCACAACATGCTGGGCACAAATATGAATTAGCTAGATTATCCTAAAAATAAGACCATGCGAGGAAAATAGCTGCTTCAACTCTACAACTAATAGGGGGTAATTATTTCATTATCAATGGTAAATTTTTTATACAATTTTCACTGTTTGATGTGTGAATTATATTGTAAAAATACAATCCTCCCCCCCCCCCCTACTGATAATCCCATTCAATTCCATGATATCGCCTTTGTTTATGATAAGAACTTCTTGTGTTTTGTTTTCATTCAATGCAAAAATGAGGTGTTGGATGACTTAAATTTACCAAACTATTGATAGACAATAGTACTTACAATCTATTATAAATCGTTTAATTGAGGAATCTGGTGACTATATTAATCAACACAAAAGACACAATCCTATGGTTTGTTCTTTTAACTTATTTGAATCTCACCCAAAAAAAAAAAAAAAACCTTGTCTTGAATACTTATAAGCAACAAATATTTGACATTGATTAACATTAATTAAAACCATCAACACTGGTAGACATTTACTTAGTCATGTTTCCGAGTTATGGTCTTCCAACAGTTAATACTCATCATCACCCATTGATCAGCATAAATATTAATCATTAGTACACATAAATGGTCATCAAGATTGATAAGTGTTAGGGCATCCCTAGCCTAAGTTCTAAAAATTGGAATTCAAGTATGTCACATTAACAAAAATTTTATTTTTTTTAGGCTTGTATTCCGTCATTTCTCCAACCCATGGAACTCCAATTTTAATTACCCAATAAAAATATTTATTGTAAATCCACATTAACATACAAATTTTTTTTAATCACTTAAAAATTATATATTATACACAAAAAAAGAAAAAAAAACAAAAACGTTTTTATTTGTGGAAAACTGTACGCGGTCTCCCACACGAGACAAGGTGCACCATTTCTTGGATGGGAGGCAGAAGGCTGACATGCAGGGCCCATCCCAATAGAGCTGTAATAAATTTCAGAAATCATTGTAATAAGAGGAAATCTTTTTAAAACACATTTGGATAATAAAATCATTAGAAATGGAATATCGAGCACATTTGATATATATAAAAAAAAATAAACATTAGGGAAAACTAGCTGCGGCACACAAGAACTCCTAATAATAAGAAGCATTGATAAGCACTAATTAGCAATAAGTTATTTATGATAACCTAGAAAAAACTTCTTAATTGGTAACTTATTATTGATCCACGCTAATGAGTACTAATCGATGCTAATCAATGATAGGAAGTGATAAGTGATTTATCAATGTTGATAGTACTGATGTGTGTTGATTTATGTCGAATACTAATAATAAACACTACGTATGATGAATTAAAAAGAAGATTCTTAAAATTGATCGTATTAGCTTTGAAAAGCTAGGATTTACATTGATCAGTGCTTAATTGTTTATTAGTATTAAATACTTATAATAATCTAAACAAGAACAGGTTTAAATTTGCATAATTTGCAAGTATTTTTCTCCAGTTAATAACTACATGCTACAATAGTTTTCATTTGACCGAATAAAGAGACTATTTTTATGTGAACAAGTGCATACTATTTATGTTTTTTTTGGGGGGGGGGGGGGGGGTTGTATATTTTCATGTGGTGGATCAATATAGGATGTTTTCCCTCTTCCTAAGAATTGGGTATTTGCATATTATTTGCAAGTTCTTATGTACAATTATCAACAATCGCAACATGATGTAACATATAACAAGTAAAACACAAGACAATAACCTAACATCTCATAATAAATTTCTGCGAAATTTGCTATCAACGACCAACTTTCCACTGAAATTGCTCCAACTTCTAGATAAGTAGTCCCATGGCCTTCTAGCTAGTTTACAGACCTACATATTAGAGAAACCCGTGACATTCAAATGACAAAGCTATTACCAGTCCCTCACCATCCCATAGTTTTCTACATTCTAGAAACTAGAAAAACAAAACTCAACTGATGGGTGCATTTGATGTATATATATACTTACACAAATTTTTGAGTGAGACAGTCTCAAGTAAGATTTATGTAAGACGGATTTTTTTTTT
>JACYFF010019584.1:107987353-107998478 GCA_017589665.1 Selenicereus undatus | reverse complement strand
ACTATCAATGAATCAATGAAAATAGAAAATAGTAATACATATGCAGTTGAAATTTAGTAGCAAATCTGCAACTTTATTTCCTTGACTATCTACAGATACACTGGATAAAGATGGCCTGAAAGTAGATATTTTTGGATAACAAAAAAGTATGCCCAAAAAGCAAAATACGTGCTGGCACTTGCGTGGTACCGTGCATTGATTTTATCTTTGGAATCAATTTGGGTAATGAATGTGTTATCTTCTGAATTAATTCGAGCATGGATCATGTATTTGCTTGAAGGGAAGGCATTAAAAACTCTTACATGATGTTTGGTTAGATATAATGTAATGCAATTAACTTTTCAATGTAATTATAAATACGTAGTTTGTGGTAATCACAATTACAAGATAGTTTTTATATTGCAATACTCTCATACAACCAAACAAGGTAATAAAAACATAATTGCAAACTCGATTAAATTACAAAGTTGATTACATCTAACCAAACATTACATTAGTGTATAGGAAGCATGTTAGGGCATGTTCGGCAATAACGTTTTGAATAGCGTTTAGCGTTCTGACTAAGTCAATAGACTCATCAAGTAATTTTTAGTATTCAGTAATATAGTGTTTTGACTAGCATTTCAAGTAATATTTATCGTTTTAAGCAGGGTTTCTGAAAAACTAATCATAGTAACGTTTGGCATTCAAAAGTAGCGTTTCATATTTTTTTGTCAAAAAATATCCTTATGAAATTTTATATTTGGAAATTATCTATATTCTTTTTTGTCAATTTACATTAATTAGCTAACACAACAGCTAAATTTATCGAACACATTTATTTCAAATGCTCATCTAAGCAGCTGTCCGCTAACAGCTAAATTAGAAACGCTATCTGCTGTCTAAACAGCTATCCGCTACTTGAACCGATATCTGCTACTTAAACCGTTAATTTGTAATTGCTTTTAACCCACCAACACTTTCCAAATTTTGAGCGTTTTATATTGTGTAGCATATGGAATATATACCCCTTAGAGCACTTGTAATCGTGATTCATATTTTTTGATCACAAGTAGGGCATACACATTCCACATCGTCTTACAATCTAACTTTTTCTCCCTCTCATCCATCAGATGGATCACCAACTTGAATCACCAAATAAAATATTGCTTATGGACCCATATTAAATATATTTAATTAATTTTAAACTTTTAGTTTGTACTATTCATTAATGTGTTTGCCCAAAGGAAAAATAGAAAAAAAGTTGTGAGCAGATCAACACAGAAGATTAGATCATGGGATGAGCCATGTATATCACTAATGCAGATGATATTTTGAATCATAAGTCTTCCTTTTAAACCATCATCCAAAAAATACAGATGCTCTTATTTTGTGAATCTACTATTGCTTACAATAGTTACTTAGAAGTTAATATGTGAAAGTGGAGTAGTAGCAACTAACAAGGCAATGGGATGAAGAAATTAACAAGATATACATGATTATCATGATTTATTTGAGATGTGATGGATATCGTCATGAACTGATAATGTGAACACATATAAAATAAATTTAAAAATTCAACGCAAAGACTACACGCCGCACCGCGTAGATTCACTGCTAAGATTCTACTCCTTTTTTCCTTCTTTTTTTTGGGGGCCCTTCTCGCTGAGACGTGTTAGCCACGAAATCTTAACCTAAATGAAAGCGGGAACGCGACGTCGTTGCCGACTGATCGTATCAGGTCCCTTCCGTTGCTCCAGAACTAGCGCGTGTACTCTCAGGGGCATTTTGGGAAATTAGCAACTTCCATATTTGTAGTACGTAACGTGGGTAGCAAGAGTGAGAATGAAGCTTCCCTCTTTCTCATAGAAGCAGAGCCCAACGCATAAACATTTTTCACCAAACCCTGCACACACGGTTTTGTTTGGGGGTGGGGGAATTAGGAACGAAATTTCTTTCAAGCTTCCAATTTATGGCTTTTTTTGGGCAAGTCATCAGTGTTGAAGGGAAAAGAATCAAAGACAAAATTCAGAGCCATCATACTCATATGCAATATGTGAATCCTATAATGGCTGGTTTTATGAAACTTTTTGAGAAGCTTCCTCAGCATGACCTGCAAATTTCCCGCTTGGGATCACTCAATATGTTTGGTCTCATCGAATCAAAATTTTTACTTACATGAGTGCTTGTAATGCTAAGACAATTCATACATCAATCTCTCTAAACTTCGCGAAAAGACGAAACACACACTGAGAGTGTTTGTTGTTGTTGTTGCAATTGTCATTAGATATGCTTATAGACCTACTTTTGATTTTAACCTTCACATTTATTTGTGCAATCGAATTATAAGATAAAAATAAATACAAGTAATTATACACAAGAAAAAATAGGCAAAAAATAAAACTTGAGAGCATACATTCAAAACCTAAGCATTACCCATTAACCTAGTTGTGTTTTGACACTTTAGTCCCTGAATCTAACTAGTTTGGGCAAAAAATATGTTCAACCAATTATCAAAAATTATTCAATCATGAATTAAACCGTGTGCAATTACAAAATTTTCAACTAGAATTTGAAATTTGGACAATCAAACATGTGCAAATTGCAAAACGAATCGGAGATCGAGTTCATGAAATTGGACTTGATTGTTTTAAATTTAAATTCGATCATATGGTTGAACCCTAGTACCACTATTAATACAATTCTGTATTTATCTTTCATGGGCCAATCTCTCTCTTTATGATGGGGAGAGAGTGTTGCATCTAACATCTGTCTCTCCTTAAGCACAATGCTTTATGTTTGTGTGGCTGTGCCCATGAACACTCGCGTGTACATAAATGCACATTTCTATTCTAGGAAGGCAGAAGCCATTGTTGTCTTCTACAACGACAAATACATGCTTCAATATTCAAATCACAAATCCAAATAGATGCATGCATCAATCCGACTCCTATCAGATTATTCGACTTTGTGATTTATACGGACTCAAGGCTACCCATGGTCGTAACTTTTTATTGTAATGAATTAAATCTTATCATATGGCATTATGAACATGAATATATTATTCTAGTATAAGGTCATCTAGTCTAGCTTAAAAAGAAAAAAGACATTTGGCCATCATGGCAATTAAAAACATTTGATTCACAAGACATTACTTAAGTATTTGGTGGTTATGAATGTCGAAGGAAGCCACATCCACACAGAACAAAACAGTTGACTTCTGCGCTTGGACTGCACGCAACTACCGTGAGAGAGCATGAATGGTACAGCATTTGGTAGCAAAGAATAGTACTACGAGTCTAGAACCGTACATTATTACATTTGAATATAATTTAATTTGAGTCACGCGACATAAAACAAACCCAAAACTAAGACTGTTTCCTCGTTGTGATTGGCCTGCCTCAAATGAGACGACTTCCCCCCCTTTGATTCGTCACCTCATGCTACATCCTACCCAAGCCATTATGTCATCGCCCAACCTCTTTCCCTAGTTACTGTATACTACGATTTTGTGATTGATTCATGTAAGGCAAACTAATTAGGGTATATAAGTTTACTATATTCAAAAAGAATGTTATGAATTGGTCATTTTAGTCTAGCCAATGGAAAGAATCAACAAAGGCGAAAGCAAAATTAAATGATATTACTGAATCTCAAATTGAAGCGATCTATATGAAAAAATTTCAATTAGAAGCATGTACATGAGGCCAATTCATTTGTTATGCTTCTGAAAGTACACAATAATGTAATCTACTATACATATACTCAATTTTATTTAAACAAGTTAATTAAACGTATGGCTTGACAATGCATGAGATACAATGCCATACATTGTAGGGAGTATGACCCAAAAACTAGAAGAACCAGTATCTGAATGCATTAATTCACTTTAATTAGTATCAATTAGGGATGGTAAAAATCTGTCCGACTCGATTACTCAAATTTGTCCGACCCGAAAAAAATCGGGTACAGTTACAAAATTTATGTTCGAGTTTAAAATTCGGACAACCGGTCATGTCCGAATTTAAATCCGGATCGGGGTCGGGTTTGGACATTCGGGTTCGGGTTGTCCGGATTTTTGAACCATTTCGGGTTCAAACAAATTCGAATAATCGGACAACCGGGTTCGGACATCGGACAACTATGTTTTTATATAATTTTAGTCCAAATTCTTTAGAAAATTTAATAAAAACAAATTCGGACAACCGGGTTTGGACATTAAAAATTGGTTTCGGGTTCGATCACACAAAATTTCGGTCAAAATGTCCTAAAATTATATCACAAATTTGGATATTCGGACAACCGGGTTCGGATATCGGACATTCGGGTCCGGGTCTGGTCAAAGTGTCCGATTTATAATCCGAACAGGGTCCGGGTATGAAATTTTTGTCCAAATGTCCGATTTGTCCGGACCCGAATTGACCTGGACCCGAATTTTTGCCAACCCTAGTATCAATGTACAAATGAAGTTGGTGCTTTTATGTTGTTTATGGCGCACACACAACTAGCAATGCTATGATAGTACGAGTATAAGCGCTACTAGCTACTAAGGAGATAATAGTCGATCAAAGGAGGAAAAACATACAAGAAGAGGCTGCGAGAGTTAGAGTGCACGTACGTCTAATGTGGGCTGAAATTAATCCTCTGATCAATATAAATTTGAATTTCTAATTTTATTCTTTTAATTTTGACAATAGGAAGTCAATTGAAATTACAAATTAAGAATGCCATAATAAATTACCTAACTAATTAAAGTTTCCCTTGTGGATATTTTTTTTTGAAATTTATCCAACCCTTATGGAGATAGTTAAAAGTATGAACAAAATAACAATTAAAAAGAAATCTGTCTTGAGGAGATACTTAAAATTTAAGAAGTATGAACAAAATAATAACAAAAAGAAAAGGGAAAAATAGTGCTAGTAATAATATAACAAAAAGAAAAGGAAAAAAATCCCACAGTGCTTACTAGGAAATTAACATCCAGATACGAAGCAGAAAAGAAGTATCCGTGTCCGCACCCTACTAGCTACTTCGCCCCCAAGTCAAAAAGGACAATCTGGTAATTCACTCACGCTGCTTCCTTTCCCTTGTCGCAGTATAAATAGTTAGCGCCATCACCACCACAAGCAGCAGCAGCAGCAAGCCAGCAAGTGTTCTCTCTCATCACCTCTTCATTCCTCCTGCTTATCCAAAAACAAGCTCCTACTCTCTCTCGCTCTAAAAATCTCTCTTTCTCTCTCTAAAATTCTTCATGTCGTCGCCGATGCACAAAACCAACAACAAAGGCGGAGCCAGCGAAATCGAGACCTTCGCCATGGCAAATTGCCTGATGATCCTCTCTTCCCAGGCGGCGGCCGCTGCTTCCGCCAGAGCCACCACCGGAGGATCAAAGCCACTGGCGGCGGATGAGACGGGCATGTTCACATGCAAAACCTGCGACCGGAAGTTCCCGTCGTTCCAGGCTCTCGGCGGCCACCGCGCCAGCCACAAGAAAGTGAGGCCGCTGCCGTCAATCTCCAACACTCCGGCGCCGGAGAAGACTCCGAAGGCTCACGCCTGTTCGATCTGCGGCCAGGAATTCCTCATCGGACAGGCGCTCGGCGGCCACATGCGCCGTCACCGGCAGGTTCCTCTCGCCGCCGGCGCCGGCGGAGGTAGCACCGTCACGACGGAAGTTAGCACTGAGAATAGCGACGGCGGTAGTGATTGCGATAAGAAGAAGAGAAAGAATGACGACGACGTTTTGACGCTGATGCCGGAGAAATCGAGTGTCGTCGTCCGTCAGGGTAAGCGTGTTTGCCTGGATTTTGATTTGAATTTTATTCCGGCTGGGAAATTCGAGAAGGAAGATGAAGGTGAAATCGAACAAGGAGAAATTGTGGAAGAGAGGGATTTCTTGAATTTGAAGTTGGAATTGCGACAGCCAATCAACTGCTAGTCTGTTCGAATATATTTTTCTGGTATATTATGCTGTACAGATTAGAGGCTAATTGCTAGAATTTAGCTATCGATTTGCAAGGGAGGGAGGGAGGGAAAAAAGAAAAGAAAAGAAAAGAAAAAATCGCGATATAGCAGATAGGATTTTTCCTGTATTTCTTGATTGATTTCTTTCTATGATACACATACTTTGGTTCCTCATTCTAGGAGGACATCATATGTTGATCTGGGTTGGATACATGAAAAATATACAATTTTTTAGCTATCGATCATTATTGACATTATCTTTTTTTTTCCCCAATCATGTCATAATTTCTCACTTGTATGTATAATAATTAACCTTATATCATAATTATATAGAGTAACTATTGACGCGTAGAATTTTTGGCTTTTATATTAACAAACTCAGAAAGATCATATATATTATTAGATTATTTATACAAATAAGTATAGTGAGCATTATGTTTTTCAGATCATTACATGCATGTTTTGAAACATTAATAGTTAAAATCTACCTGTTCATGCACTGTTAATATATTAGCATTAGCAATTGAGGATTTGGTACTTTATTATTTGATATATTCAGAAAGTGCATTCAATTTTGAGTACAGGGAAGATTCGGGATCTTCTGGGATTACACTTTAAAATAATTTCAAGCTGTCAAATGTAACGAATCCGATGATGATAACAATCATTAGGTTAAGTGAATGCTGAATTCTTTTTGTTGTGAATGAAATATATATTGATATCTACATCAAAATCTTTGATCCAAATTGGCTACTTACTATCCACAACAGTCTTGTTATACACGGTATGTATATATCACACTGATACTTTTCTAACTGACGTCACTGATGAGTTTATTGTTGGGGGTGCCGTCTTGTTTGAGGGATATACATAGCATTCATAGGCTTCTTAGGGTTTGAAAAAGCCTTCTCGAAGGCGTCTTTCTCAAGTACCTATTCAATAAAATCAAGATCCCCCCCCCCCCCAAAAAAAAGGAAGTATCAAAGTCATGATAACTAACCACCATATAACAAAACATACAAATCCACACAAAAGCACATAAACTATGCATATACAAAAGTGATCGGTTCTGTTTTTTTTTAAAATACACAATTGTTGTAAAAATGACATGAACAGTAATACTTAACATGAGTCCCTAACGGGACCTAGGGAGATTCAAGTGTGGACAATCTTATCGCTGTATGCATTCCTACTAAGTCATCATTTAAAGTGATGAGGGATGGGCTTGTGTAAATCAGATCAATGAAAATATCATGCTAATATAAACCATTAAGGATTGTAGAGTTTTTCTTTTTTAAAAAAAGGTGACACAAAATTCCATATGGGAATGATTGGCACTAGTGTATTCCCACACCAATTTTTTTTATTTAAAAAATGCAAATCTAGCTTACCCTTGATGCAAAAGCAATCATAAATTTTTCAAGTATGCATGGGAGGAAAGAAAAACGAAAAAAGAAAACGCATCTATTACTACAATAAAAGAAGAATCCCTTTTGACTCCTCTCCCCTTAAATTTAGCGGCTAAATTCATTTACTACCGTTGATCTAATCCCAAGCTCTATCTCATCCGTTAATTACTTTCTTTTGCAGCTACTGACCGTATGCATCTATAAATCTTAGCCATTAGTTAATAGAATTAATAAAGGAAAAAAAAATGTGAAATTAACTGTCTTTCTTATGTATGATAACTGTTCGCAATGTTGTCCCTTCTCTCTCAGTAATTTTATGATACATACCTATGTACCTAGCTATGTACACATTTATATAAGAGGGTATGTACCGTGTTTAAAAAATTCTTAGATACAAAAGCATGTATTCTAGCATGGTACACATCCTCTTATATAGGTGTGTACATAACTAGATACATAGGTATGTATCATAGAATTTTTGCTTATCTCTCTCTCTCTCCACTCCCAAAAAACACGCAAGATCAATCCTCTCAAGTCTCAACCAACCTTTCTTCCTTGACTATCCTCTTCACGATTAGTCTCCTCTCACAAATCATCTTCTTAACCTCTGCACCGAATCTACAAGATCAGTCTCTATCTAAGTTCATTGGCAGGGAAAGACTCAAGGTTGATGGAGGATGATTATTTTTCTTTTTTGCACACACCTTTCTCTGTCTTTACTCTGTTTGAAATTGAATCTGATGGGAGGATTTTCCCTAACCTAGATTAGTTGAAGAAGCTAAAAAGGAGGAGATGAGGAAGGGGAAAATGATGAAAATGGGGTTCATGGCTTTTGTAGTTCTCTCTCTATTTTACCAGTTATTTATATGAGCTTGGAAGCATGGGCTGTTATTAATTATCTGTAGGCCAAGCTGCTAGCTAAGCTTGGTTTCTTATAAGGTTAATGGGTCGTGATAGTACATCAACTGAATTGGGAATCAAGATGGGTTACTAGGAGACTAACAAGGTCGCACACTTTGGCTTAAATTTTTGCTTTCTAAGTTCATCACTGAGTGCACCTTAATTAAATTCTTTCTTGATGGGTTCATCTCATACCTATTCCTTGAGTAATTTACCATTTCTTTATTTTTTGATAGAAGATGGCTGACTCAAATAGGACACTTTTGAAATCAAAAGCTAACATTGGCAGCCAAGAACGATTTGCATTGATCGACATTATCAATGATTAATTCATTGTGGGCTTTATTGGTGATCCACCTTGGTGCATAACATGCTTAGGACCCACTTGTGGGATTTTTTGAATTTAAACGTACAATAGTATGCTTCTTAATTTGTTGCTATTACTTGACAATAGTTGAGCCAAATGGTGACTCTGACTATCAAAGCTCAAGTTCTTTTTTTTAAAAAATTTTGGTGGGTTGAATAGTGGTTTTGGTACTGTTATTTTAACAGCATATATCGTCAATATCCTGCTTTTACTTTCAATTGATTTAAGCCTCACAATTTAGAGCAAAACCCACGCCCCATTTTCCAATCTCTCTATGCTAGGGCTACCTAACTAATTAATGTGGGTTTGTATTTGTTGATTATTGGTCTTCTTGTCCCTTTCTTTAGTACAATGTTTTCTAAGTTGGTTGAAATGTGTAATGGTTATAGAGTAACTTTACGACTGCTTGATGTGTGAAAACCTCTAAAAGTGGCAACAATCCAATAAGTTCCAACACGTATAATAGACCGGTTGTCAAGGAATGAAATGTCTCTTTTGGGTGGAACGTACTGTGAGGATCTAGATGGATGGGTGGAAATGACCAAGATTGAGATCGTTCATTCTTTGGCTAAATACAATAATGTAGGATTAAAGGTTGTTGATAAAAATCTTACTATACCTTATGTCACATGGCCGTAATGCAAAGGAGGGTCAATTTCTTGAAGCTGAATGTTGTAATTACATGCACATATTCTGACTAATCAACTTTGTAATGCAAACAAATTTATAATTTTATTTTCATGACTTTGTTTAGTTGAATAAGCATATTGCAGTAAAAGAACTATCTTCTAATTATGATCGATTATTATAAATTAAGTAATCATGATTGCATTACAAATTTGATTGCATTACATTGTCATTACATTACATTCAATCAAACATCACATTAGTTCATGGGAAGCATGTAAGTATGAGCTTGTATTTCAACTCTAAATGCATGCACATATCCTGACTAATTGTAGCAATAGGATTTGGTTTCTACGCTATGTTGCTATGGATCAAGTATCCCAGCCTGCTTGCACACCAAGGTTCCTAGTTGCGCAAGCTAAGTTTAATTTGTGAACATATTTATCTATTAATTATTATCATATATCTCCTTCATATTTAGGTAAATCTTATCTGTAAGTCAATATTTTTGGAATTATTATTTCACTCCTAGGGAATTATTATTTATCTATTAAAGCATTATTTTCTATAAGAAAAATATCGTTGTTCAGCCCCATCGACCTGTGAATTTTTGATTAAAAATTAAGGTCCATGATAACAGTTTTGAAGGTGATAAGGAGTTAAATAATAATGCCAAAAAATAATGCATCATAAATGAGATTTATCTAAATATAGAGAGGTTATATGATAACAATTTATTTATCTGTAAAAAAATAATTATTTATTCATATTTGTAATTGCTTTTCACCCACCAAAACTTTCCAAATTTTGAGCGTTTTATATTGTGTAGCATCCGGAATATACACTGTTAGCTTTTGAATCCACTATTGCGTACAATAGTTCAGAAAAGTTAATATGTAGAGTTGAATAATTAGTCGATTTGTGTTGACACATTTAATAAATAGGTCAAGTTTATATCAATCTTACAAATAATTTAGATTTACTTAAAATAGAAAATAATATGTGCTCACATCAAATGATCAAATAGTATCGATTTCGGGTTGAAATCGATTCAATTTGTGTCAGGTTTAGATTTCTCTTCTTAATAACTTCAAGTCAAATTTGAATCGGATTATCACATCAAATCAGACTTTTTCACTTAAGCAAGGCAATGCGACGAAGAAAGCAATACGATGTACATGATTATGATTTGTTTGAGATGTGATGGATATGGTCATGAACTGATCATGTGAATAGATATAAAATAAATAAAAAAATTCAACGCAAAGACTGTACGCCGCCCCGCGTAGATTCACTACTAAGATTCTACTTCTTTTTTCCTTTTCTTTTTGGGGTAGGTCGCTGAAACGGCAGGGGCATTTTGGGAAATTAGTAACTTTCATATTTGTAGTACGCGGGTAGCAACAGTGAGAATGAAGCTTCCCACTTTTTCGTAGAAGTAGAGCCCAATGTCAAAGCCTTTATTAAGCGCTCGAGCATATATACTCCTATATGATATATAAACAGTTATATATTAAAATATAAAATATATGATAAATATATCTTAAAAAAAATATATAAAATAGATATAGAAATACGTGTTCTTATATGTATATAATAATTTGCCGCTCAATGTCAGTGGCGAAGTTAGAAATTTTGAATAGAGATATCAAAATTAATAGTACATAAGTAAAATTTAGCAACAATCATAAATTAAAATTAAATAACTGTTATATTATATCTAATTTAATTGTCCTCTATAAGACCTAATATTTTAAAAGCGATATAAGGTATCATCAATCGTTACGCATTCAAACCAATCATCCCCAAAGTAAGTAATAATAGTATCATTCGAAAACTCTCTCTCTCTCTCTCTCTCTCTCTCTTTCTCTTTATATAT
>JACYFF010019584.1:107957031-107970564 GCA_017589665.1 Selenicereus undatus | reverse complement strand
GTATACAGAGTAAATTCTCCCTTCTCTTCCAGCCCCCTTTCCGAGGGAAACATGTCACTATTTATAGCCTGTTTGTGAGAGGGGTAAAAGAGTGATCTTACTGTAGCTGATAGCCTGAGCCTCCGGTCCTGTAGCGAGTGGGCCTGGGGGAAGGCCCCAAAGGTTGTATTTCGGGCCTTTTGGGGGATGTGACCTCGTGAGTAAGCATATGCGAACATCTTCTGGGCCAGACCCAAAAGATGATAGGTATTTTTCCCAAATCACAACTGTTGGAGAAGTGATTGGAAATTGGCATTTTTCTATGACCAAATCATGTTTGTGAATGGAAATTTCCAATCATATTGAATTGAATAGGGGGAAATTGGCAATCAAAATTGGCAATCATATATGAACACACAGAGGAAGAAATTCCTAGAAAGGTCTGAAAGCTGGACTTTCTTGCAGATATATGATGTTATGCGGTACAGAATGCATCATATGAAGGAAAAAATCAAGGATGAATTGGACAGCAAGAATACTATCCAGCAATATATATGCAGCAGCTGTAGCAAAAGGTTTTGCTCACAGACTCATATAGTTTATGCATTTAATGCATCACAACCTTCACGAAAACTGGAGATTTCCTGATGTTGTATGTCCAGATACACAGATTTGGATGCAGCAAGGCTTGTCTCCATGGAGGATGAGGATTTTCACTGTGAAAGTTGCAATGGGGAACTTGTGGCCAAGAGCGACGAGTCAGCTGCTCAGGGATTAGAAGATGGTGATGAAAATGCGAGGCGTCACCGCCATGAAAAGTTAAAAGAGATGCTTCAGAAAATAGAGGTCTGTAAATTTCACATGAGCAAATTACCATTAGCTTGTAAGAGCATCTTTAACTGTTCTTTGCTGTGGCGTAAATGTGAATTGTTTTTTTCCCCCCTGTATATCTTTAGTTAAGTACTACTTGGTAATTAGATTGAAGAATTCAAAGAGCATTTTTGACGGTAGGTAAAATTAGTATCCCCTTCAAATTTCTTGTTTGTTTGTTGGAAGTTTGCCTATTTATTCAGGGATGAATCCATGGGTTTGATCTTTTTGATTCGGATTTCAGAAATACTTTTAGGCTTTCAGCTGGAAGAGAAAGTACTTCATGTGTGTGATGTTTGTCCTAACGGTCACATTTGCTATTGACATCTCAGATTTTGCTAGCACCTCTTTTCTTTTGTTTCTTCCATGTTTTTCCTTGCTTTCATGACACTGGTCTTATTTTATTTCTTGTAAATTTTCTTTCTGCATTGCTTTAGTTAGATAGTAACTGAGAACATCACAACTCTGTTGATTCAATTTCAGTCACGTTCCTGGAATGTCCCTGAATCTTGTTATGCTTACACTGAAATGTTGGGTGAAACTTGCGTCATTGCATGTATTTTTGATACATATGACTATATGATAGAGATCAAGTAGAGAAAAACAGAACAAGTGAGAAAATTAGAGAGAAAGAAGGACGAAAATGACTGATATCTCTGTCAGCAAATTAATATTCATTCAATAATCAATTTTCAATGATAAATAATAGACAATAATCACTTAAATCATCTATTGATAATAGTTATAGACTTAGAATTCTATTAGGAAACTACCTAAGTCAAACCTATATAGAATAAGAGACTCAATATTATTTAAATACACCTAAATATCTTTGTTTTGACTTATCTAAAATAACCTATAAATAAACCTACGAAAATTACATAAAATATCAAAATACTACAAGTTTTCAAATATTAAAATAAATTCTAGAGTCCTAATATCAACAGAAACCCTTTCTTCCTCATCCGCATCACTATGCATGGTTTCCCTATTATTCTCCCCCCGGGGTATATAAAAATATAATGTGTGCAGAAGCAGCTGAAGCCTTTAGCAGAACACCTCAATAGAATAAAAGATTTTCCTGCCCCTGAGTTTGGAACTCTGTGGGCTTGGGAAGTTCGTGCAGCTGCTCGTGGTCAAGGTGGAACACCGATGCCCTTCGTTGGTGATACAAAGGTGAGCTACTGATGTTTATGTCGGCAGATGTCTGGTCAATAATAGGTATGATAGTCATTAGTCAAGCACCTCTCAAGTCTCAACTTGTCATGTTTGGGTGCTGATATATGCAATATTATCTCCACAGTTACATGTGCGTACTTTTTTTTACTTAAAAGAAACACTCTATATTGCCAGGTTGAAGTTTTACTTTCTGGTATGCAAGCAAAAGCAGAGGATGCGAAATCGGAAGCCACAAAAGCACCTATGAAAGTCCTGCCTCCTTGGATAATTAAACAAGGTATGAACCAGATAACGATCCAAGGAGGTCACCGGGTTTAGGAGCTGGGACCTCGATAAACCATCACGAATTCTCAATGATGCTAATAGAGAGGAAAAGATGGAGAGAGAAAGAGGGAGAGAGAGTTGAGGATAATTTTCTTGTTATTTCTTCCACTGTCCAGATGCGTATGATATAGCTGGTGTTTGCCTCATCTCCACATTTTCCGCCCACTAACTAACTAACTTGCCAGCTCATAATATGCTGTATAAAAGGAAAACTGTAATGGAAAAGCCGTAATGCTAATTAGCCTATATCAATACTTCCCCCTTTTAAGAGCCTTGTCCTCAAGGCTGGAAGTGTGGATATTTGGCAGTAAAATTGTCAGCAAATTCTCAGGTAGCTTGGTCGACAGTAAAGCCTTGCCACTGAACTAAAAACTGCACAGCAGCTCGGTTCTGTCTCTTTACCATCCTCCTTGCCAATATCTCCTCAGGAATTTGAAGATGCTCAGTGCTACTCCCTTGAAGCCAACCTGGGATATAGGGGAGCTGTGGTAGAGTCCCCTTGAATGGTTTCAGTTGAGATACATGCACTGTGGAGTGTATTTGCGCTGAAGCAGGTAAGTTAAGTTTGTAAGCAACCATCCCAATTCTATCCATAATCTGAAAGGGGCCAAAGAATTTGGGACTCAATTTGGTATTGTTCCTATGTTGCACACTAGACTGTCTGTAGGCTTGCAATTTCAGCCAAACCCAGTCCCCAAGTTGGAACACTCTGTCAGTTCTCCCCTTGTCGGCGAACTGCTTCATCCTGTGCTGAGCTCGTTTCAAATTACGCTTGAGAGTAGTAATCATCATTTCTCGTTTTTGCATTGATCCGTCGACTGCAGGGTGAGGGGACTCCCCTGGTAAGTAAGGCAAGTGTATAGGAGGTGGTTGGTTATAAACAATTTCATAGGGGGTCATTTGGGATGCTGAATGGTAGGTAGTATTATACCACCATTCAGCGAGGGCAAGCCATTTAGCCCACTCCTTTGTGTTCTGGATATACATGCACCGTAAGTAGGTCTCAAGACACCTGTTTAAGACTTCAGTCTGGCCATCCGTTTGTGGATGATAAGCTGAAGATAGCAGTAAATCCACACCCAGCACAGAGAAAAGCGCTTGCCAAAAAGAACTAATAAAGATAGCATCACGATCACTTACAATGCTGTGAGGTAGCCCATGCAATTTGAAGATATTATCTAAGTATGCCTGGGCCACATCCTCAGCTGTGTATGGGTGAGAGAGTGCGATGAAGTGAGCATACTTGCTCAACCTATCTACCACAACCCAAATGACTTCCTTCCCTTGTGATTTAGGAAATCCTTCGCTGAAATCCATAGAGATGTCACCCCAAACTTCTCCTGGAATAGGCAAAGGTTGGAGTAAACCAGGCTGAGCTGTTGTGTCGTATTTGCAAGCCTGACAAGTAGTGCACTACCTAATAAACTGCTGAGTTTCTTTATTCATTCCTTTCCAATAAAATAGCTGTTTTAGCCACTTCAGTGTTGCATCTCTCCCTGAGTGTCCTCCAGTAGGGGAGTTATGCATCCAGTCCAGCAATTTGCTTCGTATATTGGGGTCATTTCCCACTACTAGTTTGCCATTCCTTCTCAACTGCCCATTATGGAACTGGTACTTTGCAAAAGCATTAGGATTGAGTTGTTTTTGCTGTATAATCAGCTGCAACGAGGGGTCAGATTGCCAAGTTTTTTCGATAAGAGAAAGTAGGTCAGATTGGATTATAGACAGAGCCATGAGCAATAAGTCAGCTCCTGAGACCCTGGACAAAGCATCAGCCACGAAATTATCTACCCCACTCCTGTAGTGAATTTCATAATCAAAGCCCATCAATTTGGAGAGCCACAACTGTTGAAATGGTGTGGATATCTTCTGGTCCAGCAGATGTTTGAGGCTCTTTTGATCTGTTTTGATAATAAAAGACCTTCCCATGAGGTATTGCTCCCATTTTTGAACTGCAAACACAATAGCTAGCAATTCTTTTTCATTTACTGATAATGTTGCCCATTTTGGACCTAGCTTCTTGCTAACGAAAGCTATTGGGTGTTTGTTTTGTTGCAGAACAACCCCAATGCCAGTGCTGGATGCATCAGTTTCGATTTCAAATGGGAGGTTAAAATCAGGGAGAGCCAGAACAGGGGTGGTGGTCATCGCAGTTTTGAGGGCATTGAAAGCTGCAGTGGCTTGTTCATGCCAACTAAACCCAGTTTTCTTCAATAAATCTGTTAGGGGTTTACAGATATGCGCATAGCCCTTTATGAACCTTCTGTAGTAGCCTGTGAGGCCGAGGAAACTTATGAGATCCTTCTGGTTCTTTGGCAATAACCACCGTAGGATTGTCTCAATCTTTTTGGGATCAGTTTCCACCCCTTTACCTGAGATGTAGTGTCCCAAATATTCTACCTTAGGGAGACCAAAGTGGCATTTGCTGATCTTGGCATAGAGGACATTGGCTCGCATGGTTTGTAATACCTTTTGCAAATGTATAATGTGAGACTCCAAGCAAGGGCTGTAAACCAAGATATCATCAAAGAATACGAGAACAAATTTTCTGAGGTATTCTTTGAACACAAAGTTCATGAGGCTCTGAAATGTAGCTGGGGCATTAGTTAAACCAAATGGCATAACTAAAAATTCGTAATGTCCGGAATGTGTCTTAAATGCAGTTTTATGCACATCAGCCTCGTGCATTCTGACTTGGTGATAGCCTGACCTCAAATCCAGCTTGGTATAAATTGCAGACCCAGCCAGTTCATCAATCAACTCTTCTATGATAGGAATAGGGAATTTATCTTTTATGGTGTGCTTGTTTAGTTCTCTATAGTCGACACAAAGTCGCCAAGATCCATCTTTCTTCCCAACAAGAACCACTGGAGATGCAAATGGGCTTGAACTTAGCTGAATCACACCCTTATCCATCATTTCTTGCACAATTTGCTCAATGATATCCTTGTGTTTCAAAGGATATCTATAGGGCCTTATATTGATTGGTGATGTACCGTCCTTTAGGGGTATCTTATGGTCAAAATACCCCCTGAATGGTGGTAAATCCTGGGGTTCCTGAAACACATCATGGTAGTGTTGCAGTATAGGCTGCAATTCTGCAGGTACTGGTGGAGCCGTCTCAGTTGCCATGGTAAGGAAACTTTTGGTTTCCACAGGAATTAATTGTATCATGCATAGATGAGCTGCATTTAGAAGAGCTTTGGGCAACTGTTCCTCTGTGATCACGTGTGGTTTTTCAGCTTTCAAGCCTCTCAGAACATAATGTTTACCATTGAGCTGAAATTCCATCTTCAAGTTTTTGAAGTTCCACTTAATAGTTCCCAAAGTAGCCAACCATTGGATACCAAGTGCTAAATCACACCCTCCCAAAGGAATAAGTAATATATCTGAGACAAATTCAGTGCCATGCATTTGCCAAGTAAAATTCCTACATATGTACTGACATTGGAGCTGGTTTCCATCAGCTATGGTAACAGCTTGCATAGCTATAGGTTCCATTCTACATCCCAGTTTCTTTGCTAGATTTACATCTAGAAAATTGTGAGTGCTTCCTGAGTCTAAGAGAATATGTAGGGTCTTCTTGCCCAAATGTCCATTAATCCTCATGGTATGAAAACCGGAAGCCCCATTCATGGCATTCATAGACACTTGAGGTTCTATTTCCCCATAAGCAAAATCAAGCTCCCCTGAAAACTCAGTTGTATCCTCATTTTCTAGGGTGTCTTCACTAGGTACCTCCACAAGGAAGAGTTGTGTGGTCTTACTCCCACATTTATGCCCTCTATCAAAGGGTTGATCACAATAATAGCACAAGCCTTTGGCCATTTTTTCAGCCCGCACAGCAGCAGGAATAAATTTAGTGGGTTTCTGCCAATTATAGCTACTGCTGTCTTTCTTAAGGTTGGATTCAATGGAACCATTGGGTTTACTGACTGAAGTTGGAGTAGGCAGCAAGGGTCTGGCATTGTTCACATTGCCAAGCTTGAATCCCCTATCTGGGGGTGTCTTTAAAGCATGTATAGTTTTTTCTTGTAACCTTGCAGTTTCCATAGCAGCATACAAGTTTTGGGGGTGAAATGCTCGTACAAACGATTTGATGGCAGGTTTCAAACCTCCTATAAAGCTTTCCAAAAAGTAGGATTCAGGCATGGTAGGATTCCTTACCAATAGCAGCGCCTTTAGCTCTTCAAATCGAGCCAAGTATTCCTCAAGAGTTCCAGTCTGTTGTAATCGGTTAAAATCCTCAACTACCTTGCTTCCCAAATCGTCCTTAAACCTGGAACACACATCCACAATAAACTCATCCCACACAACATTCCTTCGACCCAAAATATAGCTACCAAACCACACTTCAGCTGGGCCCTTAAGGTGTAAGGTAGCCAGATCAACTTTCTGGTCATCATTGATTCGACACAAAGAAAAGTATCTGACGCATTTTTTAATCCACCCTTTTGGATCAGTGCCATCAAAAATTGGAAATTCTATTTTGGGGTTAAAATGCAGATTGTTCCTGATTCCAACATCAATACCTGAGCCAGAGTTGTGGTGCTGGATATTCTCTTCTTGGATTCGAAGTTGGCTTAGCATCTATGTCATCAGCTGCTGTTGCTGAGCTTCAATCCTCTGATTCTGTTCTGCAATTTGTTGTTGAATCCACTTTCGCCGTTCTTCCATGAGGGTTTTCACTGCTTCTTCCATGGCTGCCATCTGTCTAGTCTGAGCTAGCTTGATAGAGTTCCATAAATCGCAATGGCTCTGATACCAATGATAATGATCCAAGGAGGTCACCGGGTTTAATTAGGAGCTGGGACCTCAATAAACCGTCACGAATTCTCAATGATGCTAATAGAGAGGAAGAGATGGAGAGAGAAAGAGGGAGAGAGAGTTGAGGATAATTTTCTTGTTATTTCTTCCACTGTCCAGATGCGTATGATATAGCTGGTGTTTGCCTCATCTCCACATTTTCCGCCCACTAACTGACTAACTTGCCAGCTCATAATATGCTGTATAAAAGGAAAACTGTAATGGAAAAGCCGTAATGCTAATTAGCCTATATCAGAACCTCACAAAAGAACAGCATGGTGTGGTTAAGGTATATGGCAGCACAATACCTTGTGGATCTGATGACAAGAAGTCAAACATTGAAAAGGATGCCCAATCCTTGCTGGTAAGGACCTTACGAAGATGAAGTTTAGACTGACTATCATGAAAGCTTATGGACAATACTTGATTATCTTCACTTGGACTTAATCCTTTTGTAGGATGATTATCTAAAAGCTTATGCTGCAGCCACTGAGCAGCAACAGCAAGAAGCTGCCAAAAAGCAGGAAGAGTTGTTTAATGGTCAAACTTCTGATCAAGGCCCACCTTCAGAACGTCAAGTTCGCATGGAATCAAAGCATGAGGATGAAGATGAAGATGATCTTGAATGGGAGGAAGCCCGTAGATGTTTGTTTAATGAAGTCCCCCTTTCATGTCATGCTCACGGCTGGGACTTGCTGAGACACGCATTTTCATGGATGTTTAGCTAGTCGTAGAGGAAAAACAACTGGAGTTCAGGTCTAATTTAAAACGGACAAGTTAGGCAATGCGAAAAATTAGGATGAAGTATTTTGTAATACGTGATTTATTTTGAGGAAAGCTACTATGAAACCTTTTTTTGTCAAAATATTTTACTTCTGACCCAAAAATGCAAGCATTTATGCAGCCTATGCATTGCCCTCAGGATTGTTGAATTCTTTCCTATTACCTTTCTGTTAGACAAAATCAATGCCTCAGATGACTTACTGGAGATGGTTTTCAGGATAATGCGTTCCATTAGCAACCGTGGCTGTATGGTTGAAAAGATGGGATGTATTTACCGTTGGGACTACGGGTGTACTCTAGCCGAGCCGAACTCAAACTTGCCAGCCTCAAAAGTCGGCTAGTGAGCTTGTGTTCAGGCTCAGGTTCAGCTTGTTAAAACCAAGCTCGAGCTTGTTTCATTTAAGGCTTGAGCTTAGGCTGGGCTTGTCCAAGGTTCGTTTGAGACGTAAGCTTAATTTTGGCTATTCCAATACTTTATTGCGAGGAGTCTAAGTTTGACTTATTTAAAGCTCAGATAAAAGTTTGATTTTTAGAATTTGGATATAGAGATTGCTTTTTAAAGTTTACACGTATAAAGAGACTTTTAAATAAATATCTAAGCATTGGTGAGCGTATCTAATCTATGTAGACACGTGACTGTTGTAATTAATTGTCTCATTACTAATAGTTGATCGGTTACTAGCGTCACTAGTCAATGAATAACAAGATTAACATTGTAAGCTTGCTTAAATTCTACAATTATTTTGATTCTTGCCTTCACATGAGCATATGAGCCAATGAAAAATCTAAATTGTAAAAATATGAGGGACAATGGATAGAAGAGTTGGATTAGAGTAAAAACACACTGCACTCTTGTGATAGTTTGCCTGTAAATGGTAGTTCTTAGTTAAGGTAATTACCTCTCCAAAGAAAGTTTAATTATTCATGCCCTAATATTTGCTTTTAATAAGGCTTGTGGAAGTTTGTTACGGTCTGCTTATTAACGAGCCTTGATTCTGAACGCCTAGGCTCAACTCGGATAACTAAACAAGCCGACTAGGGCTCGTCATGAGCTACGCTTGGCAAGCCAAAAAGCGAGCTGCCTAGCGAGTGGGCTTGACTCACCCACACCCGCTGGTGGACACATTGATTGCCTATTACACAATGAGAAAGAGTGCAAAAGACAGTTCATGGAGACATGTTGCTTTTGTGCTCTGTGATCCACAACCATGACTGCGTAGTTGAGCACAACTGTTTAAGTACTGATTCTGGAGTAGCATTGGCAAAAATTCATCTAGCCCGGTTTCCAATTTTGTCCGGCTTGGGAAAAAACGAATCCAATCACAAAAATGTCTGACCAAATTTGGAAATTCGTGCAATTGATCATGTCTAAATCGAAATTCCAGTCGGTTTAGGTCTAACCATTCGGGTCCAGGTTGTCCGAATTTTGTGGCCAATTTAGGTTTGTACAAATTCCTACGCTTAAAAAACTGAGCTCAGACGTCGGACAATCGACTTTAAATTCAGACAATGGATTCAAACATGCATTAGACATTCGGGTCTGAGTTCGGTCTCTACATTATCTCAGTCCAATTTCGAAAGTTAAATTACAAATTCGAAAATAGGGACCTTTGGGTTCGGAGATTGGATAGTTAGGTTTGGTCCGGGTCTGAATCTGAATATCTTGAGTAGGGTGTTTTTGTCCAAATTGTCACTTGAATTAACATGAACCTCGAGTCTTTACCCGTGCTATTTTGGACATTTAATGCGACTGCTGAGCAAGGGCGGATCCATGTACACTTTAGGGGTATCCATGGACACCCCTAACCCAAAAAAATTCTATTAAGCTGTATTGAAGGAGTTGAAAAATAGAGAGGTGGACACCCCTTGAAATGAGCCAAAAGAATTTAGACACCCTTGTAATTCACCCGGTCCAAGCTAACTCACAGTTTTAGTTTTTCTTTCTGATAAAAACTATACTGGTAAAGCTGGCAGGTCCAAGCTTTATTCGTTCAATGCTCTTGACTCTGTCAGTCTCTCTCCTCTGGTGAAAGGGTAGACCCAAGACGGCAACACACGCTAACACCCACACCGTCTCTCTCTTGGAAAGAGGTCCTTTTTATGTTGCTCTTTCATTTTGCTTCAGGGCTTCTGCCTTCTAATGCTGAATTTGGATGGCCTTATGGGCTTGTTCTATTTTGGGTTTAGATATAGCTATAAACTATAAAAAAATACAAGGAGTTGTGAGAAGCTGTAAGGAGTTGTAAGGAGTCGTAAGAAGATGTAATGAGCTGTAAGAAGATGTGAGGAGATGTAAGAAGATGTAGGGAGATGTAAGAAGATGTAAGGAACTGCAAGGAGCTGTAAAGATAGATGTAAGGAGTTGTTGAATTATAATTTGTAACAATTATGATATATTAGTCATATTTACGACTAAAATTTGATACCATCAGTAAACAAAATATTTCTTAATTTAATTGAAGCGAAATATGTTTGCTCTACAATGAACGTTTTGGATGAGAAATAATAATATTAAAATAATAAACTTATTGAAAATAAACCATTAACTAAGTTTACTATACAACAATAAAATATATTAAATCCCATCAATTTTTTCAAAAATTTTTTTTACACTTGAGGTGTTTTTTTTAATATTTACATTAGTTTGATCCAATAAGCAAAGTATAACAAAAAAATAATTTTTTTTTTGAGAAAACTGAATACAATTCTTAAAATAAAATCCTATTTTAAGTAAACAATTTTAAATGTAAATGTATGGCTTAGATAAGCATTTCTTGTCATACTCTGCACAATTTTATTATTCTTATAACAAGCGCATTGTTGCATATCAATCTCAACAAGGGAACTAAATTTGGAACGACCACCAAATGTTCAACTGTATAATGATAGCAACAAAATTGTCATGGATAAACTTAGGGATGAAATAGCTGTAATACTTTCGTCGCATACAGTTTGACAATTTTCACATATGCTTCAGACTTAAACATGAACAAAAATTTTGTATTATAATTTTAAAAGTATGGTCACATATTCCATCTATAATAACATATATTGTTCATGTAGAAACTCAAATATAATTTACGTTATTATATTATGCTTTTATGTAATTTATGTAAATGTTGTGTTCATAAGATATTTACAAATTTTGTATATTGATAACATAATTAAAAAAAATATACATATTTCTGTAATCAAAATAAATAAATGTTATATAAAATATATATGGGATGTAAGAAAATGTAAAGAGATGTAAGGAGACGTAAAAATATGTAAGGATTATATTAAGGATGTAAGGAGCTGTAAGCTCTTAGCTAAATCCTCAAAACGCGAAATAGAACAGGACCTATATTCAATGTCACTTTACAGCTATTGTTTTTTTAGCTTAGTTGCTTATAATTGTTTATAGGTAGTCGTTCAAATTTGCTTAATTGTTGATTTTTTACGGATAGGTAGTAGTTTAAATTCATTCTTGTAATTATCTTG
This sequence comes from Selenicereus undatus, assembly GCA_017589665.1. Classification (NCBI taxonomy): domain Eukaryota; kingdom Viridiplantae; phylum Streptophyta; class Magnoliopsida; order Caryophyllales; family Cactaceae; genus Selenicereus; species Selenicereus undatus. The sequence goes on along the minus strand of JACYFF010019584.1, from coordinate 107,959,140 downwards.
CTTTGCTTGGTTCTATCATGCTATGGAGATTGAATTTTCTTAGTTGCTTACTTAATTTAATGGTTAGGTGCTGTTTAATTTGCCTCATCGCTTAATCGCAACTGCGTAATTACTTGCTTAATGGTTCTATTCAATGCAATAACTTGTTATGAGCTTGGTTATGTGCTCCGTCTCTCTCTCTCTCTCTTTTTTTTTTAGTTTAATATAGATCGATCCAATTTCATTTTACAATTCTTAAAAATGAAACAACTTGAAAATGAAGAAGACTATTATAACATTTTGTGTATTGTTTAAAGTTTTTTTATAGTATAGACAGTGATGAACATTAATAGATGGACAACCCTAATTCAAATGTCTAGATCCACCTCTACTGCTGAGCAAGCTTTCTTTTGATATGTGGTAAAGTGCTTGTTGTGGTTACAAATATGATTCCAGTTTCGATTACAAGGTGAATGACTTGAATGTTCAAGCTGATAGTGCGGCAGAAGATGATATCAAGTGGGAAGAAGGCTCAATGGAACACCCTGAAAGAGATTCGGTATGGTGGCAGTCGCATAGTTTTGAATGTCCCTTTGCTGTTCTTTTTCTCTTTGGACTCCCCCTTCTCTTATACTTTTCAAGCTTGTTCTTTTTGTTGGTAAATAATGATTTACTAACTCTTTGATCTTTCTCATTCAATTCTACTCTAACAAGATCCTAATATTATCCATTTATTCCAAATCTGTTATGATCATTCCCAATCATTCACTTTCTTTTTCATTCATTTTCACTGTTTTTTTTTAATTTAAATTCCCACTCTTCCGAAGCCTTTCCGTTCTTTCCCAACCTTCCCCCCAAAAACCTTATTCCTTATTAATCGTCACTAACTCTTCCCAATCTTCCCCCTTTCCAACTCTTACATATCAACGCAAAGAACACGTCCAAACCTATGACAATTCTAGGTTAGAATAGTATGAACACTATTCTACAATGGTGCATCAGTGTACGTACTATGTAAATGACTAAAATCATATTGCAACCATGGACTCACAAGTCTCACACGATATTCAGCTAAAATATAGCGACGGGAACTAAAGTTTGTCACTCAATGGAAAATTAGTTTGTGAAAATCATGAACTGGTATGTGGGTTGACTCGCCCCATAACAATTAACAAGTCCATGCCAGCCAGCTCGCCAAAAGCCGGGCCAATCATTGGGCACTCCCGAGGGCCTTTTTTTTTTGGGTAGGGATGGAAATGGTATGTAATGGAAGTGAAAGAAAAGGATGTACAACAAATGGGAAAGGTGGGGAAGGAATGTCATAGGATGGGAACGAATGAGAAAGAATGAGAAACTACTTTTTAAAGAGAGTGAAAAAGATGGAAATTGTGAATAGAATAGAATGGAATATGAAAGAATGGTAAGAAACATGATTTTCCCTAGAGGAATGAGAAGTGACGATTAAGAATGAGGAGTGGTAGGGAATGTGAGGAGGGGATGAGAGCCCAAGATTTTTCCATGAAAGAACGACATAAATTGAGCCAAACTGACAAGATCACAACGTTGTTGTAATAACTCCTAATTTTTAATTTTAGTTTAACATTAATAATTATGTGTTCAGTATAATAATCTTACAATATTTAGTTAATTCAATATATATGTGTATGTATTTTTTTCTTAGTTGCTTTAATGAGTTGCAATTGATTATTTTCACGTACACCTCAATATTTCCCAACAAAAACCATGTTTGGCAAACTGTTTGTATTCACGGTTTATGTTAGCTATTTACATCAACTGGTTCTTTTAACTTTTCTCAAAAAAGTGTTTTGTGAAAATAGTTGTCTCGGATGTTTTTAACTCTATTTTATTATTTATTTGTCCATGACTTTTATTTATAGATTATTTAATTTCTTTTTAATTTGAACTAAATTTGTGCAATATGTAAAATCAACACTATTTACATAACCCAATTTTTCTTACACTTTTAATTTAAGCCTTATTTTTTGACTTATTTATAGTTATTTGTATTTGTTATATAGACTATTTTCTTTTCAATACGGATTGAGCTGATGCAACATCTAAGGTGTAGTTTATACTAGAGCTGGGAAAAGCTGACCCGACACGATTACC
>JACYFF010019584.1:107935660-107946649 GCA_017589665.1 Selenicereus undatus | reverse complement strand
ACACACACACACACACACACACACACACACACACACACACACACACATATATATATATATATATATATAGATAGATAGATACATACATACATACATAAACATACATATATATACATACATACGTGTGTGTGTGTGTGTATATAAGTGTGTTTGTGTGTGTGTGTATATATATGTGTGTTTGTATGTGTGTGTGTGCGTGTTGTCTATACAATGCATGGTCTCAAGCTTTAATATAATTAAGTGGTACGAATTGTAATAATACTTAATCTACAATATTTTTTTTGTTTGTTTGGGTGTGAATTCATACGCGTTGTTAATATTGTTGAGTTCTGATTGTTTATTTAGGTTGTGTCTATAATTCATGGAATTTTGCTAAGCATTGTCAAATGAAATTTTCATGGGTTATTCTTTTTGGGTATAAATGAAAGCATACAGATAGACTATCGATAATATTTAATGTATGCAAAAATTGAAAATATTGTTTATTTGGATTTTATGTATAATACAAATTCTTATTCTATAAATTTGTGTCTTTTATTAAAATATTTTTAGCAACATATTAATCAATTTATTAATAACAAAAAATAATAAGTTTAAAAATAAAAGCAGTACTCACTTTAAAAGTAAATGTACAAAACTTCTGTTATTTGATTTTACACTTGACTGACTGATGGTATAGATCCTAACATTTACCTTTCATAAATGAGCCCCAAATTTATGTTCGGATGGAGGGAAAAAATGATGAAGAATTTTATGAGAAGTGGATCTTAAGGAGTTAATGTGAGAGAGAGACAATCAAGAAAGTTACTAATGAATATTTTTTTTGGCCCATAGGAGCCACAAAGGGCAATACAATGGGGGAGGGGGGAATCGAACCTGGAATCTAATGTACCCAATACCTCAGTCAATACTTTTCATTTTTTTAAAAAAAAATTAAATTTTTTGATTAATGAATGAGATTTGCCAGAATATTTGATCAAGGGTTGTACATAAGTAAACCTCCTAAAATCACTCTCACGCAAGTCAACTCAATATTTCTCTTATATTATATAATAGATGTTGGTTTCAGCGTTTAGAAAAAGTTTGGCGGCTGATAATTGCTCCCAGACATTGCTAACCACTAATCCGAACAACTGGCGAACATCCGTCAACCGCTACGAACCATTTATTGCTAAATTTTAAATGCTGAAATGAACAGACGAAGGATAATTGTCTAGCACTCGATCATGGTATCAATTGATAACGATCAAAGTTGAATCATGAATGACAGTGCGAAGTGGTGTTTGGTTTGATTTACAAATATATTTTGCGGTAAATTTATAAGGAAATTTACCATTCAACAAAGCAACAATTACAAAACTAACTTTTTGTACATTCCCTGTAATCGAGTTGCAAAAAAAAATGTCCATGATGTTTATTTACATTTTCTCTATACACAAGGTGAGTTCTGAAAGCTACCCTAATCTCCAAACCTATGTCGTTTATAACATTCTACTTGCCCTAGAATACTAGCAAATTACCGAAGAGCTCGTGGCCTATGTGGTTAGGAGTGCCTTGGTCAACTTCCCCAATCAGGTTTGAATTTGTGCATTGTGCAATGATTTTGCAGGTGGGCTTTGGTTTCTGAACTTTGTGTTCATATTTTGACATCCCTTACTCCTTGATCTGTTGAAACTTGTTGGACATCCTTGAGATAAGAGTCCAATAGGTTAACCCACTAACCATTATTTAAAAAAAAAAAAAATAATAGCAAATTTCATTCTTTTCCAAAGATATTGTATTCCACAGCAGCAAGAATGCTGTGGATCATAATTTCTTTTGCTCTTAGAAAATCTTGAACATATTACTACTGTCAAATTGATCTCCAGTGACAGCAATGACAACTAGATGTAATTTCATCCAGCAGACCTAGAAATTATATACTTTTTCAAAAAAAAAAAAAACTGACTAGAATACGTGTTGGCAAATTCACATAGAACTTGGTTGTAGAATATTACAATTGACTTAATTTTTGTGGGTGGGAGAAACCAAAGATAACCCTTAACCTAATTTGGTTTATATGTGCGTAAGTTAATTAGTCAATTAGTAGAACAACTAAGAATCTGTTATTTTTTGGGGTAGTCATGAATATTCAACAAATTTTGAACTTTAAATATAGGGAGAAAAGCTTTTTTAGTTAGTTTCTATTTGTGATCAAGTATTATCCTTCAAATGAAACAGATTTTTCATGACAAACATAATCTATTGCATAAATTTCTGCTTATAATTCTTCACAACTAAGAGCAGCTTGCATTGAACATCTAACTTATTAAGCCATATGTGCGTAAAATGTAAATATAAAAGGACTAATGTCACCAACACATATAGGTTCAAGTGATTCGGCACTTGTTGCTCTTAAACAACATCTCTAGTTCGAATCTTGTAAATAAAAAAAGTATATGATGGGAGGTTTTATTATTTATTGGACCAACAGTAGTTCGACTCCAGTAAAATGTAGGATCTAAGACCCTCCCCAAAAAAAAAAAGAATTATGTCACAATAAGCCAATGTCAAATGCGAATATGCTTATAACTAAACTAATCAGATAGGATTGAAATGTACTAGATTGTGATGTAGCACTAAACTGACAGCCAGCCTAAGATTAAGCTTTTGAGATGGAGACAGATAAAGATGGAGTGGACAGTCATGGGCCGGTGGATTGAAGTCTTGTAGACCCCATACGTTGCGAACTGATGAACTTTGCAAGAAAGAATGGAAAAAAAAAAAATTTGCTTCGACTTTTAATGTGACAACATTATAGCAATATAAAAAAAAAATGACTCATGTACATATATAAAGTTCTATATGTCTTGACTTTGGAAAATTTTCAACATGTTGGTGAAGCATCCAAGAAGAAAAATAATGGGCTTTGGTCATGTCATTGTATGTGATATCGTGCTCGAAATGTCAACTCCGTACAAAACTTAGTAATATTAAATCAGTATTATCACTAAGTGTAATGCTTGCATTGTTCAATGTCCCCTATCCTCCGAAGTAATATGTATATCATATTTTTGAGAGTATATATCTTCAACAGTTATATTAGTAAATATATATTAAAAAATTGATATGTAATAATTATACAAAGTGTGGACGCATCGGTAAGGAGATGTGAGACTATTAATATCCCCGACGGTAATAGAGGGAGAGGTCAACCAAAGAAGAGTTTGGATGAGGTGATTAGAGGGGACCTGAAAGTTGTAGGATTGACAGAGGACATGACACAAGATAGAAGACTCTGGCGGGATAGAATTAAGGTCTTAGATCGAGGAACATTGTTAGCATAGAGTCTTTCGGTTGTAGCATGATAGGTTTTGTTAAGGGTTGCCGTTTGTGTGTTGTTTGTAGGTAGTGCTTGCCTTTGGAGATGTCATTATTTGTCTATCGCTACTAAGGTATGGTACCTCCTCCCTCTATTTCACTATACAAGTGGTTCTCTCTCTCTAACCCATCTTTTACAAATGTTTTCACAAAATTCTTATTTTGTGGGTCGCTTGGAATCAGTCTCTCTACGGGCACAGATGTCGGTGGAGGTAAGGTTGCCTACATTTGGATCTCCGCAGACCCTGTAAAAGCAGGACCCACACTGGGAGTAGTAGTTGTTGTTGTTGTAATAATTATACAAGTAAAAAATATATACACGTTGACAACAAAAATATGTACTCTTGAGAGCATATAAAAAATTACCGGAGAGGTGCGAAACTCTCTCTCTTTCTCTATGTTCTCTGTGGTCCATCGTTAGGAATTCTCAATGTAAGAGCATTCCTAGTGGGAGTTTCGAATTTTGGAACTCTGACCTATCACATCAGTAAAAGTTCTACAATTTTGGAACTTGCATTTCATCACTTCTTCAACCTATGGAACTCAATTTTAATCATCCAATAAAAATATTTGTCATGGACTCACCTTATAACACACAACTTATTTTTTAAATCATTTAAAAATTATATACTTACTTCAAAAAAAAAAGAAAAAACCAAAAAATAATTTTTAAAAGGTGAACAGTGACACGCGGGGAGACACGCACAGACGTACTCCCCTACGTGTCACACGCATTTCCATGTGGTTGGGGAGGCAAAATGTGACATGCCACAGACATGCGGGCCCTATACTTGCCCCGCATGCCTGTGGCTGCGAATGCTCTAATGTCAGTCATTTTGGAGAGAAAAATCACGGCACATGACAAGAAATATTACAAGTGGAGAGCCGTTTGATCTTTTGGATGGATAGAAGGAAATTACGTCACATCATGGATGTTTAACTCATTAATCATTCTGGCCCACTCTTTTATTGATTTATTATTTTACTTTTAAATTTTATTGATAAATTTATATTTATGTTGAATAAACATTCATAGAAATGTTTAGATTATAATAAATGATCTGATACTACTTTAGTAGGATTCTTTAGATACAAGGTCATAGAATTATGCACAACGTTCAACTTATATTGAACTTATTAGATGATAAAGTTACAATAGATGAGGTTTAAATATGTTGAAGACTTGAAGGGTACAGTATGTAGTACGAACTTGTGAGCGTAGATCCAGATTACTAATATACACTTTGGCAATCAAATTATATGCTATGTAGTTAATTGGCCAATGTACAATAGGAAGGACTTGCCCTAATCAAGTACTCCAGTACCACAATGAAAATCAAATTCTTCAATCTCTATGTCAGCTACAGCAAGTAGCCTAGCCAAAAATAAATAAATTATTTTCGCGACTTCTGTATTGCCCTGTTCCCCCCCCCCCCCCCCGCCCGGTGGTTAACTGCTTTTGGCAACATAAGGCAACGGTAAAAAAAATGCCACACGTTTTGTTATGAGATCGTTTTATATAAGGGTTATTGTGAGATAGATTCTTTTAGAAATGACTTTTCTGAGTTTTGTGATAACTAATAATATGTCATGAAATAGCTTTTAAATTTAGGAATAGCTGATAGTTCATTGAATGGTAACTGTTGATAAAAATCACTCCTAAATGAATTATTAATCACCCTAATTAAGTATTTATAGTCACAATAGAAACATCTTTTATTCATGACATGACTTAGACAGTGACTCTAAATAAATTATTAGTCACAACAATTAATTATTCACAATCAATGTTAAAACATATGTCTCATGATATAACTTACATGAAATGGTCTCATTCAATCTTTACTATGGGGTCATATACTCATATGATGATGATTCTTCCAAGTGATATACCAATAATTTTTTATCTTAACAATGACCACAAAAATTATGTTGAACATGTGGAGGCTATCAATCTGTTTTGAATGTTAAGTTGACATAAATTAGGTCGAATTCCAGGCGGAAAAACGTGGAAAAGATTATCCCCAAGCTAGACTAAAAAATTCCTGCACTAATAGCCCCACTAGTTCCATCTCGCTCAATCTATCTGTCTGTCCATCTATCTATCTATCAAAATAACATTAAAATTGCGTGACTTTTACCGGTTTTGATGTATACTTGACAATCGTTATTTAGATAACAATGCTTTCTTTTTTCTTTTATTTAATTGATATATATTAATTGAATCTAATTAATTACTATTCTATCACTGCATAAATTTCAGTAGCCTTGCAATTAAAACTAAAATTTATGAGACCATAATCTATATAATACATAAAAGCAAAGTTTTAATAACCGCCATTTCCTTAACTCTCATTCACTTGAGCTTTTTAACCGTTAGATTAAATGGTAGGTAAATTAGAGCCGTTCATTTATTTCAATCAATGTATCAACCAAGCAATCACTAAGGCCTCCATCTTCTCTCTCCCCCTTATCATTCTCTCCAGTCTCCATAGGTCTGAAATCCGAATGGCCTCAGAATATTCTAGACCCTCTCTCTGCCCGTCTGCCTCTACACGCCGCTCCTCTCTCTCTCTCTCTCTCTCTCTCTCTCTCTCCTCAAGTGTCTACCCTGTTCTTGCTTTCCCATGGCTTCCCCTGTCACTCTTCCGCTCTGCCTCTCTTCCCCTGTGTTTGTTTGGGTTTGTTTTCAAAAATTTATACACAAAAATGATGTCCATTGAAGAAGGACTGGGGGAGGTTGGCCATGGCCGAGGACACGACAAGGATGGGGCTGAGGCTGCGGCCGACGCATGGGGGACATTGGAGGAATGCTTGCTAGCCTGTGCGGTGAACCTCCATGGAACGAAAAGCTGGAACTCCATAGCCGAAACCTTCCTTCCCTCGAGAGGTACAGAGTCTTTTTGTGTGCAAGATCTAAGATGTCTTTTTGTGTTTTTGATTGAATGGAAGGTCGATTGGCATGTAAATTTACCTTTGATTTTTTTTTAAACAAAATCTTACTCAGTTTTGATTCCAATTGAAGGTGAAGAGATTGGAGGAGGAGAGAGAAAGGGGCTTGTCCAAGCCGGATGGCCCGTATGAAGCCTCAAGATCTGAGATGTCTTTTTTGTTTTTGATTGAATGGAGGGTTAATTTGGCATGTAAATTTACCTTTGAATTTTTTTTAACAAAATCTTACTCAGTTTTGATTCCAATTGAAGGTGAAGATATTGGAGGAGGAGAGAGAAAGGGGCTTGTCCAAGCCGGATGGCCATATGAAGCCTCAGATCTGAGCATTGAATCTAGATATGTTTGCACATTCTCTCTTTTATTTTGCCTTTTATTTTTTTAAATAAATTCTTACTCGGTTATGATATGTTTCCCACCTCCGTTAGACTCCTAAGCACTCGCAAACTTGCCCCCTACTCTCCAACGTAGTCACAACTTAGTAACCGCTCATTGCGCTCATGTTCTCCTAAAACGGATGTGTTGTTTTGGTTTTAATGGTCTACCAACTCCCCCCGTCTCACATATTATCTCACAACATCCTCTCGCATCTCATATACGGTTTTCAATTAATCAACTAAACTCTTCCAAACATATTTCCAAAGGATTCTAATCTTGCTAGGTATGCATAATCCTCACGTTCTCTTGATGTTGTTTGCTTCTGATGTTGAGTTTTTGTTTCACCTGATTCTGTGCATTCTTGGTTGTGGGGGTTGCTTCTATTTAATTCCCCCCCAGCATCACTTGACCACATGATTAATTATAATTAATCTTCAACATGGGTTTTATAAAATAGCTAAAAGCATATTCATCACCCCTTGCTCTAATAAATCATGTTCGAATACAATTATGGATTTTGAGAACCCATATTCATTCTTTGAAAGTATTACTCATACCTGAAATTTAAAAGATGCAAATTGCATTGAACTTCTTCGAGGTCAAATTATGTATTTCTTCCTAAATAAGAGCAAATGCCACCTTAGCTGCCTAGAATTAGGAAATTACTTTATTCATGGAAAAAGAAGGAACAGTGAAACAATGGCAATTTCAGAGCATGAACGTTGACCCATAAACGAAAGAATACAAACAGTTTAATGCAAGATATATCTTGCCCATAATCACACAAGTAATTTTGATTGATTATAATTAGTCATGATAGAAAGAAAGGCATTCATGACCTGATGTTTCTCGATGATAGTTATTTATAGATGTTTAAAAATTAGGTGTGTTGCTTGATTCCTGTGAAGGCAATACAAACAGTTTGATACAAAATATATCATGCCCATAAGGTGATAGGAATTTTGATTGGTTATAATATATCATGATATATGTTTAACTCCATTCTTTTGATGCAGGGAACTCCAATCCTATTTTTCCCTTCTACGACACCAAGTAATCTACCATCTTGATTCCACACGGTTCTACCTCAGAGGATTAACATTTGATTATTAGGTATAAAGTTACTCTTTTCTTTGAGTTGGGTGGATTGAAAATTGGTTTCATTACTAAATATAGAGACAGTTTAGTCATAGTTTTATCATTGGTTTCGATTTTTTATAGTGCCTTATGTGTTTTGCTTCTTTGCTCATTGCAGTTCTATGGTAGTTTTACAAGGCTTAGCAAGGTACTGTTATTCTTCCTAAGGTATGATTTCCGTGTTTTCTTTCTCATACTATGTTCTACGTTTATTGTTGCATATTATTTTTCTTTCATATATATATATATATATATATATATAGAGAGAGAGAGAGAGAGAGAGAGAGAGAGAGATAGAGAGAGAGAGAGAGATACGTCTCAGGTAAGACAAGCAACCAATATAACCTACATAATCCTCACGTTGCATTGATGTTGTTTGCTTCTGTTTTTGATTTTTGTTTCACCTGATTCTGTGCATTCTTGATTCTGGGGGTTGTTTCTATTTCAATTTTTTTCCCACACCATCCATCGACCATAGGAGTAAGCGAAGACTAATATATTTCAATTTTTTTTGTTGCAGGATACTTTGGAACTCTTTTCAAACCTGTTTTTCCAGGTCTATTCCCTCCAACTTTAGGTTTTCACAATTCGTGGTATATTCGCAGTAGTTTAGTTTGCCCATATATTTGATAATAAATTCCAAATTGGAAACACATGTAACTAATTAAAATTTTCAAAGTTTAGTTTTCCCGTAATATTTGATAATTAAAAAGGAAACTACAATTAATAACCACAATCTTTTAAATAAGTTCATCGGTAACCTCTGCATTATGGATTGTAATCTAATTTTCATAACGTTAACGGGTTTTGTTTTTTTATTTTGTTGGATCATAATCACACAAGCTTAATATCTATCTGTTTTGTATGTTATTATGGACAATAATTTAAACACCTTTTTATCTGTTTCATTCTTGACCAACATATGTTTGCCTTTCTCTCGGGTTCTGTTAACTACAAAATTGATTACATGCTTAATATTTACCCATCCAATATGTTATAATGGAAATTAATGCACATATAATTGTATGTCCAATTGTATGCCCACTTTTAGAATGTCTATGTTACCCATTTCTGCTTCATCATCTTTTCTTTCTTTCCATTTGTAAAATGTGGTACCTTTTAATTTTATTTGGGCTTCGGTTTGGCTTTTAGATGGACGGTTTTCATTTCTTATGTTCCTTCAACAACATTTGTCTACTATTTTGGGCTTAAATCAAGTACAAAATTGAACAAGGCTTAATATTTCTCCATGTTATATGTTATTGAGACAACTTTTAGAAAATAATGTACACATTATTGGATGCTAATTTATTGTAGATGATGGTGTACATATATTACATATTCATGACGGTGGGCAATGGGCTTTACCAGGCACTTAATTTAGTCTCTTCTCCATTACAGGTCCTTCTGTAGTACTTCACATTCGATAATAACATTATTATTTCTATTCATCTTTACAGTTGATATAATTTTTTTTTTTTTTGGGCGACGGGGTCTGCGTTATCAAATAATATGATGATGGAAGTTCCTATCGCTTTTATTGCACCAGTTCATTGGGAGGAAGAGGTTTATTACTTACGGAAGACCAATGTTAGGTACACCAGGTAGATCACGTGTAAATATAAACTTCAACCCCATAATTGTTATTCAATTAATTTCTAAAACTTTATTTCCTCTGTAGGTATAAAAGGAGGAGGTGGATTCTTCGTCATTGGTGTGATAGATTGGTTGCTCATCATGTTATTTAGCGTGTCTTTCGTAATAATCACTATCTACTATTTTTATCATACTATTATAGATCTTTTTCTAAGTCATGTGGTTTTTAGTTGTTAATCCCAATGGTTATATATGAATTTGCTATCCACATATGTTTTTCATGGATTATTCTATCATCTTTCGTAAATTATAATATTAACTATGTCTACAATGACTATCGGTTCATTACTTGCATAGTATATGTTATGAAATATCCATTTTAACATGCACCGTGCATAGCACGGGTCCAAACTAGTAATTCATATAAAAGTAAAGTTACTCTTAAATAAATAATTAGGCATCTTAATTGTTATTAAAAGTTATTATAAAAGCATACAACAACAACAACAATATCACCTCCCAGTGTGGGTCCCGCTTGCACGGGGTCTGGAGAGATCCAGATGTAAGCAACCTTACCTCAACCGACATGACTGCCCGTTGAGAGGCTGAGTTATTATAAAAGCATATGCCTTATAATATATTTTATATAAAACATACACATATAAGACTTATTATGACAACAACTGGTATGCCATAATACATCAGCGGCATTGTAGACATGGAACTATAAGATGGGTAATATCCTTCCCATGTTTGGCACATGCGGAAATAACGTAGACAACGAGATTATGAGTAGAACCATTTATTCTTACAAATATATTAACAAAGAAGTGTGGTAATTAGGATTTAGTGTTTTACCCTCTTCCAAAAAAGGGAAAAAAAAAAGATGTAGGATTAAGAATACGTGTAGAAAAATTATATTGTCGTTAGATTATAAAGTCGTGTATTTATATTGGAGATATATTTATAAATTTACCATTTTATTATTAGTTCGAATCTCCTACATATCAAACAAGGAAATAAGAACAAATATATAGGTAAATTTATAATCCAAAAAATCAATTCTTAGTCCAACTTATAAATTTCCATTAATATAATTCTCATATCAAAATGCTAGTTATTGAATTTTCTTTTTTCTAAAAAAAATTGTTTAATAAGGGTTAAAGGTGTTGAAAGTTTTGCAACTTATAATTATTGGGCCTTTTTTATTTTAGAGAGTTCTTGGGCCTTTTCCCCCCTTTTTTATTTGTTTCCCTTGGAAATGTAATTGGGCTTAGTGATGAGGAACGTTCCATCATACCCCTTTGCGTGTGACCTCCTCTTAAGCCCAACACAATTTATTTATTTATTTTTTTGGTACCAAACTTTATTATCTTTGTATCGTTCCAATTTTATCGAATTTTATTGTCTCCCAGTTAAAAGAAGTAATTAGTAATGCTAAGCATGTGAGATTTTAACTAAGGGTTTTAGATGCCAATAATATGAACTATTAAGAATTTGAATGTCAATAATATGATCTATAGAATTAGCTCCGAACAACATAATTTTTTGAGGTATTTATTTTTAATA
>JACYFF010019584.1:107917407-107935560 GCA_017589665.1 Selenicereus undatus | reverse complement strand
CCCCCCCCCCCTTTTTTTTTTTTTTTTTTTTTTTCGAAAGCGATAAAGCTTGGGTTGCCTCCCAAGAAGCGCTTGTTTAAGGTCTGTAGCTTGACCCCTCAGTATCGGTAGAGACTGGGGTATAAAATGGTGGGACGGGTTCAACTAACCCCTCAGTATCGGCAGAGATGGCCCCCGGGGTAGATAGGATCTGCAATGGATCCGTATACGCTATGGGCCATATGTGGGGGCATCCATCCCCATCAGAAACCTCGACTCTCGAGGTAGTAACAGAGTGACTGGCTGGCATGGGCGGAATAGGAGGAGTGAGGACAGGTGACGAAGGGAGGCAGAAATCCATTGTCTTCCCACATATCTCAAACGATATCGAGCCAGCCTTCACATCTATCGTTGCCCCAGCGGTAGACAGAAATGGCCGTCCCAAAATAATGGGAACGTCAGAGCTATCACCCATATCCAATACCATGAAGTCACAGGGGATGACAAACTTACCAACCTGCACTGGAACGTCCTCTAAGATGCCCACAGGTCGTCTGACAGTACTGTCAGCGAGCTGTATGGTCATGGGCGTAGGAAGTAGATCTGTCAGTTGAAGCTTCTTGCAAAGGGAGAGAGGCATTAAGCTTACGCTGGCGCCCAAATCACAAAGGGCTCTCTCAATTTGTAAATCCCCTATGCAGCAGGGGACGGAGAAGCTGCCAGGGTCATTCCGCTTCGATGGTGACCCATTCTGCAGAATCGCGCAGTAGGCCTCTCCTGTGGGGGGTACTGAAACCTCCTTGAGCTCTCTTTTCTTGAAAAGAAGTTCTCTCAAGAATCTCAAGTAATTGGGCGCTTCCTTGAGAGCCTCCAAAAACGGAATACTGACGTGGATCCGTTTGAGCATATCTAAGAATCTTGCGAACCGAGGCTCGAGCGGCTGTAGCTGGGACCACGTCAACCTTTGGGGATAAGGTGCAGGCACCCGGTAAGGCCGGATTGGAGGTGAAGGACTAGGTGTGCCAGTAGAACCCAAACCCTTATTCTCCTCTCTTTCTTCACCCACCCTTGCAGAAATAGGATCTGAAGCGATCTTTTGAAGAACCATCACTGGGCTCTCCACTACCCCCTCATCCCTCGTGAAAACAGCATTGACATGTCCCCTGGGATTGACATCGGGCTGACTCGGTAGTTGTCCCTGTGGTCGGGACAAACTACTAACCTGCTGAGCAATCTGTGCAACCTGAGTGTCCATCGCCTTTTGATGGGCAGCCATGGCGTCGAACTTAGAGTTCAGCTGGTTAATCGACTCACTGAGTACCTCATTAGTCTTCGTCTGAGTAGCTATAAAGCGCTCCATGAGGTTCTCTAGGTTGGACTTGGGTTGTGGAGGTGGAGGTTGTTGAAGGGCCGGTTGAGGAGCTTGGGCGTAGGGGGCCCTATATTGGAAACCAGGAGGTTGAGGCTGGGATTGAGAGGGGTTGGGTGGCAAGGGGTTGTTGTTGCGGTAGGAGAAATTTGGATGATTTCTCCAACCGGGGTTGTATGTGTTTGAGTAGGGGTTATTTTGTGGGCGTTGGCCATAGGTTTGCATTGCATTGGCATGCTCAACGCCTGGGAAAGGGGCTTGGCACTCAGTAGCCATGTGGCCTTGAATGCCACATATTTCACAGATGGCCCCGACCTCAAACATAGGACCTGGAAGACCCCCCATTGAACTCCCCGTAGTAGAAGTTCCCAACTTCTCAAATCGCTGTGCTAAGGCATCCACCTTGCTTGCCAATAGGTCCACAGCATCGACCCCATAAACTCCGCTAGCTCTCTTCGGGGCCGTCCTCTCGCTAGCCCAATGGTAGTTGTTAGAGGCCATCTCCTCCAACAAGGCCTTGGCAGCCTCTATCGATTTCCCCATAAGTGCGCCGCCAGATGCGGCATCTACTGACATCTTCAAAGACTGGTCTAATCCATTGTAGAAGGTTTGGATTAGAAGCCAGTCGGGGACTCCATGATGGGGGCATTGGCGTTGAAGATCCTTGAATCTTTCCCACGCCTCATACAAAGACTCATCACCTCGTTGAGAGAATGAGGTGATTCCCGCTCTCAGCTTAGCGGTCTTGCCTGGGGGGAAATACTTGGTCAGAAATGCAGTTTGCAACGCCTCCCAGGTGGTGAATGAGTTAGGCTCTTCATTCAGGAGCCAATCACTGGCTCTGTCGGTGAGTGAGAATGGGAAGAGCCTAAGTCGGATGGCGTCGGCGGAGACTCCATTCAGCTTGATGGTATCACACTTCGCTAGGAAATTGCGAAGGTGAATGTGAGGATTCTCCGAAGGACGCCCACTGAATTGATCCTTCTCCACGAAGGATACCAAGGCAGGCCGCAGCTCGAAGTTATTAGCTTCGACGGCCGGGTTGACGATGCTCGAAGTGAGGCCGGTGGCCTGCGGTATGACATAGTCCCGCAGCACCCTTTGATTATCGTTGGCCATCTCGGGTTGTGCTTGTTGGCGTTTCCTTGCGCCGCTCTGTCGCCGTGCAGTGGCTTCGATTTCAGGGTCAAAAGGGGCAAGTGGTTGATCCCGTTGACTTCGCCTGCGCATACAAAACCAAGAACTATACCAAGCGTAAGCAGGCTCAAGCAAGAATAGAACAAGCAAGGAGGAAGAAAAAAGGGGAAAGGGAAGGGAGAATGGAAGAAACAAAAAAAAAAGAAAAAGGAAAACCTAATCTCAAGCGTTTAAGGTCACTTTCGATGTTGAAAACAAACAAGTTCCCCGGCAACGGCGCCAAATACTTGTTGTGTTATAAATGTACCGCAAGTGCACGGTGCCGACTGCAGCCAGCAAAGGCAAGTACGGGTCGTATCCGCAGGGAACTTGGTTTTCAATCACCGAGGCAATCTTTGACACTTAATCTAGGCTAGGTCTAGTGAAGTGGGTTGACAAACTCTAATTCTATAAGGTTTTAAGTCAAATAATGAGAGAAATCCTGGATTGGGGTTCACCACACTATGACGTTCATTGGAAAACAGACTAGGTAGTGTGAATCTACCTGCAGAATGATTGAAATGGAATGATTACCAATTAGGTGCATCTGCGCCTTCTCTCGAAGGTCATCAGACTGATTAAATTATCCTAGTTATCTATTCTCATGAAACCAGGACAACCAAACCACAAGATAACGTAATCTCAATTCCCAATCGGATTCCTAACTATTCTCATGTCAAGAACTCGATTGTTCACAAAGCCGCTCTAGGTAAAGGACCCAACTCTCGTTAGTCTCCTATACCCTACTTAAGGACATAGAATTTACCCTCTCAGGCAATTCATCGAACACTTGGCGTGCAAAGTGAAAGTTCAATCAAACCTTAGACAAAATTCATAAAAACCTAGAATCAAGCACCCAATTCACACCATAGGGGCTACACCCAATCCAAGATTAAAGAATTTAGCCGCTAAACATGATTCTAAACAACATCTCAATCAAGAACAATAACATGTCAAGGAATATAGAACTTGAATTAAAACGAAGAAAAAGGGGTAGAGAAATGTACCCTGAACAATCTGCGACAATATTAAATCAGAAGCGTAAACAAATATTGATCTAAACTTCAATCCAATAGCAACAATCCGAAAGACCCAAGAACCCTAGAATTCGCCTAAAACGAGAGAGAGGAGTATTGAGGGAAAACTGAAAACTGATTAACCCCCCTAATTACAACGCGAAAACACGACTTATCGCAGATTACTAAAGTGGCACGGTCGTGCCATGTGGCACGGCCTGACCGTGCCACGATAAAGATTAGGGGCTGTGGGAATCAGGTGTGGCACGGTCGTGCCTATAGGCACGGTCTGACCGTGCCAAATTGCTGCCTGGCGAACTCTCGATTCCTGGGGTGGCACGGTTAGCCTGTCTGGCATGGTGACACCGTGCCACTCCCCTTTTGGCTTGAAATCCTCCCTTCTAGCTCCCATTTTCGCGACAGTAGCTTGTTTTCCTCATTTATTCAAGTGTAACCCCTGAAAACATAAAAACACGGTTTTTTAGGCAGATTTGAGATAAACAATGATTAATCGACCTCTAAACTCACAAAATTATACCGTAAACTGCCGAGTTAAGAAGTAAAAATCAGGCCTAAAAGCATGTAAAATATAGGTTTATCAACAATTGGCCCTGTTTGGCAAACAGCTGTTAACTGCTAGCTGTTAGCTGTTTGTATTAGCTATTAGTATTAGTTGTTAGGTGTTTGTATTAGCTGTTAGCTATTAGCTTTTTGAATTAGCTGTTGTTGAAAAATTGTTTGGTAAAATTAGTTGTTTTTAATAAAGTTGTGAGGCAAAAGGCTAATTCTTCAAAAAAACTCTTCCAAAAAGCTCATGGAATTAGCTTTTTCAAATTAGCGTTTTGGACCAAAAAAACTCTTTTAAAAAACTATTTTACCAAACACCCAAATTAGTTTTTTTACTTGATCAAAAAGTTAATTTTGGTTAAAAAAACTCTTTTTTGCCAAAAAGCTCTTAAAAAACATGACCAAAACTATAGTTCCATCAACATCCTCATACTAATCAAGCATTCAAGCCTCTAGCTGCCAAGCCTTTCCAAATTCAGCAAGACTTCTATTCACCAATAAAATCCTGCCAAGGCTCAATCTGAGATATCCTTTTGATGCCTCGTTTCTAAGCTCCATAGTTACTTCATCGTCTTTCCATGACCCCATAAAGTCTTACAATTGTATGAACAATTTAACAGGAGCTGTCCCAAATGCATGCCATATCACATTATGGGGGCGTTTGGTAATAGAGGTTGAAGTAAAAGTTAGTGGTTTGTAATTGTCAAAATGGTATGAACCACTATTTAAAGTGTTCGGTAAAGTAGTGAATGAGGTAGTGGTTAGAGGATTATGTAGTATTTTTTAAAAGCTAATGAAAGTAGCTTTTAAGAACCTCTACCTAGTGGTTGCATTGCAAATTACAAAATTCTTCTTTTGATTTACTAAAATCCTTTATTTATCGTGTCCTTTTTAGTCATTTTATATAAATCTGATACTTCAACAGCTACCTTTACTAAACACATTTATTTTAAATCGCTTGTTGAACCGCTAACTACTAACCACTAGTGGGTCACAGCTAATCGCTAATAAAATCGCTAACAGCTAGTAAAACAGCTAACCATTACTAAAACAACTAATTTTACCGAACACGCCCATATTAGGGTTCACATCATTTTGAAACAAACGCGCTATACTTGCTGGCGGTTGCATTATCTCCCGCTTCAACCCAAATTCCTCACTTCTCCAAAATTCATATAAATTCACTCGTCACTTTTGTTCTCAAGTACTATGACAAACGTGGAGCTTATTATATCCACTCACTCATGAAATCTGATCCATTGACAGAGCAAAACAGCAACAAATCTTCATAAGAAGGTGTCTTGCCCCCAATCCAAGCTTACCTACATACCCAAGGGCGTCGATGACTATACCCCGCCCCAAGCCCCAATTGGGTTGATCACGCGTGATCTACAGACATACCATTGGAGCCACAATGAGAAACATGCAACAGTTATGTTAACCCACCTTGAAACAGTTTTCACAGGAAGTGCATCATTAGCCCTTAACACAATGTTTGGATTGAGATTGAGACGAGGAAGGGAGGGGAAGGGAGGGGAAGAGAGGGAAAGGAAGGTAATTTGTATTCATCTTGTTCGGATATGTTATAAGAGGAGATGAAGGAGAAGTAAGGGAGAACTATTAAAAATCTTTCATTCCCCTCCTGTCCCCCTTGTTTTGAGGGTGAATAAAAATGACAGGAATGGAAAAAAAGGGTAAAATGTTCCCCTCAATTCCCCTTCCTTCGCCCTCAATTAATATTCCCAAACAAGAGCAATAAGTATTCATTAACCTTCGTTCATCTCCCCTTCCCTTCTCTCCCCTCAATCCAAACAAACTGTTAATTTGTTAGTCAGCATGAGGGAAAGAATAGATGACAGCGGAAACACCAACCTGTTGCTTTGTCAAAGGAAAAGTTGCCACTTTGACGAGGACAGTGAGAAATATAATTGCAAAACCATACGAATAAGGAATGTGTACAGCTGTAAGGCCATCCTTCAGAACCTGAATGGGTGAAAAATACAAATTAGATTGGGGAAGTACAAGTGAACATTTCCCAAAACAAAATCATGTACATCAAATTGATCTCATATTTTCTTTTAGTTTAACCAATTGCATAAACTTAACTGCTTAACACCATCTCCATCTCACTCTTATAAAGTTGATTAAGACAGGATCATTGGCATGTATTGTTCCTGTAGTAGATGCAGTGTTTAAGAATAGCCTCGAATAATTTAATGGATTAGGAACAGGCTCCCAAGTCGAAAATCTTTACAACTAGTTATAATAATCTACTTCCCATACATCAATATCGAATTGATTGATTACATTTGCCCTAACCCAAGCAAATCCACCAAACATATCACAGTACTTAAAATCAGAACCAAATATGATATTCTACGAAGCACAGTTTCCATACAAGAAACCAATTACCTTCAAGACGACTTCCATGGCATCTGAGATGAACCCGGACCAGCCACCGTTCTTCTGAACCGGAGCTCCGGCGTCCGGCGAGGCGGAGATGGCGGCATCAGCGAGAGTATAGAGCAGGCTTTCGGCCTTAGTGAGAACAGCGTTGAAATCCACGGAATTACCCATTGAGCTAATAGGAGCAAAATCTTGGAAGCTGGAATTCACTGTGGTGCTGAAGAGTTTGCTTCTGCTAGGGAATGAGTAAAGGCCATTGTTCTGAGAGAACTTTGATGCGATAATTGTGCCTAGTAATGGCGAGAGTGAAATCACTGCTCCCGCCATTGATGACCGAAGAAGATCAGAATTTTATCAACAAGGAGGATGTGATTGTGGACAGAGACAGAGAGCCACCAGAGTAGACCAGTGGAGCTCGGTGAAATTATCCGCACCCATCACTCGCCGGGTTTAATCTGAAATTTGAAGTCGGCAGTGGCAATGCCACCAATCAATGAGTCAATCGGACTTGGATTTTTTCATTGTTTTGGTGAATTGATTAATAGCTCAGGTTGTTAAGGCGTGTATATCTATGATTTTCCTTTTTCCCTTGTGTTACGTGGGTGAATCAAGAACAGCTGTGATGATATATCCAAGATTTTTCTTACCCTTTTCCACATATACTTCGATGAAACAATGTTGTTCTGCATACTTTCTCCCCAAAAGGTCAGTTTAATGGAATGTGCAGCGTTACCGTTTATAAATTTAGCACCTTTCTATTACTTATTTGATATAGAATTTTTATCTGTGACATTCCCCCCACCTAATTCTGTGACGTTCTCATCAAAGATGAGCCTCTGCCTACTCTATTCCGTCAAAGCGCTTTACGAGACATCAAAGTCAGATCTAGGTTGGCTCTTATACCACTTATCACGAGGCCATTGCTCTCTTCCCAAAATACCAGTCTAACTAGGTATACAACGATATCACTTATAAGTTCAGGACTCTCCTATCACTTATTCGATGATGTGGGTTCTTCTTCGTCATAATAAATATGGCAAATTGGTGAAACTCGGATAACAAATTTGGGTAGTATCTCAAGAACATTCTCAGTCTATGAAACTTATTTTACTGTCGGTCCACAATTTAATTTGTCATCTTCCAAAGTATGCCAAGTGTGACATAGAATGCGGGTTTGAGCTTTCCGCAGTCCTAACCCTATTTCCATTTTTTTTGTGTCTTTGTGCTTTTCTTTTTTTAACTCAAAATTTATTTTTTTTTATTTAAGAAAAAAAAGTTGGTATGTTACAAAGTGCATTCGCGACAGATACTTTATTGGATAATTCAAAATAGAGTTCCATAGATAACAAAAGTGGAAGAATATAAGTTCCAAAATATAAAATTTTTATTGGTGTGATAGGGGAGAGTTCTAATTTGTGAAACTCGCATTAAAAATGCTTTAGACGATAAAGGAAAGTATAAAGGCAATTATCACTAAAAGGTGCAAATTGGAGGGTGGATACCCCTGAAGCAAAGACGGGTAAATAATAAATTGGATATGCCCAAAGTATAGAGTGTAGGTTTCTACAAGGTTATTATCAAATTGGACTCCAAGCAGATTGTCCCCAAGCCGTAGAAAAAGGGCTGGACTCGCATTTATCTTATCATTGAGAACATTAAAGGTCTACTACCATGCTTTTTATGTTTGTTATGGTTAATCGCGTTGATGAGGACGGAAAATCTGATTATACATAAGGTCGTTAGAAGTGACGTTGATCCTAATGTTGTCATGTTGATCATGTATTACGAGACAGATTTTTCCTGTTTTGGACAGATACTAGACAATCTTCCTATCAAGGTTTATACGCTTATCGAGTTTAATATGAATAAGGGTCTGTTTTTTTTGTGGGTCAATTGCAATTTATTAACCTCAACTCACTCAACGTACTTCAACCTATTTCAACTCACTTCAACTCATTTGAAAAAAAAAATACCAACTTCAACCCACTTCAACCTACTTCAACCTATTTCAACCTAGTTCAACCCACTTAAAAAAAAATACCAACTTCAACCAAATTCAACTAACTTCAACCCACCCCTTCATAATTTTAATAATTTGTAAAATATCATGTGAGATTTAATCATTCTTGCCCCAAAACGTTCACTGTACTACTTTTTTGTAAATTATCGTACTTTGGAATTGTTTTATTTTTCTATTTTTTTAGTTTTTAATTTTTAAATTTTTAGCTTTTTAAATTTTTAATTTTTAATATTTAATCTTTTGTATTTAATTTTTTTATTTTTTTATTTTTTCTTTTTCTTTTTTCTTTTTTCTTTTTTATTTTTGTATTATTTTTTGCATTTTTTAAATTTTTTTTTTTATTTTATTTCTTATTTATTATTTTTTATTTTATAATTTTAAATTTTTAATTTTTTAATTTTTAATTTTTTTTTTTAATTTTAGTTTTTTTTTTTAATTTTTAATTTTTATTTTTTGTAAATTTTTTTTTATTTTTTTTTAAAAATTTTTTATATTTCATTTTTTTAATTTTTGTATTTTTTAAATTTTTTGTATTCATTTTTCAATTTTTTATCTTTTTAGTTTTATTCCAAACAAAAGCTACAGAAAGTTCCAAAAACATAAAAAATAAAAAACACTAAATAAAAAATAAGAAATAAAAATCAAAAATCAAAAATAAGAAATAAGAAATAAAAATCAAAAAATAAAAAAATAAAATAAAAAAATAAAAAAATAAAAAAATAAAAAAATAATATAAATTATAAAATATAAAAAATACTAAATACTACATAAAAAATATAAAATATAAAATTTAAAATTTAAAATTTAAAATAAAAATAATAAAAAATAAAAAAAATAAAATTCAAAATTCAAAATTCAAAAATTAAAAAATTAAAAAATTAAAAAATTTAAAATTTAAAATTTAAAATTCAAAAATTAAAAATTAAAAATTAAAAAATTAAAAAATTAAAAATTAAAAAATTAAAAATTAAAAAATTAAAAATTAAACATTAAACATTAAAAATTAAAAACTAAAAATTAAAAATTAAAAATAAAAAAACAAAAATTAAAAATTAAAAAATTTAAAAATTAGAAAATTATAAAATTAAATATTAAAAATTAAAAATTAAAAAATTAAATGTTAAAAATAAAAAATAAAAATAAAAATAAAAATAAAAATAAAAATAAAAAAATAAAAAAATAAAAAAAAAATAAAATATAAAAACACAAAAATATAAAAAATAAACTTAAAAAATTTTAAAATTTTAAAATTAAAAATTAAAAATTAAAAAATATATAAAATATAAAATATAAAATATAAAAAGTATAAAATATAAAAGAATAAAAAAAATTCCACAAAATTGTGATAACTTCATAAATTATCACACAATAATTACATTCCTATTATTTTAACCCACTTTAACCCACCACATAAAAAATATACTAACTTTAACCCACTTCAACCTACATTAACCCACTCTAACCTACTTCAATCAATTTTAACCCACCTAAAAAAAAAATATCAATTTCAACTCATCTCAACCCACTTCAACCTACTTCAACCTGCTTCACCCTTTTACCCACTCAATTTACCCACGAAAAGAACAGCCCTAAATGAGATCTCCTACCTTCTTGATGCGCCAAAAAATAAAAAATCAAAAAAGAATTATGGTGTATTTTTCAAATATTTTAATGTATCTAATAATTTTACATTAAAGTAACTTCTTATTAACGTTCAAAAACTCCACCTTTTTATCATCATCCAACTTATCCCTGTGCCAAGGAACAATTTATGAACCTGTCAGATAAGTACCTAGTTCTTGGAAGGAAGTTACAAGCAAGCACTAGTAGTCTAGTGGTAAAATATTACCCTACCATGGTACGGCAATTTCTTATGTGCTCCCGAGAGCACATACTCTCATTATTTACATATATATATTTTTTACACGTGTATTTGTTATATATTCATTTTCTTAGTATATATTTGATAATGTGGCTCGTGGGAGCATATGCTCCCAGGAGTATGATAGACGTATTGCCATGGTACAGACTCGGGTTTGATTCTTGGTTGGTGCAAATTGTGGGTAAGCAGTGATGAATATTGCGCCATTATGGTAGTATAAGGTCCACCATTATTGCCTGACTTCACAGGGCTGATATTGGAGCGCATCTAACCTTGCTGTTTTTATATATGTCTCCCACCATTTGTTTCATTTTCACCCATGGAACAACATACATTGTCTTTTGCTTAACAACTTCTTCTTTTTTTTTTTATAGCAAACGGGAATGCTCATTTAATTAACGAATAACCTCAATACAGATATCATGAGCTATCAAGTCAGAGATAAAATCTGGGACTTCGTCCAACCAAACTCGAATGGTCGAGTTAAAGGGTTGAGCGTGCGCTATAGTGTGTGTCACCCTATTTCCCGTTCTCTTAACATGGTTGAAAGAACAAAATTCAAATCGACTAGCTATATGTAAAATGTTCTGAATTAGCAAACCTAACTCATTTTTCGGACATTCTCGCTTCTTTAGCTTTGAGGTAAGACTCAGACAATCACCCTCCATGATAATTGAAGAAACACCATCCTCCAAAGCTTGCTCCATAGCCCATTTGAATGCCTTGGATTCCACATATTCCGGCTCCATGCATCCTACATTCTAGTTGACAGCTACCCTCCACATCGCTCCTGTGCTGTCTCGAATTACAGCTCCCATCCCGTGACCCCATTCCCCCAATTTTGCGCCATCATAAAGGTCAACTCCCAAACATGGTGGCTGCCAGACAGAAGGAGACCAGGCAGATTATGGTCAGGTTTCCCAAACACCCAGTCGTTCCTTGCGTGCCAACACGCCTAGGCCATCGCCACAAACTCCCCCCATCTGCTTTCCTCAGCTGCTTTGGCCGCCATGAAAACGCCCACCACAGCGCGGAAGTTGGTTGCCCACAAACTTTCTTCAAAGCCGCTAGCTAACCACAAAGCCCGTGCTAGACTGCAATCAAACAAAGCATGCTTAGGCGACTCCTCCCACACCCTGCAAATGTCACAGGTGCAATGTATGCTTGGGATTCTTCTGGCAAGGGCTGCTCTAGCTGGCAATATATTGAGCACCACTCTCCATGCAAACAGTTTAATTTTTGGGGGGATGACGAGGCTCCATAAGTCGGCTCAAAAGGTCTTCAGGAGTTCACTACTACACGTCGGCACATATGACCCCTTTAATTGTTGGATCATATGGTGAGCAGACTTAACCGAAAATTTCCCATCGGGAGAATAACGCCACATAATCCTATCACGCGGCCAAGAGTTGCACAGCGGCATGGATTTTATAATGTCGACGTCGACAGGTAGGAAGATATGGTCAAGCATATGATTTCTCCACTCACCTCGATCTCTGTCAATCAAGTCAGCAACACGGATCAAGGAGAATTCATTTTTCTTTGGCGTAATAAGCTTGAACGAGTTCGGCCGTGGGATCCATTTAGCTTCCCAAATATTCAACGTGAAGCCATCACCTACTAACCACCTCGCACGCTTGTCAATCACTCACCGAGCACTGTGTAACCTTCTCCAAATATAGCTTGGCCTATTTCCCAACCCCACCTCGAGAATGGCACAATGAGGGAAGTATCCAACTTTAAGAATCTTGAAAGCAAGGGAGTGTTCACCGTGAATAAGCCTCCAAATTTGCTTAGCTAGTAGAGAAGTATTAAAGTCCTCCATGTCACGAAATCCCATTCCACCCTTCAGCTTGGACATGCATAGCTTCTGCTATCCTATCCAATGAATCTTCCTCGATCCCTCTTTTGCACCCCACCAATATCGATTGATCATGAATTGTATATCTTGACAAAAATCCCTCAAGAGCTTGAGAACGCTCATGGCATAGGTAGGAATGGACTGAGCAACGGCTTTAACAAGTACTTCCTTACCGGCCCAAGATAGATTTTTCCCCAGCCAACCCTTAATCGTTTTAGCAATACGATCTTTGATAGGAGCAAAAGCTTTCTTTTTGGACCGACCAATATGAGTGGGCAAACCCAAGTCCTTCTTGTGAGATAACACTTCCCGCATGTCTAGCGTAATAAGGATTTCATCCCTGCAGCTTTGGGGTATGGCTTTGCTGAACGCTATACTTGATTTGCCACAGTTAGCTTGTTGTCCCGACGCCCTCTCATACTGATCCAGGATCAACTTCACAGCTTGCGCCTGCTCAACCGTAGCATTGTAGAACACCACTGAGTCATCTGCAAATAAAAGATGAGATACAGCTGGGGCTTCACTGCATACCTAATGAATTGGAGTGACTAAGGATTAATCAAGTGTTAACGTTACTCAGAACCACCTCTAAACAAGAGTTACTCATCTTTAAAAAAATTAATAACACAACACATATTATGTTCAAAGTCTTTTTTTACATGTTACATCTTGAGAATCAAAAGATAAGTAACCGACCTTCTACATCCTTTTTTGTTTTTGCCTCCTCATTCAGATTACATGAATCTTTTTGCCAATACTACTGGATCTTCTGCTAGAGCTTTTTAGAAAAGTGGAAAAATATTCCTACACCAAGCCAAATGTTAGTTTTGTAAAAATTAGAATCATACCCGTTTTCAACATCAACTGAGTTAGAACTCAGATGACGCTCATCCTTATGCTTGTTTTGGGAATTAATCTTCTTATGCTAGTGCCTTCTCTTCTGACCGTGCCGTGTATAGGCGAAAAACAGAAAGAATGCATGGGCCTCGGCCGACATTAGACTACCACTGAAATAGTCAGTATATTTTTAGTGTAATGATTTTCATCCAAGAATTTGTAATTAAATTTATAAATATATATTAAAAGAAAACAAAACCCCTAAATTTTAGACAATTGTTGTTCCTAAATATATATTAATTATAATTTCAAAGACTTTCGTTCCAATTTTTTTTAAAAAAAACAATTCTCAATAATGATAATACATTATATTATATTAATGTTGATAAAAAAAATATTATATTATGAATACTACTTCCAATATTACTTCAAATAATGGATTATAGTACAATAAAATAAATGCATAGGTTGCGGATAATCTATTGTGCATATTTGGTTTCCAAGTTTACCAAACCTTGGCTACTAAAATATGGAATGTTATAAAGAAACATAGTTATATGAATTATATGCTAAGATACATATATTATGATATTATACATACATACATACATACATACATACATACATACATACATACATATATATATACATATGTGTGTGTGTGTGTATGTATATACACACACACACACACACACACACACACACACACACACACACACACACACATATATATATATATATATATATATATATATAATTAAAAATAAAACACGATCATCATATTAGGCCCGTGAAGCTAAATTTTTTTCACATTTAATATAATCTATTCTACAGAAGAAAATAAATGAAATATTTTTCTTTTTGGTCTAAAGCATACATATCTTATAATTAAATTTAATTCATGTAAATCTTAAAAGTGTAATTAATTTTTTAACGTTTCAAATAAATTGTCCAAAATCTAACGTATTTAACGCACAAGAAAAAATAAAATAATTTTCGTTTTCTTTTAAACCATACAACAATAACAACAACAACAACAACAACAACAACGCCCAGTGTGGGTCACGCTTTCGCGAAGTCTGAGGAGATCCAGCTGTAGGCAACCTTACCTCTACCGGCATTCCTACCCATAGAGAAGCTGATTCCAAGATACCCACAAAAAAAGGGTTTTGCGAAAAAGTTTTATAGAAGCATGCTTTTATGAAAACATTTAATGAGGAAAATCAGGGTCATAACAAGGAATGACTAAGATAGCTTAACAGGACAAGAAGCTGAAATCGTGAAATGCCATAATAAAGAACAGAGGATGGAGACATACCTTAACAATCAGAGGTAAGCCAAAGTAGTCTCTTCCAGAAGCAAGTACAACCTGCATACGAGCACGACAAGATCCCTACCAGCACTAAGCCACTACCGCTAAAAGACAACACAACTACGGAGACGACTCTCTGGGATCCAAGATCTTAATCCTATCCATCCACACCTTCCTATCCTGAGTTAGGTCCTCCATCAAACGCACAACTTTCAAGTCCTCTCTAATCACTTCGTCTAAACTCTTCTTTGGCCGACCCCTCCCTTTTTTACTTCCGGGGATGTCGATCATCACACATCTCCTCACTGGAGTGTCCACACTTTTCATTTTCACATGTCCAAACCATCGGAGTCTTGTTTCTCTCATCTTATCTTCGATGGGAGTTACTTTAACTAAGTTCCTCATAACTCAATTCTTAATTTGGTCTACTCTCGTAAAACCACACATCCACTTAATCATCCTCATCTCTGCTACCATCAACCTTTGGACCTGCGTCTTTTTTAAAGGCCAGCATTCTGATCCATAAAGAACCGTCGGTCTAACTACCATACGATGGACCTTGCCTTTCAATCCTAGGGGAGCCCTCTTGTCACACAGCATGCCTGAGGTAAACTTCTATTTTTGCCAGCCCACTTTTATTCGCTGGTTAGTATCCTCATCAATATCCTCATTCTGTTAGATGATCGAGCTAAGATATCTAAACTTATCGACTCTAGGAATCGATCTCCCATCCAGGGTAACTTCTCTCCCCACATCTACCCTACCACTGAAACAGCAATGAAGGTATTCCGTTTTCAATCTACTCACTCTCAAACCTCTAGCTTCCAGCGTCTGCCTCTATCGCTCCAACTTGACATCAACTCCCTGTTTGGTCTCATCAATAAGAACAATGTCATCTGCAAATAACATACACCATGGTAACGCATCTTAAATCCTTCTTGTAAGTTCATCTATAACTAAGGTGAAAATAAAAGAGCTTAAGGCGGAATCCTGATGCAGCCCCAAACCAACGGCGAAGTCATTGGTGACTTCTCCCGGCGTCCTAACACTCGTCTTACCTCCCTCGTACATATCCTTTATAAACCGAATATACAAGGGTGACACTCCTTTCTTTTCAAAGCAGCTCCATAACACTTCACGCGGGACTCTATTATATGCTTTTTCCAAGTCAATGAACACCATATGAAGATCCACCTTTCTATCTCTGTACAAACCCATAAGCCTCCTAAGGAGGTAAATCGCCTCTATGGTTGACCTATCTGGCATAAAACCAAATTGATTCTCGAAAATCGAAACATCCTTTCACAACCTTCTCTCAATCACTATCTCCCATAGCGTCATTGTATGGCTGAGCAACTTAATACCCCTAAAATTATTACAATATTGGATATCCCCTTTGTTCTTGTACAGATGGATGACTGTACTAGACCTCCATTCTCTAGGCATCTTAGCGGTCCTAAAAATAACATTGAACAGCTCTGATAGCCACTCTAATCCTTCTTCACCCAGACACTTCCATACTTCCACCGGAATCTGAGCTGGACCCTCTGCCTTCCAATTAGCCATCTTCTTTAAGGCCTCTTTAATCTCGTCCTTTGTGATGCGACTACACATTCGCGGCTCAAGTCGCTTCTCACTACACTCTCTGCCCCTACTACGGGAATCTTCCAACACTTCTCTATTAAGGAGTTTGGAAAAGTACCTCTGCCATCTCTCCTTGATTTCTGCATCCTCATATAACACCTTACTATTCCTAAATTTCTTGTTTTCCTCTCCCTAGCCCTCGCCAGCTTAAGGACTTCCTTCTCCCCTGCCTTGGACTCCAATCTAAGATAAAGCCTATCATAAGCCACGTTCTTGGCTACAGCCACAACTTTCTTGGATACCTTCTTAGCTGCCTTATATCTAACTCTCATAATCTCTCTCTCTCTCTCTTCATCCGTTCCACTGTTCATGATATCCGCGTAAGCCTCTTTTTTTTCCTTGACGTTCTCCTTTACCTCGTCGTTCCACCACCAGGCACCCTTCATTTTGCTACCCCCTCTTTTAGAAGTACCTAGTATCTCCTTAGCCGACCTACGAATACAATCTGCCATAACCTCCCACATCGTATCTGCATCCTCTACACACTTCCAAGCTCCTTCTTCAGTAATCCTCTTTGATAATAACCTGACGTTCTCCTTCGAGATGGTCCACCACTTAACTCTAGGGTCCCCGACTCCCCTCTTTTTCCACTTTAAACACTTGAACTCCACATCCAACACTAGTAACCTATGTTGAGACCCTATAAACTCACTAGGGATCACCTTACAATCCCTACAAGACCTTCGATTATCCACCCTCATCATGAAGAAATCAAACTGGGTCTTTACGGAGCCACTCTTAAAGGTCACCAAGTGTTCCTTCTTCTTCTTGAAATAAGAGTTGACCACCAACAATTCACAGGTCACCGCAAAGTCCAGTACAGAAACACCTTTGTTGTTTCTCTCCCCAAAACCAAAACCCCCGTGGACCGAATCATACCCGTCTGAGTTAGCACCAATATGACCATTGAAGTCGCCTCCTATGAAAAGTTTCTTGCTCCGAGGTACATCCTGGATGACCAAATCCAAATCCTCCCAAAATAGCTTCTTAATATTATCTGGCAGACCTATTTGAGGGGCATAAGCACTAACCACATTTATGATATCTGAACTGACCAAAACCTTAATGGCCATAATCTGGTCGCTTTTACGCCTCATTTGGACCACAGAGTCCATCAACTCCTTCTCAACCAAAATGCCAACTTCAGTCCTCGCTTTGATAGACCCCGAATACCATAATTTGTACCCATCAACTTATCTAGCTTTAGCATTCATCCACTTCGTCTCTCGAACACAAGCTATGTTTACAATAAAACACCTAATAATCAAATTCTTTTACCGTACAAATCCAATCATCAAATTCTCTTCATAAAACACCTAAAATTATAATTAATCTTTTACCGTTTAAAACAAAATGCCCCGAATTGCCGTAACACTTCAAACTAAAAAATATCTCAACCCACAAATCTGAACTCAACTCATCTCTTGCAAGACAACATAAGGATATATGAAGTTTATATCAAAACCCATGAAACTATTGAGTTAACATGAAAACCAAATGTACAAATTATGAACACATCATTATATTAGCACCCCCTAATGGACCACTTTAAATAGCCAAAAAGTTATATATTCGCATAAATATAATGTTCAAATTATTTTCATTGAAAGACAAATTTTATTTCTGTTACATGTGAAACTCAAACTAAACCGACTTCAAAATAGTTTCTACCCAAATTCACTAGACAATTAACAACTTCAAAATTTTTTGATCAATAACAAGAGGAGAATGCGGATTTTTCGTCATTGGCGTCATAGATTGACTTATCACCCAATTTAGCGTGCTTTGCAACAAATCTACTATCAACTGTCTCTATCATACTTATATAAACTTTTTCCACAATCATATAGTTTTCAATTGTTAATCCCATTGGTTATGCACAAAGTTGCTGCATATTTAACTTTTTCATTGATTTTTTTCATTATCTCATTTAAATTATAATATTAATCATGTCTACCATAACTATTTGTTTATTTTTTCGATAACATATCTGCAAAATGTCTATTTGAACATGCTCCGTACAAAGCATGAGTCCAGACTAGTATATATGTATGTATGTATGTATGTATGTACATATATATATA